>JAWZYU010000027.1:53911692-54359692 GCA_038380435.1 Ryuthela nishihirai
CAAAAGCAAAATACAATATCCAAATGTTCCTTCAGTCATAAGACCAGTTCCTCATGGAGAAGATCTTCCTATACCAACACCTCCAACCAACTGGGAGGAGATGGATTCACATTCATCAGAGGAAGACTTTGAAGCACATAAAGATTCTGATCCTATGCACCACTAAAAAGTTAAGCGAGCCTTATCTGATTCAGCAAAATGAACTAAGTGATCTTGTTCGAGACCTAGGACTTTACAAACAACAAGTTGAGGTTTTAGGTTCAAGATTTCAAGAGTGGAATCTTCTGGCCAAGGGTACCAGAGTTTCTTTGTTCAGAAAGAGAAATTTGGCTTTATCTGCTTATTACAAGATGCAAGATGGTTTGTGTTTCTGCACAGATATTTCAGGGCTGATGGAAGAAATTGGAACAACTCATGACCCTAAGGAATGGTGTCTATTTATAGATTTGTCAAAATTCATTTAAAAGCTGTCCTTCTGCATAAAGTAAACCAAAACCTTCCATTCCAGTGACACATGCTGTGGGAATGAAGGAAACTTATGAAAGCATGGAAAAAATACTCACTGCTATAAAATATGACCAGTTTAAGTGGGCAATATGTGGTGATCTAAAAGTCATATCTCTCTTGCTCCGGGCTTCAAGGAGGCTTCATAAAATTTTACTGTTTTCTGTGTTTGTGGGACAGTAGGGCCAGAAATGAACACTACAAAACAAAAGAGTGGCACAGAAGAGATGTTTTTATTCCTGGAAAGAGTAATGTGAGGTATAAACCTCTAGTTTACCCCTCTAATATTCTTCTCCAACCACTACACATCAAACTGAGGCTTATGAAAAACTTTGTAAAGGCTATGGACAAAACTGGTAAACAGTTTGTGCACTTGAAGGAAAAATTTCCTAAACTAAATGATGCCAAACTCAAAGAAAGAATCTTTGTTGGTCCTCAGATCAGGAAGCTACTGAATGATACTGTCTTCAAAGAATAACTGAATATGATGGAGCGCGCTGCATGGAAATCCTTCACGTCTGTGGTCCAGGGTTTTCTGGGGAATCACAAAGAGGAAAACTACCATTAGCTCATTCAAGATCTCAAAAACTATAAAAATCTTGTCTGCCGAGTGTCTTTGAAGATCAGTTTTTTGCACTCGCATCTCAACTTCTTTTCCCAAGAATTTAGGAGCTATCAGTGATGAGCAAGAGGAAATATTTCACCAGAATTTCCGAACCAAGGCAGGTGGGACCCAGCAATGATGGGTGTCTACTGCTGGTTCTTACAGAAGGAAGATACCTCAGCACATAAAAGACAGAAATGAACTTCTTTGTAAGTATAAAAGAGCCTTACCCATGTTTTCTTATTTTGTGTTTCAATATTATTTCATTTGTTACTTTATATTCAGTGGTCTATAATTATGAGGTTTCTAATTTTTTTCACTGTAAACATGTAATTAATTAATGAATTTTAAGTTGCAATTTGATAAAATAGTCACATTTTTTCCATTTCCCAGATATGAATATTCATTGAAATTTGAAATACATCAATTCGTAATTTAAAAAAAAAACTGTAAATAGTGCAGACTTTTTACAGTCATATTTGAATTCAGCACCCAATATTAGTTAAAAACATCCTATTTGACCAATGTTATAAAAAAAACATTTTAATTTGTTGTCTAGTGCAGTGGTTCTCAACCTTTTATGCTTTACGTACCCCTGGAAATGTTTATGTAACTGGCGTACCCCTTGTATAGATAGATAAAACTATACTTATAGTATAACAATGGGAATAAAATAAAATCAGTCAGTATACTGTCAATCAAGTGGTGCCATCTACTGTAGCAAAACATAATTAAATTCTCAGATGCTAAGAAAAAGCCAGATCTACGGGAGGACCGCCCGTTCTGGCAACACTAGCCACATAATAGTCAGTTCTGATATAAGTAACTCTCTGGCTCTTCTGGCAATGGTTCTAATCTCCTTGAAACGATACCACCTTTCTCTACACATTCGCTCTACATCTCCGCCGTAATGATTGTTCTGTTCGTGTCTTCCAATAGCCCTACATTGCAAAGAATCGTTTAATCGATCATTTAATCAAACTCAAAACAAAAACAACTGATAAATAGCATCTGTTTTAATGCTGCGATCTGCTTTTTGTCAACTACATAAGAGAATTTCAACTGCAATTGAACTGCAATTGAACTGCAATCAACCCTTTCAAAGACAAGAAATGGTTCAGAAGCGCATGAGTATGGTTATGACATATAGTGAAGAACTTCTACTAAAAAAACTTAACTTTTAGCATTTTCCATCTTTTCCCACCGCTAGAGGACGCTATTAAAGCTATTGAATTTTTTTTTTTTTAAATTGCTAATCACAATATTTGTTCGACACTTATCCAACCCAAAAAGATTTTTTCATTTGTCTTTAAAAGTAAAAAACTTGATTGTCTATAAACGGACAGACAGGTGGAAAGACAGTTGGAGAGACAACAATTAACAGAGAGTCATACAGACAGACGAACAAATACTGGCACAGACAGACGACAAAGTGAAACCATTAGATCGTTTTTCAAACGAACCTTAAAAGAAAGTATTTATTGGTTTTCAGTTAGCTCATTTCATTTTTGCAGCCGATTCCCGTCTTCTGATGGAGTTTCTCGGAAAAAATATTCATTAATTTATTTCTTTGAGTGAAATTTTTACACCCAAATGCAGCGTAGTGAGGCATTCATAAAATATGACAGCTTTTATAGACGAAAAAAGTGGAAGAAATATATAGAACTATAACAACTGAGAAGTTTTAACTTGGTACACACACTATATCCATAGGCTTTCGTCTAACGGTACGACAAAACATGGCGTCCATAAACCACGTGATTCAATCAACCAATGGCAATGAATCACCGAGATGGACAGCCTATAGTTACAGGATGGCCATCTCGGTGATTCATTGCCATTGGTTGATTGAATCACGACATCAAGACAAAACAAATACAGGACCTCTAGACAAAACTAGTTCATATTCAAGTGTTTACTGAACAAAATGTTACCACAGCCTAATAAAAAATAATATTAAATACTCCCTCAAGTAGCTGCTTGCCACAGAGGTCTGACACGAGCCTATCAGTCTGTACGCCATAGATAGATCTGTGAGAGAAACAAAATACTATTTATAAACACATTACATGCCACATATTATTTATATATGTGATACACATTTTTGTTCTATCATCACCATTATAAAATGTAAAAGAAAGAATGATTAAATTTTTGTGGGGAGTATATGCAAAGCAAAACTGTGAGAGAGACAAAATATATATATATAAACACATTATATGCCACATATTATACACATTTTTGTTCTTTTATTACCATCATAAAATGTAAAAAAGAATGATTTATTTTCATTTTTGGAAGTATATGCAAAACGTAACTTTGATTGAAAGAAATAATATATTTAATAAGAACGGAAGGTAATGAATGAAACACGACGGAAAACGATTTCAAAATCAGCGTTTAGAGCAAATCATTTTATGAAACAGCATTCAGTCAGAAAGACTAAAACATGGTCAATTCAGCAACGAAAGAAAAAGCACCAACGTAAAGAAATATCTCGTTAACTTTTTAGGCCACTGAAACATATCTATTAAATATTAAAACATTAGTTATGCAGAATATTTCTTTGCCTAAGCCACATTTTCTAATAGAGCTTAAAAGATAATTACCCGTTACAAAGAAGTTAACATCACTGTAACAATAATAATCTGCATTACTTTTAATACTTCATTACAAATATAACTTTAAAATACTTTAACAGCAGCAAAATACTAACCAAGTACGAACTGGCACAAAAAGTATTCGAATGGCTAGAAGATATCCATTGTATGATGTACAATGGTACCTTCACACCCAAAAGCGTAATGTAAATTTTACTAAAGACTTAAGATTTTACTAAAAATTTTATATAAATTTACAATTAAACAAATTTACAATTACACATTACCTTTGACTTTTTTTCGGAAATTAAAAAATAAAAAACCTGCTGCAACAAACGGGATCTCATATGAAAGCACGCTACACCTGCTTTCTCGAATACATCCACTTATAGCTCAGGCTTAACTCCAGCTACGACAACGGCTGGGGTTCAAATGGGCAGTTAGTGCAACCCCGAGTGAGGCCGCCACTTTCACCCTTCGAGAGTCTCGCATCTGTTCTAACTAATCTGTGCTCTTCACCATGGAGGTAGAAAGATAAGGAGATTCACTAACGCGCTTTCCCTGTGCAAGGAAAATGATGCTTAGGCAGCAGGGCGGTAGCCATATTATTGCATTCAAAACAAACCGTCTGCCGCTGCAATCAAGCCTACTTTTCACGTGTTATACTCAGTTTTACTGTGCGTTATATATGGGAAGATTATTTTTTTACGACTAAGAGAAAGCCCATTTAAGCAATTTGGAATTTATATTGCTTTTTTTAATCCAATGAATATTTCCATACAGAATTACTGTATAGCAGAACTATTTATGTATTTCGTTGAATACGACAATAACAAAACCAGATTTTGAAAGTTTACTTATACTGCACTGAAAACAGTAGAACACAGTTTATGGATAAAACACTAAACATTATATGCAATAACAGCATTTAAACTGCAAAAAAAATCACATTTGTAACATTCAGAAAATAGATGTTTTACGTTAAAATAATTCTCATTCCACAAAAATAAAAAAAATTGCTTAACAAAACTAAATAAAGCCAATAGCATAAGAAGTAAAAAAAAAGAACTTAATATATATATATTTATACAAAAAAAAACACCCCAGATGGTGGCTCGAATCCACCAGCTCTATGTTTGTACCCTCAGCTTCACATCTCTCCCCCATCTCATGCTCATTCTCCTCCCTCAACCAGAGTTAAAAATCAATACAAAATACACAATTATTACAGTCTCTCAAAAAAAAAATCTCATAAGGATTGAAATACATCCTTCCTCAGCCACAAAGGAAAATTTCCAAAATAATATCTGAAAAAAACTACATGAAAAAAAAAAGCAACTAAAAATTATACTAAGCAAAAATAATAAAAAATTAAAAAAATATAAAAAAAGAAAAATATATATATCCACAGGGTGAAGGGAATATAATATCCATTTAAAAAGAAAAAGGCAACGTTCCAGACAGTGGCTTGAACCCGACATCTCAGTGCCTGACTCCTCAGTCTCTCATACCTATCTTCATGTACGCCTAACCTACCCCTCAACCAAAGTAAAAATAAAACAACTACAGCAATAAACTCGCTCTATTTGAAATCCATACAGAATTAAATAAATTCAGTATTCACCTTAAAAGGGACAATTAGAACCCTATCAGAAGAATTAACGAAAAGGAGAAAAGCATTACACCATGCTTGTCTAAAGTGCGGCCCAAACGCAAATTATGAAAATATTTAAATTTACACATTTTTATTAAAAAAATAAATGTTTGCAATATTTTTCATATATAATCGATTCGTTGACATTTATTTTGAAATAAAAATTTAAATAAAAACATCTTAGTATGCCATGAGAATTTACATTTCGAATTATGTGTGTATCTACTCGACGGCGAATTTTTTTAAGAATTACAATATTTGTATGCAGTATATTGAATTGTATTTTGATTTCCTAATTCTTGTATCAAATTCTTTAAAAAGGTATGAATAATTCATATTCATTATGGATATTTGCTTATAAAATTAAAATATATAATTTTTTTTTTAGATGGCCTCCATGTCATTAAAAAAACAAGCAGAACCTAAAAAAAAGAAAAATTGAAGATGAAAAAAGAGTTTTTAATGAAAACTGGACGGAGAAATGCTTTTTTATTGAGGAGAATTATAAAGCACTTTGCTTAATTTGTAGGGACTTTGTGCCAGTTTTTAAAGACTACAATTTGAAACGACATTATAGTCAAAAGCATGCCACAAAATACGATGTATATCTCGGCATTTGCCGTAAAGATAAAATCACAGAACTAAAAAAGGGCTATCGTCTGAACAAAATTTTTTTAAAAAGACAGCTACTCAAAATAATAACATTGTAAAAGCAAGTTATGTCGTAGCAAATTTAATAGCGAAAAAATCAAAACCTTTTACTGATGGCGAATTTATAAAAGAATGTATGGAAAGCGTAGCAAACATAATTTGCCCTGAAAAAAAGTTGGATTTTTCTAAAATCAGTTTATCACACCAAACTATAGCCACAAGAATTGAGGAGTTGGGGAATTCAGTTGAAAAGTCTTTAAAAAGCAATTGTACTAATTTTAAATTTTATTCGTTAGCCATGGACGAAAGCATTGATGCTTCTGATACGGCACAATTGACAATTTTTATAAGAGGAATCGATGAACATTATAATATCACGGAAGAAATGGTTGCTTTAGTATCGTTAAAAGACACAACTAAGTCTGTAGATTTATTCGATGCATTAAAAACGACGATGAAAAGGTTTTCCTTATCTATGAAAAATTTATCAGCTATCATAACCGATGGAGCCCCTGCCATGGTTGGTAAAAATGGTGGACTCGTTAAAATGGTTAATAATGAAGCCGTCGCTGCCGGCAATACGATCTTGATGGCATATCATTGTATTGTACATCAGGGCAATTTATGTGGAAAAATTTTAAAAATGGAAAGTGTATTAAGCGTTGTTATAAAAACCATTAACTTTATAAGAGCAAAAGGACTTAATCATAGACAATTTCAAGAGTTTCTTAAGGTAATGGGCACTGAATTTGCAGATATTATTTATTATACAGAAGTAAGATGGCTCAGTAAGGGGAAAATGCTCAAAAGATTTTACGATTTAAGAACTGAAATAAAAATATTTATGGAAACAAAAGGGAAACTTGTGACTGAATTTGAAGACGAAGATTGGGTTTTAGATTTAGCTTTTTTAGTAGACTTAACAGAACATTTGAATGATTTAAATTTGAGACTTCAAGGAAAAAAATAAATTTATTAGTAATATGTTCCAAACAATAACAGCGTTTGCAAGAAAGTTGAAATTTTCGCACAATCAAATAAAAGTAAAAGATTTGACACATTTCAGTACTTTGGCTGCACATAAACCTGTGAGTTGCACAAAATATGCAAAATATGCTGCATTAATTTTTAATTTAATTCAAGAGTTTGAAAGTAGATTTCAAGATTTTCGAAAAAATGAAGAGTATTTCAACATATTTTCTACCCCATTTTCTCTAGAAATAAATAAATTACCTTCAAATCTTCAAATGGAATGCATTGAACTGCAAAGTGACATTCAACTGAAAGAAAAATTTGGGAATGTTTCTTTACTGGAGTTTTATAAAGATTACCTATCCCGCGATAAATATCCCAATTTTCTCAATCATGCTTTATTAATGTCTTCAGCTTTTGGCAGTACCTATATTTGTGAACAATTATTTTCAAGAATGAAGCAAACAAAAAACAAAAATAGGACAAAGATCACTGACAAACATCTTGAAAATGCATTAAGAATTAGTTCCCAGGTTCGAGTCCCAGCTGCGTCAATGTTGAGATTTATCTCCGCAAAATTCTCCGCCCTGCCCACGGTCAGTAGGGGACACCGATGGGCTTGGAAAGGCCGCCGTCCGTCGGATGGGACGTTAAGCCGTGGCCCCATGTGTGGGAGAGTTATACCCTGCGCACGTTAAAGAACACGCTGGATGGCCTTGACGGGAGGCTACCATCTGTCTCCCAACAGCTGTTCCAGTGGGTCCCCTCCCCCAACCTTCTCTGAGCCTTCGGGGTCCATGTGACCTGGCCATTTAGCCCATGGTGTGCAAAAAAGTGCCGCTCAGAGGTAAAACAACCCAACGCATTAAGAATTGCAACCTCGTCTATTGAACCCGATATCTATTTGCTTGTTCAACAAAAGCAAATTCATCCATCTCATTAATTTGAATTTTTTCCATCTTAATGAAATCCAAACTAAATGAAACGAAACTTTTACAAATTTAAAATAAATATGTACCTATACATATCTAATTCAAATTAAAAAAAATTTATAATAAAAAGAAGTTAATTTATTTTAATAAAACTACACAGAGTTAATTTTTATTTCAATTTGTTGAAAAAATATTGTATGTGTGGCCCAGCAAATATTTTTTTTGCAATGTGGCCCTCAATCGGTCATAGTTTAGACACCCATGCATTACACTCTCCTCTCCTCTTTTAACTAAAATTATTTAAACATTTTGAAAAAATTTCACCCTAACTAATGATCGCTGTCACTCACCTGTGACAATTTACACCAGATACATTAAATTAATCTAAAAAGAAATTCAAAAATATACGATTCCAATCCAAGAAAAAAAAGGGGGGGGGGGCATTTAAACAAAACCCTTAAATGCTCTCCAAATTTAAAAAAAAAGAAAGATTATATTTCTCACCTTTATAAAATACTTTATTGTAATTTACTTTTCCCTTCTTACACTGAACGTATTAAATCATGAAGAGAGAGGAATTTAAACACTGAAACATTTAAACAAAATAATATTTAATACTTACACCTAAAATAAAATAAAAAACAAAAAGAAACTTCTTGACATTTTAATCACCTCTATTTAAAAGTATGTAAATTCATCATCCATTAAATAGAATACACACTAATATTCAATTACAGCCAACAAAAATTTTTAACTGAGAAAGCCTGCAGAAGGAATTCTCAAATAAGTGTAACGTGAAATCACTCAATCAATATAAGAAGTACATCTTCACATTTATCGCTGAGTACAATCCGAAGAAAATAAAAAAAAAAATCTGGTGAAGAATCGAGGTTTGTAACTCGAAATAAAACCGATTTCATAGCGGCGTAATTTCAACACGAAGTTGCTTGTATCATTATATAATTATTTAAACTTTTATAAAAATGACAACCTTACCAATGAAAGGTAATTCCTGGTATCTTTTTTGAAGGGCGATTCGTGCAGCCGTAAGCTGAACAGGCTGCCGTAATACAAATGTCGAAAAAAATTAATTTTTATAGCGCAACACTTCGTTACTCACCTATACTACTGATCAATGTTTTGAATAGAACAACGTGGCTGCCGCGCAGTCGCCGAAGCATCATTTTCAAGTGCTTAGGGCTCCTCCTCTTATCTTTCTACCTCCATGCTCCTCACAGAGACAGAGAGAAAGGTGTGTTTAGATAATGTAAACAGACCTTTCGCAACGATTTTGGACTTACTTGAATTGTGTACCATTAAAGAGTAGTATAAATTCCGAGTGGTTAGCACGCTTGGCTACTGATCTAAGGGACCTGGGTTCGAGCCCCGGATTAGGCATGGATGTTCGTGTTGTTTTCTGCTGAGGTCCTGCCATCCTCTCAGATCTCCTACTGTGGCATATAAACTGACAGGCTCCTGTCAGACCTCTGTGGCAAGCAGCTGCTTGAGGGGGTATTTATTTTTTTATTTATAGATTCAGCAGTTTAACTTTTGTTAGGTCAGTAATTTACGAAAATTGTGAAATGCTTTTAAATTGAAATTGTTAAAGCAGAGAGGCCTAAAATTAAATAAATCATTTCAAAATACCGTTCTGTCTTAGGCGTAATATCAAATGTGGTTCACGATTTTTTTAGAAATGAAATTAATAATATTTACATATGAATGCTGCTCGTTGTGCCAGATTTACACGAATGTTGCCAGATCTCTAATTTCTAAAAAAAGTTGCCAGATATTTTTTTCTGAATTCTGTAATCAACCATAGTGTTCGGATATTTTTTTGAGCGACTGAATAACTATTACTCGACCTACTGAGTAATGTTAGTCATGTTCAAATGTTCCCAAAAAATATTCCAGAGAACTTAAATATGGAAACCTGCTTGACAGGCAATGGGACATTCATATCCAATCCGTGGGAAGGCAACATCGAGATATTCTCTTACAATATAATTATTATGCAATGCTGAAACTATATTCATCACCAAACAGCAAGCAGTATATTATCTAGAATTGGTGGTAGGTTCATCAGGGGTAATTTGCAGTACACTGACAGTTTTGCCATGAAACCTGGCACCAACCTGTAACAACCACTTAGCTGATTAGCGTTGCTGATATGCTACATTGAGGTAGATAGCTACTATTCCAGCTTCCAGCCATGATAGAAATGCTTGTTAATGGCATTGCACCGTGATTAGTGCGGGTTATCTGACACCTCATATTGTGGAGATTGATTATTGCAGACGAGGCATGCCACCCCTTGTGGAGCATCTTGTCTGTGAAAAACACGCGATTTAGGAATAAACATTCACTAGCATGATGTTGTAGTAAACAGTAGCAAAACTGTTCTTACGGTAAGTAGCAATGAATGCCCTGATTCAGCATAAAATGATATAGTTGTTATTCATAGGAGGCAAACCAGACATGCATATGAAGGATACAATGACTGCAGCTACTCAATGTGAAGTGATGAAGCTTGAAATGGATAAAGTTCTTATTCACGGAAAGCCAACCAAACATACGTACAAAACATATCAATAGCTGCAGCTACTCAATTTTACGATATGGAGATTTCCCTCTACAGCATGTGATTAACCGCAAAACTGATAACAAATATCGGCATGTCTTGTTCAAAAAAGGTGAGTGTCTTGTCAAGCAGTGGCTACATTCCCTTCCTAGTTGCAGATGCATATCTGTTGCTTCTGGCCGGTGCAATCCACATGGACAAACTATTGCCTAACCGTATTTTCTTCTTTAGATTCTGTGAGCAGATGAATGGTCAAAGGCTAGAAAAACTCCATATCAATATTCTATGAGTAGTAGCAAAAACAGTAGTAGAGTAAGTGGAGTAATGGGCAAATACCTTACTAGCTAAAAAGAAACAACTGATTCGGGGAAAGACACCAGGATGAGTATCTTCTGAGAACAGTGGCAATAGATAACACAATGTATATTATATGAAACTTCTGTGGTTTTGAATGAGTCTTGGTCTGCTTGAACATCATGTAGCTTACTCTCAATAATTCGGGAGTAAGGTCAATTTGTCTTCCCCCTTAATTATTCTTAAATAATTCGAGAAGAAGGCATTTTGTAATAAGTATATATATATGTAGGACCTATTTGCTTTGATATGGACTAGTCCAGTGGTTTATAAACTTTTTCCTCTGATTACTGCGTAATTCCTAGCAATTTTATTTTGCACCAGTACTAGTTAAATATTAACCTACAAAATATCGCTTTGATAAGGGGAAAAATTTAAACAACGAATTGTGATTAAAATAAGTAACAATGAAAAATGTTTATTTCTTAAATTTCTAACGATACAATATTATGAAAAATACATGCGTGAATGGCACAAAAGTCGCAGAAGTTTCAAGTGCCACTAGTGTCATGCGAACAACAGTTTAGTATTCGTTGGTCTACTCTACTGAATCCCTAAAATAGGATGCACTTCACTGGGTCACTCAGTATATAATTAGCTCATATGTATGACTGATATTTTGTAATATATTCTTTTCTTATTGCTTACTATGGGTGCCAGTAGTTGCTGCTGGAATGGTTTAAGGAGCTAATGTACTGGAATTTCATTCTCTATTCTACTCTTTACTATAGGTTCTTTCACAGAAAATATGTGGTCCCCTTTCTCCCCTTTTCTATAGAAATTGGTAATAACACTAATAATGAATTTACTGATATTGATGTCTCATTTCAAACCCAAGTAAAATACGCCTCTTTTAGTCTTTTTTTAAAATAAGTTTCCTATCCCGAAAAAAATACCTGTCACTCTCACGGCTCTTTGCGTACGATAAAAATAGGCTACATTTGAACACAGAATACAAATTCCTAATGGGCATTTCGAATTCCGCTGAAACATGTATGAATTGCTTTACAGTTGAGTCTCAATATTTTGACTGCTTCGTAGGTATTCTGTGCAGCAATTTATGATTCCTGTCAGACCTTCAAAATTAGTGGCTGTCTGCAAAACTAACGCTCTTTTCACTATTTACCATCCACATCAAAAATACATTCATTCGAAATTTGTCTCTCTTAAATAATTGCGAAGAACATTTAACCCACTCCCTTTCAGAAATGTTTCTGCCTGCACCCATTCCTCCTTCAACATAGCCACTTTTGAGTACTGCGTTGGTTTGGTCTCTGTAATCTGTATGCATAACTACAGATTACCGAATAGAGTTATGAATAATGTTCCCAAAGGACTCAAAACTGTGGGAGACCTAGGATGAGATGAACAGAAAATGTTGAATCTTACTTTGTTGATATTGACCTACAGCGACTAAATACCACAGTTGTAACTCTTGAGAAAAGTGTTTGGGGGAATAAATTACTCAGTCTGGTTGGACCTTTGTAGCCCAAGGTTGCTTGAGGATTATGTAAGTTCACAATTCGTAAAATTGTTTTGAAACGCTTAACCAGTATGATTGGAAATGCGGTAAGTGAATGAAGTCTTGAGATCTTTGTCACTTTTTGGCTTAAAAATTTATATATTTCAAATACAATTTTCTCAATATATCAAACCCCAATTTTTCCCTTCTTAGTTAGGCCACTTGCTAAATTTAAAGTAGAAATGAATCCTAAACGAAACTTAGAAGGCAGTGAAAATTAACCTTGTTTTATGTTCCACGTATTCAAACTTTAAGTATAACACTAAATATACCGATAATACATTGAAAAAATTGTTGGGATTCAGATATTTTGTTTGGAACTGTGTTGTGTAAATATTTGTCGGCAACTAAAGAAGACTAATGTGATTATGTTAATACTTCTCTATACCTTTCATCGTAGCTTTTTATTGTCCTGAAAAGGCTGAGGGTCATTCCTCTAGGAACGGCACGTGTCGGTATACAAGCTTAAGCAAAAGCTTCTGATTGGTTGCCTTACACAACGTTGATGCAATCAATTGCAGTTTGTAACAACTGATGGCGTTTTGGGCAAGGACAGATTATCAGAAATATTGAAGCATTTCTTCTTTACGAAAGTAAGTTTATTGTTATTTTCTGATTTTCCTTTGTAATCGAAGTTACATTCTATAAGTTGCATATGATTTGAATGCAAACTAATCTTTGATCATGTACTCCCTCGTTGATATACCTTATGCAGTAGTGACGCAATGATGTGAAACAAAACAGCTAACATCTACAGTTTTTAATATTGATGTGCTGAAAAGTAGGATAAGCTGTCGGTGTTTCTTTGGAAGTTTTAAAAATGTACATGCCTTGATCAAAGTAGTAATTACGATGACTTCCTACAGCAGTGAATGATTAATATTTTAATGATTTATTTAAATCTCTACAATTTAAGTGGTTTTACGTGAGAACATGGCGATTGAATCCGGCAAAGTTTTCTTGTAGCTATTATAAGTGATTTACCTATTAATTTGAATTTCTATATGATTGAATTAATTTTAAATATCATTTTGTAGTAATCTTAGGTAAAAGTAGAATTTTATATATAATTTTTTTAATGAAATTAGTAGGGGTGTATTAAGAAAATAGGCTTCGCTTTTTCTGATTATTCAAAGAATTAGTTGTAAACGTTTCCTGTTAAAGGGCAAACAAGGAATACTGCAATATATAATTATAATTAGTACTATGCAAAAACATATACATTCAGGGCAAGATTCCATTAACACCTTTTGGGGAGGGGGCTCAAGTACGTACTGCAACCTTAAATCTGTGCAGCAGCAAGATCTTTGACACTTAGGACACGATTTCATTAAACAACCACAGGTTTTCAAGAACCTACTTAGGTTACTTTGCACACAAAAAATACTAGTATTCCTGGTGGTATCCCTTGGTGTTGGTGCTTAGGGTTATTTCTCTATATGAGTGATAAATATTACTTCCATCATATGAGGCAGCTAGATTGCCTGATACCCAACATAGATGGGGGCAATGGCAAATCAACAAAATATATTGGAGTGCTTATATGTCGCATTGCTGAAGAAAAGGTCAGTCTCTGATGGTCAAGTGGTTCAGATGCCTGGCATTATAATAAACTGGCAGGGCTATTTGATAGCCACTTTCTTTCCACTCTCTGTAATGCTCCAAAGTATGTTATTTTCAACTGCTAGATAGCTTTTCAAGATCAGCCAAATCTTGCCAAAAAAATAAAATTTATTAGAACAAGTGTACCCCATGCCTGTAATTAGGGGGCTGTTTGAAATTGTCGGCATTCCCTCTCTCAATAAACATAGTTTCTTTAAACATCCCACTAACCATTTTCTCTCCATAGGTAATTGGAATGCGAGGACTCTGCACAGAGCTTTATATCTTGATGTCCTCACGCAAGAATTCCACCGTTATAATTTAGATATTTTCGACTTGCAAGAGACCAGATGGATAGATAAAGGTCAGATTCTTAAATATAATCTTAAATTTCACTTTTCAGGGAGGGACGACAATAAGCATCACCAAGGCATGGGTCTGCTTGGTGATGCTTATTGCTGCAGGCAATGTTTCGGTTACCACTTGGATGACTGAAATTCTGAATATCTTTTATGATAAAGGCATGGTTCGTAAGAATTTTACCAGAGCTATTGTAATCCATATTTTCAAAAAAGGTGGTCGCAGTTCTTGTGATAACTATAGGGGTATTAGCCTACTCTCTGTTCTAGGTAAAGTTCTTTCCATGATTGTGCTTAATAGAATTAAGAATCTGGTTGACAGTCAATTGCGTGATGAGCAATGTGGATTCAGAAGTGGTAGGGGATGTGTGGATCAGATATTTTCACTTAGGCAGATTCTTGAGAAATGTTTAGAATTTCAGAAACCTTTGGTTGCTAGCTTTGTTGATTTCAAAAAGGCTTTCGACTCTGTTGATCGTCATAATTTGTGGTTGATTGTGAGATCATATGGTATACCAGGCAAGTTAGTTAACATAATGAAAGCTTTCTATAATACTGAGTCGTATGTGAGAGTTATGGCAAGTATTAGCACACTTGGCTACTGATCTAAGGGACCTGGGTTCGAGCTCCGGGTAAGGCATGACTATTTGTGTTGTTTTTCTGCTGAGGTCCTGCCATCCTCTCAGACCTTCTACTATGGCATGTCAACTGACAGGCTCCTGTCAGACCTCTGTGGCAAGCAGCTGCTTGAGAGGGTATTTTTTTTTCTCTTTAGTTTGATTATTGATTATGTTATGCGAAATTCACTTCAAGGGAAAGATTTTGGCCTTAAATTGACTGGAGTTGACTATTTTTAACACCCATTTAATAGGTTACTAGAGGTTCTTAGACTTTTTAAAACTGTAACCCACAAGAATTATAATAAATTTATGTGACCCCCTAGAATCGGATAAAATTATGCAACCTCTTCCATACGATTTAGGAACTACGTATTTTTGGGGGGAGGGGGGAAATCACTAAAATACTAGCAAGTATAACACTATCAGAGTTTTAAAGCCCCCAGCTATTTTTCAGTTTAGGTTACTGTAGGAGGAATAAGTTTCTGTCAGGGTTACACCCTTTAACAATTAACTGGTTTCACTGCATCACTGTTGTGCATTGAAGCACATACTTAGTCTTAGCCTAGTAACCTAAACTTCAATCTCATCATATTAACCTAACGTGCAATAGCATGCTTCCACCTCTGAAGTTTAATATTGGTGTAATGCACGGAAGTCTCTGTGCAGACTTAAATAGTAACCTAAACTGCAATAGCCAGACTTCATCTTTTATGGATAATATTCATTCTAAATGTAATAACACAGTTCTGCATTTTTACAAAAATTTTCTGATGTTTTGATGATTCAGACTATTTTTTATTTGTTTAATAAAAAACGAGATGATAGTTTTACTTTGCTGTCTGTCTGTCCATCTGTAGACATCAAACTTTTTGGTTTATACAGATAAAAAAATTCTTTTTATGTTGGATAGGTATTGATGAAATATTATGGTTTGCACTTTCCATATCTCCCAAAAGCTATAATTGTGCCCTCTAATTGTGGAAATATTCAAAAATTCTAAAATTTGAAATGAATATTCCAAACATATTTATGCTAGAAATTTGAAATTTTGTTGGCATAGTTGGGTTGTTATACCCCTCTCAGCAGCATTTTTTTTTACATCTGCATGAATTTTCCATCAGTTACACACCTCTGTGGCAAGCAGCTGCTTGAGGGGGTATTTATTTTTATTTTTACACAGGAGAACATTATGTAAATAATTTTGGTAGATCCTCAAGTCTTTAAACTGATGTTGGACAAGGAATTTGAAGAAATTATGAATGAAAAGGAAGCTTGAATTTCTTCATAAGTGTTGCAGAGTTTTTTGGGAAACAACA
This sequence comes from Ryuthela nishihirai, assembly GCA_038380435.1. Classification (NCBI taxonomy): domain Eukaryota; kingdom Metazoa; phylum Arthropoda; class Arachnida; order Araneae; family Heptathelidae; genus Ryuthela; species Ryuthela nishihirai. The sequence continues at coordinate 53,927,964 of JAWZYU010000027.1, forward strand.
AAGACCCAAATTGCAAAATATGGTAGAAGTTATGCTGCAGAACTTCAGAAAACTGGGCTTCAGTATTAAAGTAAAGTTGAACTTTTTGCATTTCCATGTGTAATATTTCCCTGAAAAAAAAAAATGACTATTCCTCCCACAGTAATCTAAACTACAAAATAACCAGTATCATGGCTCAGATGAAAAGTGTACAACTCCTATATCTGAGTAATCTTTGTGCCCTCACAAACAGTGAAGCAAGTATACATTGAAAGAACTCAATAACACCAAAATCAATGGCAAATATCTGCCTGAATGAGATAAATGCTGTGCAGATTTCAGACAAAACCCTACATGGACACATCCAACGTTGAACAATACGCTGTATGCTAACATTTTAATTCGACTGAACCAGGGTGGCACCATCAATTCACAATGATATTGCAAAAGCTACAGTCATTTGAAGGCAAACCATAAAGTTTGAAATGCCTAGGAACTTTTGGATAAAAGAGTTTTGTTGCGTAGCAATGTCTGCTCCCATACTGCCCAAGTAAGCATTAACAACATTGAACAAATATGGTTGGGAATGCCTGGAACATCCTCTGTATAGACTTGGCATATCCCTATTTCACACATCTGGATCTCTGAAAAACATGAAGGAAGTTGAAATCAGACAGAGGTTCAATGCATTGTTCCAAACTTCCAATGCACCAACCAAAGTTGTTCTAGGAAAGAAGGTATTATGTTGAGACAAATGTCTCTATAGACAGTGGAAATTTCATCAATAAATTATCAGACCAGTAAATGATTTAAGCTTCATTTCAGACTTGTCCACACTTTTCATTTGAATGACCCTTACATATATACTAATTCAGTAAAGGGAAGGTCTTTTCTGGTTTTTCTTTAATAATGTGGTAGGGGAAATCTTCACTAACATTGTTTGTTTCTTACAATTTATGGTCAGTAAAAGGCAGTAGGATGAGAAAAGTCAAAATCCATTACTTTAAAACTAAAACTGTCTAAAACTAAAACTTCAAAAATTACTGCAAAATCCATTACTTTAAAACAAAAACTGTGGGAAATGTGGACCACAGTGAAGCAACTGCAGAATTATATATTAACAAAAGGTAGTTTTTCTGTGTAATCCCCAGGCAGTGCCAGATTAAATGGTATGAAAGTGCTGGGGCACGCATTAGGCAGAATCTTTTAGGCCACTCAGTTCACTTTTAGATAGCGCAATTGTCATTTTTTGCTGTTTACATGGTTCCACTTTAGAAATTGAATGTCATTTGCAAGAAAATGAGTTGCATGCTCAACAAGTATTGTTTCATGAACTATGTCTTTTTTAAATAACAAGTAATATGATGGTAATAAAAGCATTTAAATAATATCTGTTTACATCTTAAGCATTTGGTTGGAATATCAATGTGTTAATAAATATATCATAAGTGCATGAGGCCCATGGGTCTCTTGACCTGACCTTGCTCACAAATTAACCAATAGCACACACACTATACCCTAACAATGCTGGCACATCCAGAAGTTGAACCTTATATTCTTGTGCCTTCTGAGGCTGAAGGGGAAAGGTTATAATCTTAAAGCAGAGAAAACCTAATTTCCATTAGTTAAAAAAAGTTTTTAAAGCATATATGTGAATGAAATAAAAACAAAATTCTTCACTCTGCTCTGAAATATAAAAAAATTAAGTTAAACAGATTGCCATTAGTGAACAATAATAAATCACTTCCTTGATTCATATTAATTTCTATACCATCCCACTGTCTAAATAAGATACTCCTTCTTGCTTTGGGAGATCAAATGAAAAAGGATAGCAAATCCAAAGCACCAAATTTTTTGTTTATAAACTCTGTTTCCACTTAAACACTTAGGTTTTTATTTAATTTAAATGGTTCTTTTTTTTGGGGGGGGAGAAGGGGGATTACAAAATGTAAAGAAATGAAGCCAATTTATAATGTCTGAAAATTAATGTAAGAGTGGACTATTGAGTATGTAAGCATTAAATCAACAGAGATGATATCAAATCTGTCATTTTATTTTTTAAACTTCCTCTTGCCTAAGCTTTTTTATTCTCTCTTCACTCTTCATAAGTAAGGAGAATTGAAAACCTTAAAAACAGAAATGCAGGAAGCTACAGTCCACTATTTCTACAACATTTGATGTAGGTAATTCATCATCATCATCATCATCATCAAGCAGCCATGGGCTACAGAGGTCCAACCAGACCGTGCAATTTAGTTCTCCAAGCAAGTCTATCCTGAGCTACATCTACTGCATCTGGCCACTGCACACCAATTCTAACAAGGTCCTGTTTGACATTGTCTGCCCACTGCATCCTAGGTCTCCCCTTCTTTTTGAGGCCTTTAGGCATACTGTTCGTAACCCTGTTCGCCAATCTATAATTATTCATACGGGCAACATGGCCAAACCAACGGAGTCTCTCTCTGCACAATATGCTGCTTAAAGGAGGTTGCAAACTCCTTTGCCTAACCTCATCATTACTTGCAAAGTTCAACCACCTAATGCCCAAGATACTGCGTAAGCATCTGGAATCAAAAGCATCTAGTTTCCTGTTATCTTGTTTACAAAGTGTCCAAGTTTCACTACCATAACTAACCGTAGAAAGAACCAAACTATTATACAGTCTAATTTTAGTCTTTAGGTGTATACGCCTATTTCTCCACACTCTCCATAGATTCTTAAAAGTCCCGGCAGCAATCCCTATTCTTCTGTTAATCTCATGCCGCACATCACCATTATCTGTTACATAGCTCCCAAGATAATTAAACTGTGACACCTACTCAAGACTGCAACCATTCAGATTAACTGAATCACAGCCTACCTGACCAATTTTCATCACTTTAGTTTTCTCTCTGTTTATAACCAAACCTTCTCTACTACCAGTCTCATCAACAGCTCGAATGAAAAAGTTCATCTCATCAACATTATTTGCCAAAAGGGCTAAATCATCAGCATAATCTAAATCAGAAATTTTCGCATCTCCAGCCCATTTAAGGCCAAAATCTTTCCCTTGAAGTGAATTTCGCATAACATAATCAATAACCAAGCTAAAGAGAAAAGGAGACAAAATGCACCCTTGTCGAACACCAGAAGTAATGCTAAACCAATTGCTACAAGCCTTGCCAACTCTCACACACGACTCAGTGTTATTATACAGAGCTTTCATTATGTTAACTAACTTGTCTGGTATACCATATGATTTCACAATCAACCACAAATTATGACGATCAACAGAGTCGAAAGCCTTTTTGAAATCAACAAAGCTAGCAACCAAAGGTTTCTGAAACTCTAAACATTTCTCAAGAATCTGCCTAAGTGAAAATATCTGATCCACACATCCCCTACCACTTCTGAATCCACATTGCTCATCACGCAATTGATTGTCAACCAGATTCTTAATTCTATTAAGCACAATCATGGAAAGAACTTTACCTGGAACAGAGAGTAGGCTGATACCCCTATAGTTATCACAAGAACTGCGATCATCTTTTTTGAAAATAGGGATAACAATAGCTCTGGTAAAATCCTTAGGAACCATGCCTTTATCATAAAAGATATTCAGAATTTCAGTCATCCAAGTGGTAACCGAAACATTTCCAGCTCTAAGCATTTCCGTAGTAATTTCATCTACACCTGGGGATTTATGAAGTTTAAGTTTAGAAACAGCCAAAATAACTTCAGATTGTGTTATAGGGCCAACATTAAGGCCACCAATGCATCTATCATCATTGCAAACAATGGGAATAGAACTAACCGCATTGTTTAGAACATCACTGAAATGCTCAGCCCACCTAGCCATGACAGAATCCTCACCTTCTATAACCTTACCTTGTTTATCCTTCAATCCCTGTATACCTTTCCGTTTTCTACCATACAAAACATTAACTATCTGGTACAGCTCTCTGCTGTTGTGCTGTCTAACTGCTTCCTCAGCTTTGTCAGCCAAACCATCAAGCCAAAGATTCTTATCAGCAGCTAACTGATCTTTTACACGTTTATTAAGTTCTGTGTAATGCTTTTTATTAGGACTAGTAGGGTATTGATTAAGGACATTCCTGCAGTTCTTTCCAAAATAAGCTCAAGTGCCTTATCACTCAGATAATTCTGCCTTTTCTGCTCCTTTTTTCCTAAAAGAGTACTGTTAGTGTCTAAAAAAGCCTGTTTAAAATGATCCCATTCTTCCTCAACTTCAGTAGTAAGCATACCATGACTGTCATAATGACTAAGTAACCTATCATGGTAAGCTTTGGCTATAACTGGGTCTTTCAGAGCTTCAGTATTAAAAGCAAATTTTTTAACCCTAGCACAACACTTTTTAAGTTTAAGTTGCAAGACACTTTTAACAAGGTAATGGTCAGATCCAATTTCAGCTCCCCTATATGCCCTGGTATTTCTAACAGAACTAGCCCATTTGCTGTTAATTAATATATAATCAATCATATTCCTACGCAGCCCATCAGGTGAAACCCCCATGTGTACTTATGTATGTCGCGGTGTTTGTAATATGTGTTAGTTATTCTGAAACCATTGAGTTTACTTACCTGTAGGAGACGTTGCCCATTGCCATTGCAGCTACCAATACCAAAAGGGCCAATCACCCCTCCCCAAAGGTCAGAGTCAGTACCAACTTTGGCATTGAAGTCACCAAGAACAAGGGTAATATCTCCTTTCTTGACAGAATTCAAAATATCCTGAAGTTGTTCATAATACCTATCCTTCTCATCCTCATTGGCATCCTCAGTGGGGGCATAACAGCAGATAACATTCAGGTCTTTAACGCTTGTCTGAAATTTTGCTGTAAGAAACCTTTCATTAATGCACTCATATCCTAGAAGAGCATCACTAGCGTGTCTGCTGAGAAGCAGACCCATGCATTGGTGATGCTTATTGTCGTCCCTCCCTGAAAAGTGAAATTTAAGATTATTTTTAAGAATCACCATTATCTGTCCATCTGGTCTCTTGCAAGCCGAGAATATCTAAATTATAATGGTGGAATTCTTGTGTGAGGACATCAAGAGAAAAAGCTCTGTGCAGAGTCCTCACATTCCAACTACCTATGGAGAGAAAATGGTTAGTAGGATGTTTAAAGAAACTATGTTTATTGAGAGAGGGAATGCCGACAATTTCAAACAGCCCCCTAATCGCAGACATGGGGCAAAGACCCGTTCCCCCACCACTAAAGGCTGAAGCCATCTATACTGGAAGACTTCCTCCAATGTAGAATTTGACGATGCCAATAGAAGCAAAGAGTTCAGGTGCCTGCGATGACCTCTGCTCAGGATTATCCACCAGCTGATAAACATATCCTGTGAATCTATTCACTTGGGGCTGTCAACCCACAAACAAACAGAAAACACAGCAGAAGATTTTCCCTCCACAGAAGCCCACCAGTGCAGCAAAATCAGGATCCATAATCAAGCTCAGAGCCATATATCTGTCCAGTCCATGGGTTTATATGGTCAGCACCAGGACCCTGTGTGGTTGACCACTCCTCAGCAGGGTAGAAAAAAAGAAAAGTAGCCATAGTTGTCCAGATCAGTAGGCCACACTAATCTGTCAGCCCTCCCCTTCCGTTCACTTCCACAAGAGAGTATCTCTTTTGAAAGGTACTAACGGTCTGCACCACGAGAAGGCGGGGTCAGACATTAGGTGCTAGGCCTGGCCGGTTCTATGCATCATCACAGGGATATGTAATTTTTTCTAATTTATTTTGTGGCACATCTTAATAGCCATGCCTTCATTGTTCATTCATCTGACAAAAATAATTTTGCAGTTGCTGAAGATGTACACAAAAACCACTAGAAAGGAGTGGCTTCCATAAGCCCATGTTCACCTGGTATGGTTCAATCCATTCTTGAAACTAGGAGAAATTTCATTTATTTAAAAATTAATTTTCACTAAAATATTAAACATAATACTATTGAAGAAGAATTTAAAGAAAGTAAGAAGTAAAAAAATAGGTAATGTATCCAATTTCAACGGAAAAAAATACAACATGAATCCATTTTCGCATACACGTAGTAATAAACAAAAATGATTATAATGCACATAAATAAAAAGGCTATTTATTTCTGAATAACAAAAAAAAATTTTTTTTCTTGTTTAAAGTAAACATTTCTTCTGTTTTGTAATTTTTTTCTCTGTACCATATTTTGAGAAAAGTCCAGGCTTGTTGCAGAGTCCAATAAACAAGTCAATTTTAGAAAATTTTTTGATAAATAACTAATCAACAGAAAAGGTCATGTTATATACCATATTAAAGAAATTTTAATTCTAAATTTTGTTGAAGTAAAAAATATGAACGTTGTCGTAACATATTAATTTTAATAACACCTTTTACAGTGGCATACCAAAAAAAAATAGGTACGTATTTCATAATTACTTTAAAATCTTCCATTTTTAAAAATAGCAGTTTTTTTTTTTCTTAAGTTTTATGAGATTTTCGAAAATTTAAGGAAAAGTATGTTAATAATAGTTCAAATCAAACTTGTTAGCTTAAATCAGGTGATTGCTTCAATGCAGAGAATGTTAACAAACAAATCAGCAATACCATATAGCACTTCTAAAATGTGGCAATTAGATGGCTTTATTAAATTATTTATATTGTAGTTTAATAAAATATGCCTCAAATGAAAAAAGAAAATATTTTTCAAGCATGAATTATGTCTTTTTGAAAAATATATGTAAAAAAAAAAATTTAAATGGCAATTTAAAAAAAAAATTGAAGTTTCATGTATTGTACAAAAAACATCTATAGACGTCCTTGACCAGGGAAGGGTTAAAGGAAGTCTGAAACTCTCTAAAGTTGTAGAAGATGGCACTCCCCATGTGATTTTGAATAACTGCTATGAGAGACACCAGTTTTTAACTGCTAATGTTAAGTCTATTGGGATTTCAAGAAATTAAACCCACTCACCCTAGTTTTGGTTGACTCCAGCAGTTTAGCACGCAACCTATAGCCTTCCCTGGGTGAAGGGACATCCATACAAATTTTGGTGCCTCTAGTTTTTCTGGAGACCAAATGCATATGCAGACAGACACACATGCAAAGATGCACATAAACTTTCGTATTTATATATTATATTCAATTAAATATTACTTAAAACTTTTAACAGCTAGTATTTTTTAATCACTTTTCTGTTTAATCACTTTTCTGCTTTATTTTATCTTGTCATCTGATGCATAGGGAAATCAGTGTTATATCTGTTTTTTGATGGTGGTGGGGAGAGGAAGGATGCATCTAAGAAAATTTTTGTACCATCCTTGATATGCACATCATATAAAACTGGAACAAGTCTCCATTATGTGAAAAAAATATTTTTTAATTAATGTATAAATATTTCTATTATATAATCAAAAATCATTTAACTTTAGATATCTGTACAGTAGTATTTATGGAATTAAATTAATGTGTTTGTTTTTCCTGCTATTTGCATATTTATCAATGACATGCACATTGGTTACAGCAATATTCTATGTGTACAAAATGTCAATTCTGCCAGTATGATTGCAGTGTTGTGCTACATAAATAAGACTTAAGTTTTTAGAGTCAAAAAGCTAGGTTTCATCATGACTATGCAGTCAGGGAGCATGGCTCTATTATGAGAAGAATATATATAAGAACAGTCTTCAGTATCTTTTTATGCAATTTCAAATAAATGTCATTACTTACCTCCAAATTCTTAAAATTTTTGTGAATGGTTTTACCTTCAAGCAGCTGCTTGCCACAGAGATCTGATATGAGCCTGTTGGTTTAATACATCAGAGATCTGTGAGGTAGGCAAGATTTCAGCAGAAAAACCATATTTTATTTGGGGATCTAACCCAGGTCACTTTAATCAGTAGCCACTCATGCCTCTAGAATTTAAAGAGAACTGTAGCACCAATACAACACTTGTGATGAGTGTATAGTGATGATCAGGGGTGGAAAATCTTACCAATCGGCAGTTTTTACCACTAGCCTGAGCAAATGAATATTTCAATGTTATCCACATGAAGGAGGAGAGAATTAAAACTTTTTCCTCCTTTTATGCACATTAAAAGGTGGAAAGTTCATATTGTTTCCTTTGGAAATATTTTTCACTTGGAATTTTTCATAACTTTTAAAGTAACAAAAATTTTATGCAGTAGAAAAAACCAAACAGATATTAATGTCAGTTGTCTTCCAGAAATTTTCATGTATTTTTTTTCATTGCATCATGCATATATTTTTGTAGATGAACATTAAAAGTATAATTGGTAAATTATGGGTGTAAAACCCATATTAGGTATTGCACAAGCATCTAAAATTAAAAAAAAGATCACAAATAAAAGCAAGTGATAGTTTTGTAGCTATCACTTGTTTTTATTTTGTTTGTAATTTTTAGACTTCAGGAGCTGCATTCCAATATTTAGCATACAGTTGTGGGACATATCACAAAGGATTTGAGAAAAGTGTTCAGCAACATAATCCATTGTGTACACATGTAAAAATCATAATGGCAAACAGATCCACCAAACAAAATTGTTTAATCATCACACTGTAGATTTAAAATTACAAAAACTACTCTGTGACACTGTAGTATCTTAAAATAATTGAGACATTTAGCTAGTTTTATGTTTTTCTACAAAAATTACCTTGGTTTTGTGTGAGGTAATCTCATAGGCAAGTAGTATCCACTGGAGGATAGCTTAGCCCTTGATATTGTGAGTCCACATTGTTCTTGAGGCAGTTGTATTCGGTGCAAGAGATCACAGTTGTGTTGAGATGATCATTGGATAGTGAGACATACGAATGACAAGATGTTGATGTACTGGAGTTGTGCACTTGGATAAACTAATTCCCCCTCCCCTTCATGGAACCCCATGCTTCTTAAGCCCACTCTCCAAATGAAATAATTGTAAAAAGTCACTTCTAATTCCATATTCCCTCAATAAATGACACCATTACTTTCACCCCCCACCCCCACCCAATGTGTTCAGAATCTTAATGGGAACATGCACTGCCCACAGCACTCTAACATCTGTGGCTCCCACAGAACTCTTCAGCTGATGTGCATTGGAGTAACAATGTGAAATGCATAGCATATATAATAACATCAATTTTTCTAATTTCCTTTGAACATGCATTCTCTAATGGTTTTTTTTGTCTTTTTGAACATCCTGCATTTCTGTGTACAGCTTGTTTTCTAAAATCAAATCTAGGAAGTTTGTCTTTTTCTCCTTGCATTTGGCTGAGCATATAGTTCTTAAAAGTTTTTTTTTTTTTTTCAGATTGGTGACATTTATATTAAAGTGAAGAACAGCTGCAAATGCTCATAAGAAGTTAGTGGAAAGCAGTAATGGCACCTAGAACTAGTGTGAAAAGGGAAAATAATGATGATCAGTCATCTGATGGTTCCTCAGATTCATTCAGGAAAACTGGTAAATCTAAACGAAATGACATGTATATGGACAAGAACAGTGATGAATACCGTAAGCGAAGAGAAAGGAATAACTTGGCAGTAAAGAAATCTCGAACAAAAACCAAACTTAAAACTCAACAAACTGTGGAAAGGGTTAATCAGTTACGAGAAGAAAATGAAATGCTTGAAGCCAAAATAAAAATCCTTACTAAAGAGCTCAGCTTCTTGAAAGATCTATTTTTAGCACATGCTGGAAGTGCACATAATATGACTGAAGTTGATCTCAGTTTCCTCAATGAAGATTCAGAACACTCAGGTTTTACCAATAATGCAGATGATACTAAAAATGAAAATAATGCATCTGCTCGAATGTAATTATTATTATTTTTTAATTATTTGAAGCTTTTCAATACATGCTCACAATATTCAGCAATATTTAATTTAAAATTTTTAACTTTGGGGGAAATAGTTATTTGTTTCAAGTTAAGTTTCATGTGTTTCATTAAAGCATTTCTCAGTTTTAAAAATCTCCATTTTCTAATTTAATAATATTAAAATAACTGGTTAAATTAGTTTGTTATATCCTGTTAATAACTAAAATATAGAAGAGCATATTTGTGCCAGTTCATCGGATATAGTTGAATCTATTATTTTGCATTTTCTGTAGCTCTTTAGAAATTTATTATCCATGTGAAAATAATAATTCGGATCAACCTTGAGCAAATATATTAAGTACCATTAAAAGTGAAGGAAACAAAGTTTGGGAGGGGAAGTAAATGAGAGTAAAATTCTCTATGAAATATTTAAATTGACTTTTTCAAGAGTATCAGGGAGGGGGGACTAATAACAAGTAAATTACAATAAATCATAAAAATAATTCTCAAGTACTATAGCACAATATTTAACATCTGTAAACAATTTATTAAATTGTTACAGAAATATGGAAACTATAAGTGTTGTGATATCAAATTTAGTACCCATGTGTATTTTAAGAACCCTCACCCCCAAGTCTTCCCTGTTTTAAAGTTGTTGATAATGATGCTGTTTATGTTCTGACATGATTGTCAATTTGAAGAGAGGATTCATGAGAATGCATTTAACCTTCTTTTAATTGGTTTTTAATACTGAGGTGTTAGATGTTGACTTTTTAATATGTAAATTTCTTATAATTGTCTGTTCTTTAACATAAGAAGATATTCTCATAAATTGTTGACAATAAATTTCCATTAAAATTTTTGAATAAAATAATTTCATAAATACTTATTCATAACTATGTATTTTTAAATGGGTGAAGCATAAACACTTAACTGTAGCAGGTCTATACAATGATTCACTTTATAAATTTTGATGTAAATATAAATGTTCTGCTCTGACCTTTGCCAGACTATATTAAGAGTGCATAAAGCTTATATGCACTCCCATTCAGTGTATCTCATTTAATGTATTTTTTTCATTGAAGGTTAAAGTAAACTAAAACTATTCAGAGAATCATGATTTAATCAAATATTTTTTAAATCTTCATTTGAAAATTTTAATTATGCTACCCATCAACATATATTTAAGACACTTCCATGTTATGTGAATGGAAAGTCACATTCAAAGGACTAATTTTAAAAATAAAGGTATCAATCAAATTGATCAAATCTCAATTTTTGACAATACATACTATTCAAAGTGTTACTGAGCCTCAAACATTTAACAGCAGCATTGTTAGTAATAAAGTTTTGCTGTGAAAGTTAATTTAAACATAATAACTGTTAAACAAGGGATGGGAAAATTTACAAGGATCCAACTGGCCAATAATTTTTACTACACTCTTGACAAACACTATACCAATATGGGAGAGAACAAAAAAAATTCTGCTTTTATTGTTCATTAAAATAGAGCATGCAATGATATTTTATTCAAAGGTGAAAATTAATGTTCTTTCCATTGTAAATAATATACTGTTGTAACTTTTCCTATCTTTGAAAGTAACAGGCTATGTCAAAAAAATCATTCCCCAGCCTTGGTTATAACAAACCATTTACTAAAAATGTAATTTTTAAAGTGATGAATATTCAGCTTTTATCTATTTTGTAGAAAAGTGTTGAAGACAAGCAGACCTGTTAAGCAGTCAACTAGACAAGAAGACAAGCATCTACTGTTATATTTTCTAGACTCTCTATAGCTCTTTAAATGTTAAATCTATAGCATTAAACATAGAGATTTGGATAAATTTGGTTGAAATCTTTGATTTTTGAACGATATTTTTCCATAAAATATTTATTTTCGAAGTTAGGTATCTTTAATGTGTCTTTTCATTCACATACTGCAGCAGAATTATACAGGAAAAAAATTTGTTTGAGAAATTATATATAAAATTCTATGTTTGGATATAGTATCTGAGTAGCTAATACCTGCAATGATGCTTTGTATAAAGCTATCATTTCAAAAGTCCCATGTTCAAAAGTACTTTTGATTCATATCTAAAATCACAGTAGTAGAACTGCTTATGAGCCTGTAACTCTGTCTCCATGTATTGATATTGTACCAAAAAGGCAAAAGCATATACAGGCAAAAGCATATATCAGAAGTGTATCTTGACAAATAATAAATAAATGGAAAAGATGTGAAAAAGAAAACATTAAATTATTGAAGCTGAAATTATCAACTGATCAGGGCAAAAACAGTAAAAGCAAATTATCAAAAGAAATGATGTACTAAATATCTCGGCTTCAAAATATATTAGGTAAATGATTTGCTTATGAGCTGTTATGACTTTCACTAATCTTGTTTAGTACTTCATTGATCTTTCAACCTGATGCCTGGGTCTTCCTCAGCAAGTGAATTTGCATCAATTGCTTTATTAGGCATAATCCTTAAGTTGTTAAAAAAAAAAACTTCAGTTTATAAATTACATGGAGGTAAAGATGTCATTTCTGTTTAATAGAGGGGGCTATAAGTAGAGCAGCCACATTTCCAGTCAGCCCAAAGGTTTTGGGGGAAGTAATGAATAGCCAAAAGGGAAATTTTAGACGTAGTATTGGAATGTTAGTATATATATATAATTACATTTCGTTTTTTTTTTTATTACTTTTAAAAAGTTTCATAGGATCTTGTTCCAATAGAGATATTGCAAAAACGGTACAACTTCTCAAAATCCATCATGATGAAAATTCCAATTTTTAATACATTTATATGTAATAATTTTCTTTCAGCCATTTAAGTGTTGGCCATAGCAGAAAATATCCTCTCAAATTATTCATTACTCTTATTGAAAATACCTTGCTAAGCTGTTATGGAAAGTTGTGCCCTAAATCTGGAAAGGTAGCAACCCTAAGTATAAAATGGTGGGAAGAACTGTACTGATTTGAACTCCACATGTAAAAATGAAAATTGTATCATAAGTTAGGTACTGGGGAAATGTGAGTAGAATGTTACCTAGTAGCCAATCAGAACTAATTTGATATTATGGGTGTAGTAAAAATTATTAGAGTTGAAAACAGAGTTTTGCAAAAATTTGGAATTTTAAAATAGCATCACTTCACTGAAGACAGAGCACTGTCTTTGCTCCAAAAAGCTTCCTAGAGTTTTCTCCTAAGATCTTTCAACATGCAAATAGTTTGAAGGGTAAACTCTAAAATTTTATTGCTCAATGACAGAGAATTTTAAATTATGTTTGTGAATTTTATCTCTGTGTTTGTAAATTCCAAGTTCTCTCTAAGTGATTAAATGTGTATAGGGAAGCAATTTTAATTTCATCAAAGTTTGGTATGCTAATGTGGTTTCTTTTATTTCTACACAGTTACCATTTCATACTCTTTTTTTTCTGTGTCCAGGTGTTTTGTTTATATGGGGCGGGGGTGGCTCAGTCGGTAGCATGCCAGGCTCGCAATCTGTAATTCCCAGGTTTGAGTCCAGCTGGGTCAGTGTTGAGATTTATCTCCGCAAAACTCCTGCCCTTCCCACGGTCAGTAGGGGACACCGATGGGCTTGGAAAGGCCGCCATCCATCAGATGAGATGTTAAGACATGGCCCCGTGTGTGGGTGAGCCAACCCTGTGCACGTTAAAGAACACGCTGGATGGCCTTGACAGGAGGCTGCCATCTGTCTTCCAACAGCTATTCCAGTGGGTCCCCTCCCCCAACCTTCTCTGAGCCTTCAGGGTCCATGGGACCTGGCCATTTAGCCCATGGTGTGCAAAAAAAGTGCCCCTCAGAGGTAAAACAACCCAACCCAAATTCTTTTTTTATATTGCTTTCTTCATTCTTTCTATGTATGGTAGTGGTTCATAACCTTTTTTTTTCTCTCTTTTTCTCTGGGTTAGTCTGGGATAAGCTATGCTTCTGTCAAATAGGTACTGTTTCCAATTTTCATCTGTTAAATTTAAATAGTGATTTTCTAGCTTTGGAAGGAGCCTGTAGATGATGCATTATTTATTGCATTTTTCATTTTATAAGTTACTTATTTGTTTTATGGTATAAATATTGTGTAGTTCACTGACTTTCTGCTTTTTTTTTTATTTTATCCTTTTCTTTTTTTGAAGAGTTCATATATGAACTTTTTATTGTAACCTGCTTTTAGTGCATGTAGTCCATGCCTTTAATTAAATTGGGTTTAGAGCCTCGAATCTTCTTCTTTTTCCATTTCTACAGTTTTTTGAATGAAATAGTTTAACAGTTTTCAACCACTCCCCCACATATAATTTCCCAAATACTTGACTGACTGGTCCCAAATTTCATATATGGGCTTCTTCCATATATTGAAAATTTAATCTCTGTCTCTGATAGAACTCAAGTTAAATTTTTTAAACCATTTTGTTTCCAACCTCAAGAACCTGCTGAATTTTAGTGGGAAATTTGGTAGTATAATAATATTTTCAGTATAAGTTTCCTTTGTTTGCAATGTGACTGGCAAGTTATGAAGTGCTTACAATATGAAATAGTAAGTTATGAAATCTAAGAAAGGTTTTTTCATAACACTGATATTATATTATTTGGTATAGAAAATTTTGTTTTATGGACAAAACTCCACGAATGCATCTGCTTTGTATATCAAGGTATTACTGTATTCTACATGCCATTTAAAGTTTCAGCAAGATTTGTCAGGTTTTCTTGTGTATAGGTCCTTAGGAATGTGTATCAACAACATAATGTATTCATGGTATTTTTACTTATAACAACTTCTGGTTGATCCCTACTAATTAAAGAGAGCACCTTTCTGAGGAAGACCCATGTATTATGTTTAAAGATCTCTATAATGAAGGCAAATATGAAAGATTCATAGGGGTAATAGCTCATAAATGAAACTACGAAGTAGGGAGGTTGCAGAGTCTCCACTCTATATTGCTAATGGCAACATTCTCCCAGTGTTAAATTCTCATAGGGCAGTGCTCCAGTGTCGACTAAAGAACTGATGTCCAAATGTTGGTTACCATAGCAACAGTGTGCTTAATAGCATCATCTGTCTAGATATTCAGCATTTTTTTAGAGATGAAAATTTTAAATGAATTGAAATTTTTAAAATTGAAAATTATTTTTAGATATTGATGTGATATTACAATTTACATTCAGAAGCTTCAATAGCAACCTGTTAAAGTTGGAAAAATATTAGTTTTAAATGAATATTACAATCTTTTTTCCCTAACAATCTGAAATTTTTATGATAGAGTATGATTTTTTCGAAGTTAATATTGGTAGTATTAATAATTCTGCTGATCTTTCAAGGTAAGTAATAATTCTTTAAAAGTTAGTTTCGTATATGCTTTGAGAACCTTAAATATTGCATACGTAATTGAAAGTTAAATATGAGCAAGATGTAACTTGATTTCCAATAAAAATATATTACTAAGATTAATTTATATTACTAAGATACTTTATTAGACATAAAGACTACTGCATGGGTGAACTACTTGCAATTACAATTCTTCCCCCAAATCAAACATTACGAATTTTGGATTTAGTAATAAAATTTTATAATGATGCCTATATTTACCACAGAAATAGCATATGTGCAAAAATTATAATACATGTAATAAAAAATTATCTATAAAATGTAATCGGTGACACAAAAGAAAACAAAAAAAAAAGCAGTTTGTAAAAAGACAAAAAAAAAGTAAAGAAATAGTATATTTTGAAACTTTTACATATAAAAAACTATATATATATGTCTGATTTAAATATAGAAGCTAACACGTTCTATAAACTGTAACAAATAATTATATTATATTCTTTTTTTTAAAGTGAGATTCTAAAAGTCGTCTATTCACCATACAGAGTTCTGTACCTAAAGGCAGGGATCGCTTGCTCCTCCCCTAATTTCAGCATTATGTTGGAAATATTGGTTTTGAAGGTATCGTCAAAATATCGGCAAAGAGCAAAGCAAGAACAAAATATACTGCTCACAAAAATTAGGGGATATTTTATCGCGTCATATTCATTTTGAAATATCCCCTAATTTTTGTGAGCAGTATATATGATGAAATTTTTTTTCTCAAATTTCTGTGATCATTATAAATAGAATAATAAGTAGAACTCTGCCTTAATGATAAATGTACTATCTGGATCAGCAAGATAATCCCTATATTAAACAGCCTATGTCAACATAAGTTATTGCATACATAATACAAACATTGGTTCTCAAAGCACATAGTGAAAAATCACTTTTAAAGCAGCTAAATATTAAAACAAAGCAATATTTTACATTTGGAATGGTGCAACTTTTACTAATGGTACCAAAGGTAACTTTTTAAAGAATTATTACTTACCTTGAAAGATCAGTAGAAAACCGGTGCAGTTGAGCTGCATACTATACATTTAGTTTTGTTTATTCTGATGGCGAAAGATTAAATACAAAACAACGAAAGGGCTTGCTCACTATTATACTAATTTGCCTCTAAACAAAAAAAAAATAACAAAGAAACTGCACTTTGGGATAAAGACGTGAGCTGAAATGCAAGATGGAGGCTCTACAAAACTTAAACACAAAGCACCAGTTGCGATGCATGATGGGTAAAAATTGTTCTATTCCGACGAGTGAGGCGCTATTAATTGCCAGAAATGTACATAAGTGGAGACTATTTAAATCGTGTAATATAATAAACAACTTTAGGAATTCTGGAGATGGTATCAGCTGAAATCTAAAGAATTCTGGAGCCATTTTTTTCATAATTTGTATTTTATCAATAAATGTAATTCAGTTTTTACTACTCTGATTTTACTTACTGGAAGTTTTATTTGTGCAGAAGTCTCACACTATTTATCAATTTATTTATTGGTATTGTAATTGACTTACCCATTTTGATTTTGCATTCACCGTTTGTTGTAGGGGCGGGGGTGGCTCAGTCGGTAGCGCGCCAGGCTCGTAATCTGTAGTTCCCAGGTTCGAGTCCCAGCTGGGTCAGCGTTGAGATTTATCTCCGCAAAATTTCCCCGCCCTGCCCACGGTCAGTAGGGGACACCGATGGGCTTGAAAAGGCCGCGGTCCGTCGGATGGGACGTTAAGCCGTGGCCCCGTGTGCGGGAGAGCCATACCCTGTGCACGTTAAAGAACACGCTGGATGGCCTTGACGGGGAGGCTACCATCTGTCTCCCAACAGCTGTTCCAGTGGGTCCCCTCCCCCAACCTTCTCTGAGCCTTCGGGGTCTATGTGACCTGGCCATTTAGCCCATGGTGTGCAAAAAAGTGCCGCTCAGAGGTAAAACAACCCAACCCGTTTGTTGTAATTACTCCATTTGTTGCTTATTATTCCCCCATATATGTTACATAAATGCTAAACTATCCTTAAAATTCATAAATTCAAGTATTATACACACATTGGCATAATGAAATGTCCTTCAAAGTTGTCAAAAGGTTTACTGTTTGAAAGTAATATTTTTAGAAAGAGAAGTGAAAAGTACCATTGCTTTGCAACAGGTTTCGAAATTTATCGATATATAATTGTAAAAATAAGTAAACGTTTTAAAGGTCTTTTGCTTGTATTGCATGAAAAAAATTAAAAATAGAAATTTACTAGTGAACCATTCTTGAGAAAAGCTTGAAATGTGATAAATTTTGAATTCAATCCTGTCTGTTTACCAGTCAAAGTAAATTGTCATTTTTCATTAAGTTATATTGTTGCAAGCAATCAATCCCATTTTTCAATATGTATATTATAGAGGTGGGTTAAAGCTTCAAAAGCTTTCATGTGTTGGTGGATGACATTTCTGTAGACAAGAAACACTTGAAATAATTGGTTGTCCTGTAGTTACTAGAACCATTAGTGAAAATAGGTTTTCACCTATTTTATCCCCTAATAATGGTAATATTGTGTAATTACCTAAAGAATGGATAAAATTATATATATATAGTAAATGTATAAATTGAAGTGCATTAATGCTGTTATTGTAGTTTAAGTATACTGTTATGTTTAATAGTTTATGTAATAATTTTCACATTAATTGATGGTTGCTGAATGGAAAATTCTGTTTTATGTAACGAGATCTTAAAATTTTGCTTACAATTTGCCAAAACTTATCTGCTTGCTGAATATCAATTTCTCAGAGAAGGTTTTTACAAATCATTTTATGTCTGAGAGAGCTTTAGCTTCCATCTGTTTTTTGGATATTTTAATACTTTACAGAAACAGTAGAAAAAGACAGTTTTGTAGTAGTTTCACCATTTTAATTAAGATATAAGATAGCCGTCACATTGTAGGAAACATAAGTTTTTTAAAGCCATTTTTTTCTCATAGCAGACTACCAATTAGGGTTGTTGTTCATTGGATTCTTTTACCTCTGAGTGGCAGTCTTCTGCATATAATGGGCTAAAGGGTCAGGTCACAAGGACTTATTGAGCAGAAGAGGACCCACAACTGGACAGCTGTTAAAAGATAGATGGATACCTGCCAAGTCTATCCATCATGTTCTTGAGTCTCATAGCAGACTATACAGGGTATAACTCTTGCACAACATGCCATGGTTTAATGTCCCATCCTACAGATGGTAGCTTTTCCAAGCCTATTGGTATCCCTTTTTCACTAAGAGGAGGATTGAATTTAGCAAAGTAAATCTCGGTGCTGAAAGAGTTAGGACTCAAACCTGTAACATCAGATTATGAGTCTGGCACACTGCTGACTAAGAATTTTAGTTGAAAAGATATAGGTTATATAATATTAAAATGTACATAAGTTAATTTTAGAACTGTAAAATTTTTTACAGTTACAAAATATAATGAAATCTGCTCTAGTGATTTGAGGCTCACATGCAAGGAATGCAGATTTAACAGAATATTTACACTGTTTAAAAGTGCATATAATAGTTAAAATTCTTGTAAATGTGCCTAAAGGAAATTGTGAAGAATTGATAAAATGTTGCACTAAAGGAGCTGGGGAAGACGACATGAAGTATTTTTTTACTTCTACTGAAATCTATAGCTGTGTTATACATACTGTATATGTGAAAGCTACAAGTACAGTAAAACCTCAATTCTATGGATCCTGATTTTATGTACTTCAGAATTTACAGATATCTTCCACCTGTTCTGCTTCAAAGTGGTTTGAGTTTCTCTTTTTCTGTGAAAGTTGCAGAGTTCTGCAAAGCACAGTAAAAAGCAGTATGTCTGCCTTCTACAGTAGTTGAGCACACATTGACATTTGCTGCTAATGCCAATTCTTTCTAAAGTTGTGATGAATTGAGCTTTCTCTTATAAAATGCAAATCCTCTGTCAGCATTTAGATTTCAATTCTAAAGTTGTTTTTCTAGATCTCCCATTTCTTTCTCCAACTGCAACATACCTAGTTTCATTTTTTCTTTTCATTATTTTCGAAACAGTAGAAAGTCTACAAGACACCTGAGTAGCAATTTGACTTAAAGAATACCCTTTGTCCTTAAAATGATTATTTCATCTATCTGACTAGGAGTCAAAAATGACTTTCCCATAACTGTTCTTCGTTAACCCCTCACAAAATGTTTAATGTAATATACAACTGTTTCACATCAGCAAATTCAGTTTCATAATGCATTGAAATGTAACATAACCAGCAGTCCCTATTTTATAATTACTCCTCTGACTGACTGTCGTAGCAGAGCACTTGATTGGCTGTAAGAAGAGCTTGTTCAATCCTAGTATCACCTTGTATTTATAGCTCTATTTTGTTTTCAAAATATCTGAAAACCTACTTAAAATATTTGAAAACAGAAAACAAGATTTCAAATCAGCTACAACAGTATTTCATAACAAGTGGTATTTATTTATTTTTTAATAAAAGTTGTGTAAAGTTGATAATTGAGTGAGTAGAAATTGATAGAAACAGAAAAACATAAATTTCTAGTTTGATGATTGTATGATATATATATACCAACTTCTACTAATTTACATTACTTTCATAGATTCGGTCAGTTATTTCTCAGATATTTTTGTATTTTGCTTTATTATTAACTCCATAAATGGTGTTGTTTTTAAACCTTACTCGTTTTGGAAGATGATATTTTCATTTATAAAATTTATTGTAGTTACCTTTGTGTTTATATTATGTTTCAGTTAAAGTGTTGAAAGTAAAATTCTGTTACTATAGTTATTCAGTTATTGCCGGTGTTGAGATTTATCTCCGCAAAATTCCCCGCCCTGCCCACGGTCAGTAGGGGACACCGATGGGCTTGGAAAGGCCGCCGTCCGTCGGATGGGACGTTAAGCCGTGGCCCCGTGTGCGGGAGAGCCATACCCTGTGCACGTTAAAGAACACGCTGGATGGCCTTGACGGGAGACTACCATCTGTCTCCCAACAGCTGTTCCAGTGGGTCCCCTCCCCCAACCTTCTCTGAGTGAACGGGGTCCTTGTGACCTGGTCATTTAGCCCATGGTGTGCAAAAAAGTGCCGCTCAGAGGTAAAACTACCCAACACAACCTATTGCTGGTGTTGCTTACCAACTAAGCCACGCATCCTCTGCAGATGCTACGAGCCTTGCAAATCTTATAAAAAGCATCGTTTTGTCTGTTGCATGACAAGAATGCCGTAAAATAATCCAACAAAATCCTTAACTCGGTGATTCTCAAGCATTTTGGCACTGCGACCCCCCCCCCACCTCTAGAATCGTCGATAAAGTTATGTGACCTCTTCCCTACAATATAGGACATACGTAGTTTAATGATTTCATTATATTTCGATGATATAAAATAATCTTTCTGCTTTTTTTACATAATATTGCAAAAGGATTTTCACTAAAAATGTTAGCAATATAAAACTATCGGTGCTTTGCGACGCCCTTCCAAGTTTCTCACAACCCCTGCAAGGGTCAGCACCTACCCACAGGTTGAGAACCACTGCTTTAACTGATCGACATCAGTTAGCCAGACGTCATCATTTTCATATTTAACGAAATGTTCTTGTAATGCAGCAATTAAGTAAAACATTTTTAAGCTACTGATTCATGTTTTTTTTCCCTTGTGCTACTGTTCGTTTTAAAATTTTTTAGTTTCATTTTATTACAAACTGCTTTATATTAATACGTGAAAGTCTTTGCCTTTGACTTCTATGATTTTCAGTTTTTGTCTTATTGAATTTTTAAGTTAAATGCTAACTAAAACATAGTGAATATTGCTGTCTCTTAATATTAGAGGGAAAAACTATATAAATAAAAAATGAATAAATAAACCCTCAAGCAGCTGCTTGCCACAGAGGTCTGACAGGAGCCTGTCAGTTTATATGCCATAGTAGAAGGTCTTAGAGGATGGCAGGCCCTCAGCAGAAAAATGACACAAACAGCCATGCCTTACCCGGGGCACATTATGTAAAACAAGCGATAATTCCAGTTTGCATTAATTTAGGTGTATACCTTAGTCCAGGCTTGCACAATGTATGTTCCTTGAACTAAATCCATCCCGCAAGAGACTTTTAATATTATCCGCGGAAAAATTTTGGTATTTGGTGCGAAATTCATCCCACAATCGTCCGTCAATTATCAAATGGTTTTGATGTTTATTTTTATATGGGCTTAAATATTTTATACAAAGTTCAGAAGTTGAAATATTTGACAAGATTTAATTTACATTATTATTGTTTAAAAAGTGATACATTACAATGGCAAAATAGATTCATAAAAAAAATGTGTTTAATTTCGTAAATTCCCAGAGTTTTTTTTAGTTCTTATGTTAATGTTCGTAAGAGTAAAGTGCAAACAAGTAAAATTTGACAGATTTTCTTCAAACCATGTTTTAGCGACCTTGAAATGGAAGGAAAATAAATAAGAATCTTTTTATGATTAAAATCAATGATTTTCGAGATTTGGCTCATTTTCCTCAAAGTGGGACAGAACCCCCATTTATCTACTAACTAGTATCCACCAGCGCAAAGTAGTTTTTATACTTAGGCCCTTACAGTATTTAAGTTACGGTCTACTCTCCTAAACGGAAATTCCAGACATAAATAATACAGAGTGTGATAATTAGTTATAGGTCAACTGTTTCCCTCTTCTAGTTTCCAGTCGTTCAACTCAGCTTCCGAATATTTTAATATATGATAAAATCAATTGAAACTGCTTTTAGGACTAAACTTCAGAGAGTTAAAATTAGTAGCTTATACAATACCAGTGCCATTCCCTCTCCTTGTTTGTAATTTCTCGAGATCCCTTAAAAGCTGCTCATATCATTGAAAAAAGATGCCCATGGACTAGATCGCTCCTTTTTTTCCAACAGAAATACGTTCACTGACATCTCTTTCATCTAGGCTTCGAAATCTTGCTATTTTTTAAGAAAATTAGTTTATTACTAAAGAACAATTTAATCCGAGCGACTTAACATTCAATATGTATTCAATAAACAAAGATTTGTAGGAAGCGACGATACTGGGAGCAAGATTTTAGTTATGCCACTGGTGTGCAAATCACTTAAGTCTTCGTGAAGTTTGTTGGAAAAAAGTTTTTGTGATCTACTGAAGGCAACCAAACATTTATACATAGATTTGTTTAAAGAAGAAGTTTACATACTTTATGCATTTGGGTGATTCTGTACATATTTTAATTGTTCTACGGTCAAACTATGATTATGTAATATCATAATGTTCTTATCATTAATGCTGTGTCTTGTCATCCTCACTTCACGTTATTGTAATTTCAAATGGTATTTGTAGATGTAGTGTTCTAGGCATGGTGTTTGTAGTGATTTGATCTCGTGCATTTTAATTCTTTCCATGGACTGTAGTCAAAATAAAATCGTGTAATATCGGTGTTAAACATCTTTCTCATCCAAGGAAAATGTGATTTCTGTCGGAATAAATTTTTCTGTTTGTATTACTTCAGTCATTTCTTTCAATGAAGAAATTTCTTACATTTACTGTTTTAGATTAATATACACCGAAGAGCCAAAACTAACCTGCCTAATATGATGTTGGTTCTCTACATGCCGCCAAAACAGCTCTTACCCGACGAGGCATCGACGCTACAAGATTTCTAAAGGTGTCTTGCCCCGGGTATAGTGCCTATAAGTAATAGTGTGGCAATCGTCAATAGCCTAGCCAATAAAAAGTGGTCCAAATAATGGTCCCCTACCGACAGGGGGATAGAGTCGCATCATAACTAGAGGCCCTGTATAGGTAGAGGTTGGCCATCTCATGTATTTGTCGTCGCTCGGATAGTTTAGCGTGCATATCTGAATGGCATTGCACGAATACTTATGGATTCATGAAAAGGTAGGGTAATATTTGATACAGATTTCAGTGTTCATGATTAGAAGCACTTTCGAAAACGGCTAAAAAAAGAAAGTAAATTTTAGGGCTTTTTGTTTTAAAAAGATATAATTTCGCTTTGTTGTTTTGTCCGGCTGTAGACATCGAACTTTTTTGTTTATACAGATAGATAAAAAAAAATTCTTTTTGTGTTGTATAGGAAATGATCATATATTACGATTTACATTTTTCGAATCTCCCAAAAGTTATAATTGCGTCCTCTAACGGTGGAAAAAGTTCAAAATTCCAAAATATCAAACGAATATTCCAAACGATGTAGTTATGTTTAGAAGTGTGGAAATGTGAAGGTTATCAATGGCTACAATCACTTGATCTTTAGATCCAGGGGGGGAGGTGAATGCAACTTTCTTTTAACAGAAAAGTGTATGTTTTTAGAGATAAAAATATCTTTTGGGTTGGACAGATATTGAAATATTACAATTTGCATTTTGCGAATTCCCCAAAGCAGTAATTGCGCCCTCTAACGGTGGAAAAAAAATCGAAAAATCCCAAAATTTAGAACGAATATTGCAAACGATGTAGTTACGATAGAAATTTGAAATTTTGGTGGTAGAATGTGACAATCTTGAAAATTCCATTGACAACAATGAGTTGACCCTAAGCCCAAGGTAGGGAAGAAACGGAACGGTTAAGAGATAATTGGAAATATCTTTTTTAGTTGGTTACTAATGAAAAGCTATTCGCATTTTCAAAGGTAGTTTTAATTTATAATATTAGAAATCACTAAATATCGAAACTGCAAAACTTTTAAAGAATGTTTGAAGTAATCTGTTTATGGTAGAAATTTCGGCGTGTAGAGTTCTGTTATGGTAGAAATTCCACTGACAGCAATTATCTACCCACTATTTCCACAGGAGCGAGAGAAAAGCAACTTTTGTTTTATAATTACTAATAAAATACTACTATGTGCATTTCCCTCATCATGCATTAAAAAATAACCCCTCAAGCAACTGCTTGTACAGAGGTCTGACAGGAGTCTCTCATTGACTACTATGGCGTATAAATTGACAATGGCGGGACCTCAGCATAAAAACAACACGAACATCCATATTTAAAACTTTTAAGAAGTGAAAAAGTAGGCAAAAGAAGAACTTCATTCTCTTTGATCAGATTCCCATTTGCGCCAGAGGCGATATGCGTTATTCTAGTTATTTTACACTTTCAGTACCTTCTGACAGTGGAAATTCGGACTACTATATAATTGAGAAAATAAACTATTAATTTTTTATTAGTAACTGTAATGTGCAAAAAAAGTTTTTCATTTATCTCTTAAAGCAGAAAAGTTGCATTTTACCAACGGGACAAATCATTACTATAGGGTAAACTACTTGACCATTACACTCTATGACCAAAAACTGAAGTTTCTAGCAAAAATAGATCGTTTGCAATATTTATTTAAAGATTTGGTATTTTCCAGGTTTTTTCTGCCGCTGAGTTTTCGAGTTTTTATTTACCGCCATTAGCACTCTCTAACACTGGAAATTGCAACTAATGAGGATTCGAAAAATGTACATATTAATATTTTTGTGTAAAAATATTTAGCCAACATACAGGATTCTAAACCGCATCTCTCCAGAAACATGTCAGAGTATTCTAACCTGTTGAACTAACGCCGGCTTTTTTCAAAAAAAAAAAAAAAAAAATTATAGACGTTTAACGTCTACAGGTAACGCTGAAATTATCAAATATTGTTTAAATCATTAATATTTTGTTAGTGTCTGTAAAACAAAAAGTTTCATTTTCGCACCCCTTTTTGGCTAAGACGGCAAAGCCTTGTTTGCCGTTGTAAACCTTCTGACCATAACACTCTACTACCAAAATTTCATATTTCCATTGTAAATAGTTTGTTTGCAATATTCGTTTAAAATTTTATTTTCCATCGCTAGAGGGCGCTCTTAAAGCTTTTGAAAATTGCTAATCGCAATATTTATTCGATACCTATCCAACCCAAAAAGAATTTTTCATTTTGCTCTAAAAGTAAAAAAAAACCTATTGTTTATAAACGGACAGACAGACAAACAAATCTTGGCATAGGCAAACGATAAAGTGGAAACATTAGCTCGTTTTTCAAACGAACCTTAAATTATTTATTGATTTTCAGTTAGTTCTTTTCCCTTTTGCAGCCGTTTGCCGTCTTCTGATTATTTCTTTGAGTGAAATTTTTACACCCAAATACAGCGCAGTGAGGCATTCATAAAATATGACAGCTTTTATAGACAAAAAGTGGTAGAAATATATAAAACTATAACAACTGAGAAGTTTTAACTTGGTACGTACACTAACTCGTAGGCTTTCGTCTCACGGTGCGACAAGACGGCGTCCATAAACCACGCGACTCAACCAATGGCAGTGAATCACAGATGGCCAGCGTCTAACTATACAGGACCTCTAATCATAACTAGAGGTCCTGTATAGTTAGAGGCTGGCCATATCGGTGATTAACTGCCATTAGTTGAGTCACGTGGTTTATGGGAACCATGTTTTGTCACCGTGAGACGAAAGCCTATGAGTTGGTGTATGTACCAAGTTAAAACTCGGTTGCTATAGTTTTATATATTTCTACCACTTTTTTGCTATAAAAGCTGTCCTATTTTATGAATGCCTCACTGCGCTGCATTTCGATGTAAAAATTTCACTCAAAAAAATAAATTGGTAAATATTTTTTTCCGAGAAACTCCATCAGAAGACGGCAATCGGCTTCAAAAGTGAAATGAGCTAACTGAAAACTAACAAATTTCCTTTAAGGTTCGTTTGAAAAACGAGCTAAAGTTTTCACTTTGTCGTCTGCCTATGCCAGTATTTGTTCGTCAGTCTGTCAGTCTTCCCACCTGTCTGTCCGTCTTTAGACAATCAATTTTTTTACTTTTAGAGCTAAATGAAAAATTCTTTTTGGCTTGGATAGGTGTCGAACAAATATTGCGATTAACAATTTTGAAAATTTTCAATAACTTTAATAGCGTCCTCTAGCGGTGGAAAAAGATTGAAAATGCTAAAATTTCAAACGAATATTGCAAGCAGTCTACACTGGAAATTTGAAATTTTGGTGGTAGAGTGTTATGATAAGAAGGTTTACAACGGCAACAAGGCTTTGCAGTCCTAGCCAAAGGGGGGGGGGGCGACAATGAAACTTATTTTAATAGAAAAACTAAACAATATGTATATATTTGCTCTACAGGCACTAACAGAAGCTGGCGTTAGTTCAACAGGTTAGAATACTCTGACACGTTTCTAGAGCGATGCGGATTCGAATCCTGTATGTCGGGGAAATTTTTTCCCACAAAAATATTAATTTTTTCGAATTCCCATCAGTGGGATTTCCAGTGTTAGAGATGCTAAAGGTGGTATATAAAAACGGTACTTAGATATTAACGCCACCGCAGCAGAAGTTGCGGTTATGCGCCAATAAAGAGCAGTAAGTACCGATGTTTTTTCTGTCAGATTTTTGTTTGGGGATTTTTTTTATAATTCAGTCGGCAGTGCACTGTTTCCGATTTTCATGTTTTTTGGTTTGTGTTGCCTGGGAGGACATTATTTAGTTTTGGGGCTTTTTTATATTTCAGTCGGCGGTGCACTGTTTCCGATTTTCATGTTTTTTGGTTTGTGTTGCCTGGGAGGACAATATTTAGTTTTGGGGCTTTTTTATATTTCAGTCGGCGGTGCACTGTTTCCGATTTTCATGTTTTTTGGTTTGTTCCCTGGGAGGACATTATTTAGTTTTGGGGCTTTTTTATAATTCGGTCGGCGGTGAATTGTTTCCGATTTTCATGTTTTTTTGATGTCATTAAATAATGTCCTCCAAGACAACACAAACCAAAAAACATGAAAACTGGAAACCGTGCATTGCCGACCGAATTATAAAAAAGCCCCAAAACTAAATAATGTCCTCCAAGACACCACAAACCAAAAAAACATGAAAATCGGAAACAATTCACCGCCGACCGAATTATAAAAAAGCCCCAAAAACTAAATAATGTCCTCCCAGGGAACAAACCAAAAAACATGAAAATCGGAAACAGTGCACCGCCGACCGAATTATAAAAAAGCCCCAAAACTAAATAATGTCCTCCCAGGCAACACAAACCAAAAAACATGAAAATCGGAAACAGTGCACCGCCGACCGAATTATAAAAAAGCCTCAAAACTAAATAATGTCCTCCCAGGCAACACAAACCAAAAAACATGAAAATCGGAAACAGTGCACTGCCGACTGAAATATAAAAAAGCCCCAAAACTAAATAATGTCCTCCCAGGCAACACAAACCAAAAAACATGAAAATCGGAAACAGTGCACTGCCGACTGAATTATAAAAAAAATCCCCAAACAAAAATCTGACAAAAAAAACATCGGTACTTACTGCTCTTTATTGGCGCATAACCGCAACTTCTGCTGCGGTGGCGTTAATACGTAAGTACCATAAAAACTTAAAAGGCGACCTTTAGCGGCGGAAAAAGCTGCAAAATACCAAATCTTTAAATAAATATTGCAAACGATCTATTTTTGCTAGAAACTCAAATTTTTGATCATAGAGTGTAATGATCAAGCGGTTTACCCTAATAGTAATGATTGGTCCTGTTGGTAAAACGCAACTTTTCTGCTTTAATAGATAAATGAAAAACTTTTCTTGCACATTACAGTTACTAATAAAATATTAATAGCTTATTTTCTCAATTATACAGTAGTCCGAATTTCCACTGTCAGAAGGTACTGAAAGTGTAAAATAACTAGAATAACGCATATCGCCTCTGGCGCAAATGGGAATCTGATCAAAGAGAATGAAGTTCTTCTTTTGCCTACTTTTTCATTTCTTAAAAGTTTTTAATATGGATGTTCGTGTTGTTTTTATGCTGAGGTCCCGCCATTCTCATTGACTACTATGGCGTATAAATTGACAGACTCCTGTCAGACCTCTGTACAAGCAGTTGCTTGAGGGGTTATTTTTTAATGCATGATGGGGGAAATGCACATAGTAGTATTTTATTAGTAATTATAAAACAAAAGTTGCTTTTCTCTCGCTCCTGTGGAAATAGTGGGTAGATAATTGCTGTCAGTGGAATTTCTACCATAAACAGATCACTTGAAACATTCGTTAAAAGTTTTGCAGTTTCGATATTTAGTGATTTCTAATAATATAAATTAAAACTACCTTTGAAAATGCGAATTGCTTTTCATTAGTAACCAACTAAAAAAGATATTTCCAATTATCTCTTAAAACCATTCCGTTTCTTCCCTACCTTGGGCTTAGGGTCAACTCATTGTTGTCAATGGAATTTTCAAGATTGTCACATTCCACCACCAAAATTTTAAATTTCTATCGTAACTACATCGTTTGCAATATTCGTTCTAAATTTTGGGATTTTTCTATTTTTTCCACCGTTAGAGGGCGCAATTACTGCTTTGGGGAATTCGAAAAATGCAAATTGTAATATTTCATCAATATCTGTCCAACCCAAAACAAATTTTTAATTTATCTCTAAAAGCATACACTTTTCTGTTAAAAGAAAGTTGCATTCAGCTCCCCCCCCCCCCTGGATCTAAAGATCAAGTGATTGTAGCCAATGATAACTTCGTAACCCTCACATTTTAACGCGAAATTTTCAAACTTCTAATGTAACTACATCGTTTGGAATATTCGTTTGATGTTTTGCAATTTTCAACTTTTTCCACCGTCAGATGGCGAAGCTATAACTTTTGGAAAATTCGAAAAATACAAATCGTAATATTTCATTAATACTTATCTAGCACAAAAAGAATTTTTTATTTATCTGTATAAACAAAAAAGTTCGATGTCTACAGAAGACAGAAAACAAAGCGAAATTATATCTATTTAAAAAAAAAAGTCCTAAAATTTACTTTTCCTTATTTAGTGGTTTTCTAAAGTACTTCCAATCATGAACATTGAAATCTGTATCATATATTACCCTCCCTTTTCCGGAATCCATAAGTAACGTGCAATACCATTCAGCTATGCACGCTCTACAATCCGAGCGACGACAAAACATGGTGTCCAATTTTCAGATGGTCAACCTCTACCTATATAGGGCTTCTAATCATAACTTCGTACATGCGCAGGAAAAGATATTGGTATAGTACCATTTTACGCCAAATTACTCCGCCACAAGTAGTTCTAGATAGGAAAAAAGTAGTTCTACATAAAAAAAAAATGATATCGAGAAACATTATGGGCATGAAAAAACATGATACTCTGTAAGCAGCTGAAATGTTTCGTTAGTTTCCTCCAGAAATTTAAATATTAAGAATTAGCTTACATAATAAAAAATTGCTTAATTAGGGTGGCATCCTCACAAATCCCATTTGTACATCCATTTTAATTTGGTAAGTATAAAGTTAATAAAATCTTTAATTTGTTTGATTTATTTAGCATAATTGATCGTTTATAGAAGTTTCAGGGCAGTTGTAAATTTTAGTGTTGCTATGTTTAACGTTATGAAAAGGAAATAATTATATAGTTTATATTTGCTCGTATTTAACCTCACGTGACATTTAATACATTTTCAAGTACAACTTGCTGAATACTGTGTCGCCGTAAGAAAGCTCGCCGTGGCTAAAATGTAAAGCGGCAAGGCATGATCACATCCGTTGTACTTTTAACGTAGTAAGGTGTGCTTTGCATGCGGCATATTGAAGGGATAGGAACCGTAGACCAGATGACCTTCCAATCATTCAAGCTCCGGTTTTGATGCGTGCACATTGTAGGCGCTTTTGGCTATGTACCGAGGTTGGCACTCGCAGTGGCCTGCAGCTATGCAACCCCGTTTTCTGCAGTTGTTTGATATACTGTGTATTGTAATACATCACTTCCTGTCACCAGCATTCAAATTACAGGCAAGTTGCGCCAGAGTATCCCTTCTGTTGGCCCGTACCATACAGGATAGCCTTTGCTCACCTCTAGCATCAGTGAGCCGTGGTTGGCCCACACCTTTTTGGTGGTTTGTGGTTTTTCCCTCGGACCACTTTTCAAAAGTATTAACCACGGCTGACTGTGAGAACCCCACAAGCCTTGCCATCTCGGAAATGCTCTGACCCAGTCGTCTGGCCATTACAACTTGACTTTGTCAAACTCACTTAAGTCTGCTGCCTTTCCCATCTGAAGAACAAGAATAACACTGATAGAGCTCAGTATCAGGTGTTATTTATACCATTTCATGATCACACGCGCCGTCGTTTACCTGTAGGTTGCTTCGATTTATATAAAGACATGGTGGTCATAATGTTTTGGTTCTTCAATGTATGTAGCAACTTTCAAATAGATTCGCTTGTGAGTAAATATTCTAATATTTCGATCCCTGACTGGAGTCATCAGCCGAGGAGGTTGCAGCTTTGTTGGAACTTTCTACAATGAAAGAAAATTCCAACAAAGCTGCAACCTCCTTGAATGACGACCCCAATCAGGGGTCGAAATATTAGGATATTTACTCACAAATAAGTGAATCTGTTTGCCTTAAGTTACTACGTATATTAATCTACCTATTCTAAGGCAACCATGAATACAATTATTGCTTTGTTTTATCAAAGCAATCGAATGCCATATAGCATCAAAGTACACATGTTGAGAAATATCACACAAAAAAGGAATTTCTTATCAAATTATTCTGTAAGCAGTACTAGGAAGAAAGTAAAGTAATCCACTACTGTGTCAGATGGAATTAAGTTTCTGATCATGGTTCTATGTTTTGATACTATACTTTCAGTTCTGAATTTGACTCTGCTGAAAATATTTCGGTTTATACAGGGTGATTCAAAAGTCTTAGACAAACTGTAAAGGTAGGTCAGGAATACAAAAATCATTTTTACATAGGAACATACAGCCGCAAACGCCACCTGAATGTGCTAGAGGGCGTTATTTGCCAGAAATTGGATTGGGCAGCGCGAGTCATCATTCGAGTTGACGTTGCGGGAGTAGGATGCACCGTTACAGTATATGAGATGGCAGATATTCACTTATGGGACAGTGAATGGAAACGGGTTAGCGGTGGTGCGATTGTATCGTAACGATTCCCAAACAGACGCATGGCCCATCATCAAACGTTTGCTCCACAGATTGTGTGAAACTGGATCTTTCGAAGTAAACAGCCATTGTGGTCGGGACTAAAGGACGCACACACCTGTCATGGAAGAACGGAAACAATTTATGAATTTTGAAAATACTCGCAAATTATTTAGATATGATTCGTGCACAAATCGATGATAAGCTCATAACAAGTTTTCCGAATGTAAACATAACATTCAGAATCTATCTCTCCATTTTTGGAACAAGTGCGGAAGGAGAAAAAAGCTTTTCAAAAATGAAATTGATAAAAAAATTATCTCCCATCAACAATGGGGCAGCAACGTTTGTCGTCACTTTCAATTGAAAATGATATGCGACAAATGACATGGGACGAGATAATTTCTGAATTTGCACATACAAAATATCGTAAAGTGAACATTTAAACATTAAACTAAAAGTATCTTCTAGACCTATACTACTGGGTTTGTGATTGTATCAGTGAGGCTGTTGAGAAACGCGACGACTTAAATTGTTTTTGTCATTCAAATATCTAAAATAAATAATTTAAATTAAAATTTGATATTTTTGCTTAGATTGGGATTTTTTAAATATATTTTTTAAAGTGAAATATTGTAGGCCTTAAAAGGTTCGGAGGCCTTAGGCACTGTGCCTATTTGGCTTAATAGATAAATCGGCCCTGAGTAGGACTACTATCACAAAATAACTAATCTGTGGACTACTAATAGTTGTATTTTTTATTATTTATAAATACAATTTAAAAATAATATTTTCTGTGGCTCTAGAACATTCAAAAATATATGAAAAATATTTTATGTGGCTCTTCTTATTGAAGAACTTGTCCATCCCTGATCTATGTTCTGTTAAATTTTGCGTTTGGGTCGATTACGAGCTTCTATGTTATCTCCGTCTTTTGTGTTATTAGAAAAATAGTTATTTTGCGTTTTGGCTGATTTTGTCTAATCTTTCGTTGCATCGTTCCCGATTTTGCGGAATCTTATTGTGTTCTGGTCGATTTAACTATAAAAAATGCGCAATTGCTTTTCAAAATTTCTCTAACACCATAATTACTAAACTCACGTTTTTCATATAAAATTTTGAACAGCCAGTGTTCAGTCAGAGCCGTTCCTGGTTCAGTTCTAATAATTTCGTCACAAATTTTCTTAAATCACATGCTATGGATGTTTTTCCTGTAATTAATGCATTTTTCGAAATTGTGATAACATAACTGAATATTTTTGCTGATAAGGTTGAGTAAACATTTTTACTCAAAATCCGATATCCTTAATTCCAATGCAAAATTTGACGAAGTACGGAAGAGAAATTTCTTCTTCAGTAAGTACGATGATGAATGAAGCGAAAGAAAAGGCTCTAGTGAAATACATTATTTACGATTAGGGCTAAGTTTACCTCGATATCTTCAGTTTTGGCTATGTTCCTGTTTTGGAAACGTATTCAATAGTGTACTTTTGCTTATTATCGGATTCGTAAGAAGGGAAATTATTCAAACTTATAATGGATTAAGTTAGGAGGTTTTAGTACAATATTGCCTTAACTAGTTGCGCGTAGCGGTCTTTAGACCGGCGGTAACCGGCATTAGGCCTAATGTCATGGGTTGTTTCGGTGGCTCCAGCTCCAAGGGCGATGCTGAAGAGGATAAAAGGAGAAAAGAGGCAAATAAGAAGATCGAAAGGCAAATTCAAAAAGATAAACAAATATACAGAGCTACTCACCGACTGTTATTGTTAGGTTTGTACAGATATATTACTTAATGTATAGGTGTAGGCCAAAAGCAATTGAAACGTTTGACATGTGCCTCTCCACTGAAGGTCATCTTTTTTTATGTTGCATTTATTGTAGTTTTTTTGTACAATTTCTTCGTAAATGAGAAGTACCAGATTTCTAAATTTTAAAATTTATTCGGCAGCATTTGAATTAAAATGCGTATCGCTTATAATTAGTATTAACATGGATGTATAATGTTAATTTACATTATAAAGTTTCTTTTTATAAAACATTACACTGTTGGCTTATATTTTTTAAGTTGAGGGTTATATATGTGCTGAACTTAAATTCTCAGTATAACTTTACTTAAAAAAAATTACTTTGGCCATATTATTTTACATACATATTAATTTTGTTCACTGAAGTAAAAATGAGATGTTCCAATATCAGAATGAAAGAATTTCCAATAATATTTGAAATATCAATTTTAATTGAAGTATCATTTATATCAGTGTGGATTAAAGTGG
The DNA here is from genome assembly GCA_038380435.1 of Ryuthela nishihirai. Classification (NCBI taxonomy): domain Eukaryota; kingdom Metazoa; phylum Arthropoda; class Arachnida; order Araneae; family Heptathelidae; genus Ryuthela; species Ryuthela nishihirai. The sequence continues at coordinate 53,961,343 of JAWZYU010000027.1, forward strand.
GGGGGGGGGGGCACAGTCTTGGAACAAGAGTAATGTGGGCATTTCTGAAATTGCTATTTGGGGTCATTAAAAACTAGAAATGCTTGCAAAAGCTGCTTAAAATGTTAATTAAGTATTTATAATGTTGACAGTACTCTTTTAAATACTAAATTTAGCAATAATTTCTGGAGAATGGTACATTTTATTGAACAACTATTTGCCATGTTATAGAGAATACCTCAGAAGGAAATTAACAACTTAGTTCTGGGTTTTTTTTTAATAATATGGCAGGCAGTTTCTTAGAAAATCTTGGATATTGTCATGTAAGCTATCAGAAGAAAAGCATAAATGGCCTGTATAATGCAAAATTTAATATCTTGCTTAAACACAATTAAGAAGTAGTATGTTGTCAAAAAACGTGTGAAAAACTATTAATATTATTGTAGTTTTCTGTGAAGATAGTTGTTATGTACAAAACCTGCCAGTTATCAATAGCTGAACATCATATAAAAAAGATGCCAAACATTAGCATTTTAAAAATTGTTACAAACATTTTGAGTGACAAAATAATTCAGATGAGTTACCATAATCCAAACGTTAATTTATCTCATCACATTTCTAGAAGCATAGCCCAATTTATTTTTAAAATGGCTTAATAAGTAGTGCTTTTATTTTTAATTATATATCCCCTTTTGAGTGTGAGCCCAATTTTTCATATTCATGACCAAATGTAGTTCATTGTTTTTAGTTTTTTTTTTCTACATGGTCCTATACACCTATTGTTAATTTTTTTCCTTTTGCAATTGTTTCTTCTTTTATGACCCATGTTTTTCTACTCGTTATACACTTTTCTTTCTTGTGTCTTTTACAATTTTGTTCCTTTCCTCTGTGTGTGGATTCATACTAACAATATGTAATGTGTAATAAAAACATAAAATAAATAGCTCCTGAAGCAGCTGCTTACCACAGAGGCCTAATAGGAACCAATCAGTTTATACACCATAGTAGAAGGTCTATGAGAATGGCAGGACCTCAGCAGGAAGACAACACAAATATCCATGCATTTCCTGGGGCTTGAACCCAGGTCCTTTTAATCAGTAGCCAAATGTGCTAACCTACTGTATATTAATTTTTTTTCCTGCCATGTCGATTGTGCAGTAATATCAAGATGATACTCATTGGCACTGCAAACTGGAGTCCAGGTTTGAGTCCCATGGATGGCATGGTCATTTGCTCAGTCAGTACATGCAGAAAAGATAGTAGCTTTGTGGGTCTGATCACAAATTAAAAAAAACCTGTAATACATCAGTTTACACAACTGCTCTATATAATTATCCTTCAACATCTAGATACACATTCACCATGGTCCTCATAAAATGATAGATCTTCTGTCTCAAAAAAAAATAACTAAATAATTCAATTATTAGATTATTTAGTTATGAGGGTTTTTTTTTTAAATATAATGAATAGGTAATACTTCATTTACAATTTTGCTATATTTGTCAGTCTTTTAGTTTTGGGGTTTTCTTTTAAACTAACACTGCGAAACTTGTGAAAATTTGATTCATCAAGCTTGCACATTTGGCTGAAAATGAATTATGAATATGTCAAAAGAATTTTAAATTGTTTAAAAATATAATATTTAAAGCTAAAAGGTTAAAAAATTTACCATTAATACTGAAGCTCTGAAAGACCCAGTTATAGCTAAAGCTTACCATGATAGGTTACTTAGTCATTATGACAGTCATGGTATGCTTACTACTGAAGTTGAGGAAGAATGGGATCATTTTAAACAGGCTTTTTTGGACACTAACAGTACTCTTTTAGGAAAAAAGGAGCAGAGGAGGCAGAATTATTTGAGTGATAAGGCACTTGAGCTTATTTCTGAAAGAAGGAACTGCAGGAATGTCCTTAATCAGTACCCTACTAGTCCTAATAGAAAGCATTACAGAGAGCTTAATAAACATGTAAAGGATCAATTAGCTGCTGATAAGAATCTTTGGCTTGATGGCCTTGCTGACAAAGCTGAGGAAGCAGTTAGACAGCACAACAGCAGAGAGCTGTACCAGATAGTAATGTTTTGTGTATTGGAAAGCGGACAGGTATACAGGGATTGAAGGATAAGAGATATAGAAGGTGAGGATTCTGTCATGGCTAGGTGGGCTGAGCATTTCAGTGATATTCTGAACAATGCGGTTAGTTCTATTCCCATTGTTTGCAATGATGATAGATGCATTGGTGGCTTTAATGTTGGCCCTATAACACAATCTGAAGTTATTTTGGCTGTTTCTAAACTTAAACTACATAAATCCCCAGGGGTAGATGAAATTACTACGGAAATGCTTAGAGCTGGGAATGTTTCTGTTACCACTTGGATGACTGAAATTCTGAATATCTTTTATGATAAAGGCATGGTTCGTAACGATTTTACCAGAGCTATTGTTATCCCTATTTTCAAAAAAGGTGATCGCAGTTCTTGTGATAACTATAGGAGTATCAGCCTACTCTCTGTTCCAGGTAAAGTTCTTTCCATGATTGTGTTTAGTAGAATTTAGAATCTGATTGACAGGCAATTGCGTAATGAGCAATTTGGATTCAGAAGTGGTAGGGGATGTGTGGATCAGATATTTTCACTTAGGCAGATTCTTGAGAATTTCAGAAACCTTTGGTTGCTAGCTTTGTGGATTTCAAAAAGGTTTTCGACTCTGTTGATTGTCATAATTTGTGGTTGATTGTGAGATCATATGGTATATCTGACAAGTTATTTAACATAATTAAAGCTCTCTATAATAACACTGAGTCGTGTGTGAGAGTTGGTAAGGCTTGTAGCAATTGGTTTAGCATTACTTCTGGTGTTCGACAAGGGTGCATTTTGTCTCCTTTTCTCTTTAGCTTGGTTATTGATTATGTTGTGCGAAATTCACTGCAAGGGAAAGATTTTGGCTTTAAATGGTCTGGAGATACTAAAATTTTTGATTTAGATTATGCTGATAATTTAGCCCTTTTGGCAAAGGATGTTGATGAGATGAACTCTTTCATTCAAGCTGTTGATGAGACTGGTACTAGAGTAGGGTTGGTTATAAACAGAGAGAAAACTAAATTGATGAAAATCGGTCAGGCAGGCTATGCTTCAGTTAATCTGAATGGTTGTAGTCTTCAGCAGGTGTCACAGTTTAATTATCTTGGGAGCTATGTAACAGATACTGGTGATGTGGGGCATGAGATTAACAGACGAATAGGGATTGCTGACGGGACTTTTAAGAATCTATGGAGAGTGTGGAGAAATAGGCGTATACACCTAAAGACTAAAATGAGACTGTATAATAGTTTGGTTCTTTCTAGGGTTAGTTATGGTAGTGAAACTTGGACACTTTGTAAACAAGATAACAGAAACTAGATGCTTTTGATTCTAGATGCTTACGCATCTTGGGCATTAGGTGATTTAACTTTGTAACTAATGGTGAGGCTAGGCAAAAGAGTCTGCAACCTCCTTAAGCATCATATTGTGCAGAGAGAAACTTTGCTGGTTTGGCCATGTTTCCCATAGGGATAATTATAGATTGGCGAATAGGGTTATGAACAGTGTGCCTGAAGGCTTCAGAAAGAGGGGGAGACCTAGGATGCGGTGGGCAGACAATGTCAAACAGGACCTTGTTAGAATTGGTGTGTAGTGGCCGGATGCAGCAGATGTAGCTCAGGACAGACATGCTTGGAGAACTAAACTGCACGGTCTGGTTGGATCTCCGCAGCCCATTGATGTTTGAGTATGATGATGATTAATATTTATATGTATATTAACATAGTTATATCAAAGTACCTAAATAATGCTAATCCTTTCAACTCAATGTGTCATAATGAACCTTTTTATACTTTAAACTGCCATTAGCACATTCCAGATAGTCTTTTTTTTATCATCAGGCATATTTCATTTTTAGTTATCAAACCCATTTGCATTAGTTGTAAAACATTAACTTGCTTGTGTTAGATTAACCCACACGTGTTTTTAGTCAAAGTCAATTCTAAGGGATATTTTTTAACTGGAAATTTCTAGCCACATATTTTTTCCTTCGTTTTGGTATATTTTGTGTTTTCATTTCTTTTAAATCATTTATCAGACATATAAAGGGAAAAATTGACGTTTTTCTTTAATATGTGATCACCACTAATAGTAACAAAGATTTCATTTTGATTTGAAAGTTTATTGCTGAGGAGAGCTTCACATAGTGTTGTGCTTTTTCTTTTGTATTTTTATTTTTATTATTTTCACAAAATCTACCAACAGATGTTTTTATAAAGTTGATCCAGACAGTTCGGAGTTTTGATTCCAGAAATAGTTTGTTCATTCCAATATTGATTTAGAGGTTCACTGATTCAGAAGCAGGATATTAATTTTAATTAATAATGAAAATTGTTTTCACTTTGCTACTTTTAGAATTATTTATATTGCTCTTCAGATATATACTTCAATTAGAAAGAATAATTAATAGATTTTGAAACTTGATTAAAGAGTAAATCATTAGGTATATGTTACTTCAAATGGCAGCTACTTAGGAGACATCTGAATAGGACATTTTTAAAGAAAAATTCATCTTTTAACAGATATGATTTATTTTAGTACTGTTTTTAATGAAGTAATTTCTTAACTAGAATTAGCAAATTATGATTTTGAAATGAAAGTTTTACCACTGTTTTGAAATTAAAATTCTCTGTAGCTGTACTTAATGCAAATTAAACTGGGATTATACAGTCGCTAGTGGTTAAATTAAACTTTATATGCTTCAAAATGTTTTTATATAATATTTTAACAGCTCTGTTTTTCTACAGTTTTACGGTTTTTAATTTTTTATTTAAATTATCTTGTTTACGAAGTAAAATAATTGTTTTCTGACTGTATCTCAATAGTTTTAGTTTGCTAATTGCCAAAAAAATCCAAGCATAAGCATTGCTTGTTTAAATGATTTTAAGCATGTGGAAAAAACAAATTTAAGTCATAGAAACATGAAAGATATATATTTAAAGAATGAAATACTTAGAAAAGAGGGCAAATTTGTATTTAAAAAAATTTCTTATAGAATTTCACATACCTTCCTGAAATGGAATGGTTTTCATTTTATTAATTGCAGTTAAATACTCTTTTGCTATATAACATCCTATTTCTATTAATGGTTATTTGGCATGGAAAATTCTAAAGTTCATTTTTGTATTTGATGAAGCAGAATTGACTGAAACAGGACCTTAGAGCATATCACTGAGAAAAAATTGCAGAAAAGAGTAATTTTCATGTTTTAAGTAAAATTTTTTTCTCTATTTTCCAGACAAAAATTTCCTTTATTTATATAAACTTTATAAGATTGAAATGTCAACACTTAGAAGGAATGATTTAAAGTGTATGCAAATCAGCAGGTGACTGAGTTGTGCTGAGATATGCAAATGATTAAAATATGGATCCAGTCTTGCTGCAATGTTTGCCAATATAGTCAAGAACACCTCTGCCATAATGTTACAGCTAAGTCTGGTTTCCTCGTGAGAAGAATCTTCTGTACTCAAGCTGTGAGTTCTAGATGGAAGTGAAGTTTGTATGGAATGCCAAGTCAACAGATTTGCTGACCATATTACCAGCTGAGAAAGTTTGGGAGAGGATGAATTATTGGCAAGAGGCTGGATGGTTGACTCGTATTGTGCAACGTTTGAGCAGTGACAATGCATCGATACTGGCAGCAATTTTTGAGAGAGGGTATGACTTCTCGTCAGCCAGGAGCTGGAGCATGCAGGATGATCACACCACAGGAGGACCTTTCGATTTGGCGGCAAGCTTCTGCTGCCTCTACAGCCACTCTACCATCAGAAGAGTGGTAAATGTTGCTATAAGTCAGCCCATCATAAGACAAATCATATCTCAAAGACACGGAGGCAGGACTTCATGCATGCCACCTGCCCCTAACCAGTGACCAGCATCTGAAATGTTGGCGTGTTCAAATGAACTGGAATGCAGCATGGCATGTAGTGTTCGGTGATTAATCTTGCTTTTGTTTGGGGTCTGATGATCACATGGTTCATATGGACTATGGACAAGATGTGGTGAATAGACTAATTCAAGAGATTGGCAAGTGGTGCACAGCATGAATGACAGGCATCATGGTCTGACAATCAGTTATGACAGCCAGACATCTGTAGTGTTTCCCACAGGCAGTTTGACAGCTCAGCAAGCATATTCTGGATGCTGTTACTATTCCTTTCAAAAGAAGGGTGCATGCAGCATGATAGCACATGTCCGCATAGAGCAAACATCGCCAGGGAATGTCTATGCACTGTCAACGTCCTGGAGTGGCCAGCAAGATCCTAGAATCTGTCCTCAATAGAACATATTTTAGGCATGGTTGGATGCCATCTTAGCATCCACTAGTGGATCAGTGGTGGCTGTCAGTAGTGTACCAGGCTCATAATCTGCAGTTTCGAGTCGCAGCTGGACCAGCATTGAGATTTATCTCTGCAAAACCCTGTCCTGCCCACAGTCAGTAGGGTACACCATTGGGCTTCTAAAGGCTGCTGTCCATTGGATGGGACATTAAGTTGTGGCCCCTTGTGCAGGAGACCCATACCCTGTGCACATTTAAAGAACACACTGAATGACTTTGACGGGAGGTTGCCATTTGTCTCCCAACAGCTGTTCCAGTGGATTCCCTCCCCAATCTGGTCTGACCTTCAGGGTTCTTGTGACCTGACCAATTTAGCCCATTGTGTGCAAGAAAAGTGCCACTCAGAGGTAAAACAACCCAATCCAGGCATCCACTAGCAACCTGCACAGACAGTCTGCCCTGCAAGAACAGGTGTAGGAAGCATGGTGGACAGTACCCCAGGAGTCTATCAGCAATCTCTTCGACTCATTGTCATGATGTACATTGATTACTCAATGTATTGCCAATAGCATTGGTTGTACCTGCTACTGATGTACCTTATTTTTCTGGTAATAAAATTGTCCATTCGTTTTGAAAACTTAATCATGTCTTCTACCACTACCCCATATGTGAATATCATTTGAAATTTCCCTCCTCTTCTGGATGTTGCAATTTAAGTGTTACAGAGTGTATAATTTTTTAATGAATTGTCTACTGATGCTTTTTATTTTACTATATTACTCTGAAAAAAGTCTTATTGAAATTAATTGCTTCTCAGTTTTGTTCAATATTTTATTTTCATAAAATCCAGAATTAAATACCATTTAATTTGGTATATAGCATGCCTTATTTCTTTTCCTTAGTTATTTGGCAAAAAAGTTTCTAAAGTTCATTCTATTTTTGACTGAATACAATTGAATAAAAGCTTGACCATCTGGTATAATTTGCTTTTTTGGGGTGTGATACTGTAAAGGTTAAGTGCAGATAGTAAAGCTTTGTGTACAATTTTTCATTATTTGCAGTGGTGTCCATATTGCACGTACTTAAAAACCTCCAAGGCAAGATTTTAAAATAGCAAGTCCATAGGAAAAAACTATCTATATAAGTTGTTTTTTTAAACTAAATCATTGATTCAAATACACACAAATTCCACACACAACAGTTCAACAAAAAATTGCCACAAGAAATTCCATACTAACAACTGGTAAACTGGTAGTGTTCTTAACCTTTCCCAGATCCAGCTGTTTTTTCCCTCTGTTCAGGCAAAAAAAAATTAATTTTAGAACTTTTTTGATAAATAACTAATGAAAGGAATTATGGCATGTTATATGCCAAATTAATCAGCATTTAATTCTGGATTTTCTGAAAATATTTAACAAAAAAGATGACAAGTTTAAGAGTCATGTAATAAAAAAAAATGCATCTGACAAATAAAAAAAATAAATAAATACCCCCTCAAGCAGCTGCTTGCCACAGAGGTCTGACAGGAGCCTGTCAGTTTATATGCCAGAGTAGAAGGTCTGTGAGGATGGCAGGCCCTCAGCAGAAAAATGACGCAAACAGCCATGCCTTACCCGGGGCTCGAACCCAGGTCCCTTAGATCAGTAGACAACACAAATAAAAATTTATTTGAAAAACACTAATAGATAGAAATGATTATAATGCACATGAATAGAAAGGCTATTTCTGCACAACAACAACAAAAAAAAATAATAATTTTCTTGTTTAAAGTAAACATTTTCGTTTTGTAATTTTTTTTCCCATACCATACTTTGAGAAAAGTCCAGGCTTGTTGCAGAGTCCAATAAACAAGTCAACTTTAGAATATTTTAAATAAATACCTAATCAACAGAAATAGATCATGTTATATACCAAATTAAAGGGAATTGAATTCTGAATTTTATATTTTATTGAAGTAAAAATTTTGAACATTGTAGTAACATATTAATTTTAATAATACTTTTTGCAGTGGTGCATCAAAAAAATAGGTACATATTTCATAATTCCAAAATCTCTTATTTTTAAAAAATACTTTTTTTTTAATTATCAGGAGATTTTAGAAACTTTAAGGAAAAATTTGTTGATAATAGTTCAAATCAAACTTCTGAGCTTAAATTAGGGGATTGCTTCAGATAAAATATTGTTTGCAAACAAACTAGCAATATCTTATATTGCTTCTAAGAAATGGCAATCAGATGGCTTTAACGAATTATTTATGTCATAGTTTAATAAAATATGCATTAAATGAAAAAAAGAAAATATTATTTTTCAAGCATGAATTATGTGTTTGTAAAAAGACATATGTAAGATAATTTTCAAACAACAATTTTTTTTAAATTGAAGTTTCATGTGTTGTACAAAAAAATGTCTATAGACATCCTTGACCCTGGAAAGATTAATTGAAAAAGAACAGGCAGACCCAGCATGTCTGGCAATGAACCTAAGCATATCCCTTACATTATACCTACGTTTTTTTTCTTATGGGGATGTGTCCAAGGTGTCAAGTGTTGACCTGAAAATTCATATCATTGATGCACTTGTATCAATTAAAAAATGCGTATAGGAATTCACATGGCTTGAACTTTAGTTAAATATTGATAATGGGATTATATTTTGGATGCTGGAATATATGAGACATGAAAATCATTCAACAGATTGCCTCAAAGTGGAATAGAACAGCTCATAGCTTTGAATGCTCAGGGTTAGAAAGGGTGCTTACATTGAAGTCTAACTTTGCAGAAAAAAGCTAGAGTTAAACTTTCAAATGTAGGTTACCATATATCTGCAGCATGTAGGGTTTTTTTTAACTAAATTTTCATATTGTCAAGAATTTTTGACTCTCAATCTAAGTTTAAAAAATATTTTGCTATTTAAATTTTTATTTTTTGGAAATAACTTTTACTCATCTACATTTGATTGTTTTTAAAACAACTTTGCCAGAAATATCAACTTTTAAGTTCTTAATTTTACTTAACAATTTTTAGATTTCTATAGAATATAAACAGTAGCCCTTAGTAAAGTTTGCAAGGGGGGGTGGGGAATCTGAATACAATCAGAAAAGGGTCATGGAATCATGAAAAAGATTAATAAATTATACTTAGGTAAAAATAGAGGAACTATGCTATCTTCCTATTGCTTTTTGCTTGACATTTGTTGGTTTGTGTGTTTGTCAAAACAGTTGTTCCACCATAATTTTTGAATGCTGGAGACACTTAATGATTTATATATATCAAATTAAAGCTTGTAATGCAGAGAGAGTCACAATCTATGAAAAGGGACCCCTCCTTGCTTTCTTCCCCTCCTAAAAAGGGGGAAATATGAAATGATTGTTACCCTGTATCTCTAAAAGAGTGCAGAAAGTAACAAGCTACGTGTCAAACAAAAGCTAGTGACAGGGAGCATCATAAACTATAAAAAATTGACCACCCCCCATGCTTTCTTTACTTCTAAAAAAAGGGGAAATGTAAAAATGTTTGTTCTGCTATGCTGCCAAAAGTAACAAGTTGTGTATCAAATGAAAGCTTGTGTCATGGGGAGTGTGTGGGTAATAAAAATATCCCCCTTGCTTTCTTCTCCCCTAAAAATGGAAAATATTAAGTAATTCTTGTATATTTTAATGCAGGAGCCTACAGTTAATGAGTTAGATACCCTCATATATTGACTGTTAGAATCTATTTCGAATTTTCTGCCCACCATTCTATCACCCCCCATAAAGGGTGGGGGTGGATTTTTGTGGGGGTTGACCTTAATGAGTTATATTTCAAAACTTGTGACATCTCCAATATCATGGGATACCTAAAACATGACTCCGAAAGGGAGGAAACTGATTTATGTTTATTAGTCATATATCAAATGAAAGTTCTGAAGTTAGGTGTTTTTAGTCATGAAGAAAAAAATTAATAAGTTAAATAATTAAAAAAACTACCTTCTTATATGCTCCCTAGAAAGTAAATCTAAAGCATATTGATGGTGTAATCAGTCACTGAGTTCGTATTCACTTCAAAGAAAGATAGGGCACCAGCAATCTTGTTGAGTAGGAAAATTGGTGCCCTACCTTCCCTTGAAGTGAATATGAACTCAGTGATAGATTGCACCATTGATATGCTTTAGATTAATTTTCTACCTTTTAGGGCACATAGGAAGATAATTATTTTATAAAATTTTTAATTTTCCTTTGAATACATAAACAAGTGATGATTAATCATAAGTTCTCACTTTTCTGTCGATTATGCTTGCTTTATTTTCTACTTCAAGTTTTAGAACTTTATTTCACTTAAACTTTATTTTTAAAAAGCGAAGTTTGGAACTTTAAGTGAAAAGAATAATTTTATAATTCAAAATGCTCTACAAAGCAGTAGTCTTTTGAGACTTTTTTTGTTGGTAAAAATAATTTATTTTTTGTTTTAAATTGGTATATATCTCAAAGATGTAGACATGCTTTTAATAATATTTTCAGCCAAGAGGTAACACATGAAAGTAAAGAAAGTAACTGTAATTGAATTCTCCAAATACCTAACCTGAACACAGCAGATGCTTCATATGGCCATTGTAGACCAATTCTAAAAATCTCATGTTTGACATTGTACCTCTCTGCATGTTAAAGTACACACTGGGGACAATGTAATAATCTGTGACAACCCCGGTGCACCGCAGTACGAGGACTGCATATCACCATATGGGAATTGCCACGATAATACCCATCGACTAACCAGGTTCCTATCAGTTTAAGCTTGCCTTACATTGTACCTGCCTACAGTGGGAGAAGACCTTTGTGAAGAGAGAAGTACTGCATGGGATTTAATTGCCTGCCTGTAGGGATAATCATTGAGGTGCAGTGAGATTGGGATTTTTTAAAATTTTGAGTGGTGCCTAGGAATATGCCCAACACTCACTGAATTTTGTCCAGATAATTGCCAACAATAAAATAAAAGATGGTATCTTTTGAATTTTGAGCCAAAAAAATAAAATGAAGCCCTAACTTTTAGAGTCCTCTGCAGCAGAGGCTCCATGCCTAATCGGGGCTCCAATCCTTTCAGCATGACCTTCAACTTTGTCCTCTCCATCGAGCCGGGTGACCACAGCCCGCTCGCCGTCTCGGCCTTAACCATGCCGAGGCCGCTTCGGGAACACCTGACCAGTAACCAGACAACCCCAGCCTTCGGCCCTCCCACAACCCCGACAAAGCCGTTAGCCTACCGGGGCTTACATGACCGCAGCCCCGGACCCCACTTTGCAGAGGAACCCAAGTTCCTCCACTGCAAAAGCTATATGTGGCCAAAACTAATTCCGTGGGACTCTTAGTTTCGCTGTTCCATCGATAAGTCTGTCGACCAGGGTAACTACTCCCGGTCGCGAGCCTCCAACTTCTACTTCTCCATTGTGAACGGGCCGAAGCCCCCCAGTGAACAATCATCCACCTTGGTATCACAGAGACCGCGTCGAGGATCCCACGGACGAGTGTACAAAGAGGTGCACAACTCAGTCCACAGCAATCCCCGATGAGCCTACAGAAGACAGGGTTCCCCAAGCCCCGTCCAAGGCCCTTAGAACGGCCCCTCAACCGGGGCTGTTCTAAGGGGCACAGACGGGACTTTTATTGACTGTCGCTGGGGACAAGTCAATAAGCTGACTGGACCAGCCCACTCCAAAGACAGTCTGCCAGCCTTCAACAGGCCCCCTCCACCGGGGGCCACCAGAATCATGAACTCCAGAGTGCCAGCGATCCAAGCCCAACTTCTCAGAGGCACCGTAAGCCCCCCCCCCCTCGTCAAGGAGGTTACCATGTTTCCTAACAGTTGTTCATTGAGTCCCCTTCCCCAACCTTCTGTGAGCTCTTGGGGGGGGGAGGTTCTTTGTGACCTGGCCATTTAGCCCATTGTATGCAAAAAGTGGTCTGTAAATGGTAGCTAGGTAGTCACTGGAAGGAGAGCTATGCACCAATCCCCTGTGATGATGCATAGAACCGGCCAGGCCTAGCACCTAATGTCCGACCCCGCCTTCTCATGGTGCAGACCGTTAGTACCTTTCAAAAGAGAGTATCTCTTTTGAAAGTGAATCCTTAGAACAAGTCTTGTGGAAGTGAATGGAAGGGGAGGGCTGACAGATTAGTGTGGCCTACTGATCTGGACAACTATGGCTACTTTTCTTTTTTTTCTACCCTGCTGAGGAGTGGTCAACCACACAGGGTCCTGGTGTTGACCATATAAACCCACTGGACTGGACAGATATATGGCTCTGAACTTGATTATGGATCCTGATTTTGCTGCACTGGTGTGCTTCTGTGAAGGGATAATGTTCCGCTGTGCTTTCTGTTTGTTTGTGGGTTGACAGCCCCAAGTGAATAGATTCACAGGATATGTTTATCAGCTGGTGGATAATCCTGAGCAGAGGTCATCGCAGGCACCTGAACTCTTTGCTTCTATTGGCATCGTCAAATTCTACATTGGAGGAAGTCTTCCAGTGTAGTTGGCTTCAGCCTTTAGTGGTGGGGGAACGGGTCTTTGCCCCATGTCTGCGATTAGGGGGCTGTTTGATATTGTCAGCATTCCCTCTCTCAATAAACATAGTTTCTTTAAACATCCCACTAACCATTTTCTCTCCATAGGTAGTTGGGATGTGAGGACTCTGCACAGAGCTTTTTCTCTTGATGTCCTCACACAAGAATTCCACCAATATAATTTAGATATTCTCGGCTTGCAAGAGACCAGATGGACAAATAAAGGTCAGATTCTTAAAAATAATCTTAAATTTCTCTTTTCAGGGAAGGACGACAATAAGCATCACCAAGGCATGGGTCTGCCTCTCAGCAGACATGCTAGTGATGCTCTTCTAGGATATGAGTGCATTAATGAAAGGTTTCTTACAGCAAAATTTCAGACAAGCGTTAAAGACTTGAATGTTATCTGTTGTTATGCCCCCACTGAGGATGCCGATGAGGATGAGAAGGATAGGTTTTATGAACAACTTCAGGATATTTTGAATTCTGTCAAGAAAGGAAATATTACCCTTGTTCTTGGTGACTTCAATGCCAAAGTTGGTACTGACTCTGACCTTTGGGGAGGAGTAATAGGCCCTTTTGGTATTGGTAGCTGCAATGACAATGGGCAACGTCTCCTACAGGTAAGTAAACTAAATGGATTCAGAATGACTAACACATATTACAAACACCGCGACATACATAAGTACACATGGGTTTCACCCGATGGGCTGCATAAGAATATGATTGATTATATATTAATTAACAGCGAATGGGCTAGTTCTGTTAGGAATACCAGGTCATATAGGGGAGCAGAAATTGGATCTGACCATTACCTTGTTAAAAGTGTCTTGCAACTTAAACTTAAAAAGTGTTGTGCTAGGGTTAAAAATTTTACTTTTAATACTGAAGCTCTGAAAGACCCAGTTATAGCCAAAGCTTACCTTGATAGGTTACTTAGTCATTATGACAGTCATGGTATGCTTACTACTGAAGTTGAGGAAGAATGGGATCATTTTAAACAGGCTTTTTTGGACACTAACAATGCTCTTTTAGGTAAAAAGGAGCAGAAGAGGCAGAATTATCCGAGTGATAAGGCACTTGAGCTTATTTCGGAAAGAAAGAACTGCAGGAATGTCCTTAATCAATACCCAACTAGTCCTAATAGAAAGCATTACAGAGAACTTAATAAACATGTAAAAGATCAGTTAGCTGCTGATAAGAATCTTTGGCTTGATGGTTTGGCTGACAAAGCCGAGGAAGCAGTTAGACAGCACAACAGCAGAGAGCTGTACCAGATAGTTAATGCTTTATGTGGTAGAAAATGGACAGGTATACAGGTATTGAAGGATAAACAAGGTAAGATTATAAAGGTGAGGATTCTGTCATGGCTAGGTGGGCTGAGCATTTCAGTGATGTTCTAAACAATGTCGTTCGTTCTACTCCCATTGTTTGCAATGATGATAGATGCATTGGTGGCTCTAATGTTGGCCCTATAACACAATCTGAAGTTATATTGGCTATTTCTAAATTTAAACTTCATAAATCCCCAGGTGTAGATGAAATTACTACATAAATGCTTAGAGCTAGGAATGTTTTGGTTACCACTTGGATGACTGAAATTCTGAATATCTTTTATGATAAAGGCATGGTTCCTAAGGATTTTACCAGAGCTATTGTTATCCCTATTTTCAAAAAAGGTGGTCAAATCTTGTGATAACTATAGGAGTATCAGCCTACTCTCTGTTCCAGGTAAAGTTCTTTCCATGATTGTGCTTAATAGAATTAAGAATCTGGTTGACAGGCAATTGTGTGATGAGCAATGTGGATTCAGAAGTGGTAGGGGATGTGTGGATCAGATATTTTCACTTAGGCAGATTCTTGAGAAATGTTTAGAGTTTCATAAACCTTTGGTTGCTAGCTTTGTTGATTTCAAAAATGCTTTTGACTCTGTTGATCGTCATAATTTGTGGTTGATTGTGAGATCATATGATATACCCGACAAGTTAGTTAACATAATGAAAGCTCTCTATAATAACACTGAGTCATGTGTGAGAGTTGGTAAGGTTTGTAGCAATTGGTTTAGCATTACTTCTGGTGTTCGACAAGGGTGCATTTTGTCTCCTTTTCTCTTTAGCTTGGTTATTGATTATGTTATGTGAAATTCACTTCAAGGGAAAGATTTTGGCCTTAAATGGGCTGGAGATACGAAAATTTCTGATTTAGATTATGCTGATGATTTAGCTCTTTTGGCTTTCATTCGAGCTGTTGATGAGACTGGTGGTAGAGTAGGTTTGGTTATAAACAGAGAGAAAACTAAAGTGATGAAAATTGGTCAGGCAGGCTGTGATTCAGTTAACCTGAATGGTTGCAGTCTTGAGCAGGTGTCACAGTTGCTGACGGGACTTTTAAGAATCTATGGAGAGTGTGGAGAAATAGGCGTATACACCTAAAGACTAAAATTAGACTGCATAACAGTTTGGTTCTTTCTAGGGTTAGTTATGGTAGTGGAACTTGGACACTTTGTAAACGAGATAACAGGAAACTGGATGATTTTGATTCCAGATGCTTACACAGTATCTTGGGCATTAGGTGGTTCAACTTTGTAACTAATGATGAGGTTAGGCAAAGGAGTTTGCAACCTCCTTTAAGCAGATATTGTGCAGAGAGAGACTCCGTTGGTTTGTCCATGTTGCCCATATGGATAATTATAGATTGGCGAATAGGGTTATGAACAGTGTGCCTAAAGGCCTCAGAAAGAAGGGGAGACCTAGGATGCGGTGGGCAGACAATGTCAAACAGGACCTTGTTAGAATTGATGTGCAGTGGCCAGATGCAGTAGATGTAGCTCAGGATCGACTTGCTTGGAGAACTAAATTGCATGGTCTGGTTGGACCTCCATAGCCCATGGCTTCTTGAGGATGATGATGAGGCAAAAAGTGCTACTCAGAAGTTAAAACAACTTACCTATGAGCTTACAGGGTCCAAGCAGACTGTAATTTAGACCCCTATCCTGAGCTACAGCTGTTACATTCAGCTATTACAGGCCATTTCCAGCAAGTTCCTGTTTGACCCTGTCTACTATTATATCCTAGGTGTCCTCATTTTTATGAGTCCTCTAGGAACACATGATAATTATTTGCTAATTTGTAGTTATGCCTACCAGTACATTCTCTCTATGCACAATATGTTGCTCAAAGGTTGTGGTTTCTGATTCCTCCACTTAAATTCATCATTATTCCATGAAGTCAAATCATATAATGCACAAGATACTGTGTGAACAACTAAAATCAAAGGGATCTAGTTTCCTGTAATCTTGCTTACAAAGGGCCCAGTGTCACTCACTACCATAGCAAACTTTAGAAAGGAACAAAATATTATACAGTGAAATGTCAGTGTGATGAATGCTGGAGTAATGAAATCCCAAGTAAAACAGAATTATTTTTTGTCCTGTGCCAATTTGCTCTGTATTTTTATGTTAAGTTATAATGAAATTTGGGGAAAGAAAATTCTGAAACAGTGTATCATACACTTTTTGATCTTTACTGGGTTTGGTTTTGAGCATCTGAATACTAATTTATATTATGTTTCTTTCATTAAAATTAATTTGTAATATGTAACTTTGCTCTGACATTCTTTTTTATTGCATCTGGTGTAATGTAATTTCATTGTAATAAATATATTTTGGTCCCCCCCACAACTTCATTGCATTGACATTTCACTGTACAGTTTAATTTTTAGATCTATATTCCTATTTTTTGTCTTCAAAGATTATCAGCAATCTTGTTTTTCTGTTCATTTTGTGTCCCACATCACCAGTGTAGTATGTGTTATACAACTCCTGAAGTAAGCTGATAAACTTTCTCAAGAGCACAACCATTCAAAAGAATTAGAGCATCACCCACCTGACCAGTTTTCATCACTTTAGTTTTCTATCACCAAAATTCTCATAATAACAGTCTAACCGATAGGTGTAATGGAAAAGTTCATCTCATCAATCATTGTCAAAAGGACCAAATCATCAGCATAACTTAGTCAGATATTTTCTCATCTCTAGACCATCGAAATGAAATTTCATAGGAATGAGTATTGCAAGTTTGAGAAGTAAATTGAATACAAAAATCATTCAGATGACAACTGCAGAACCATCATTAAATTCATAAAATGCAATATATATATTAATTTGCTTCATATTATTTAATATAGTGTGTTGGCAACAATGAATTCATGTCTCTCTCTCTCTGGTGGCATTATTTATAAATAGTCTTAAAGATGACAGAACACTTACAATCATGTGTTGAGATAGAGATGCAATCTGTAATTTGATATCTGAATGCTGAAGAAATGATACCACCTGAAAATAGTATTTATTTTTATTGAATTAGTATGGTGGATGATGCATAAGTTATAGACAAGTCTTTGAGTAGGTGGATAATTTGAAGAAAGGTACCGAATGTGATGAAGATTCTCCATGAACTAGTCAAGCTCATCATGTCATGCACCTCAATGTAATGGCAGTGAATGAACTAGTGTGAGAAAATTGCTTCATTACCATTGAAGAAATTGCCACAGTGTTGAGTATGTGTTGGTTCAATGTATAATATTTTTTGTGAAGAGTTGCAGTTTTGAAAAACACGCACTCAGTAGATTCTTTAGTGTTAAATATGTGAACTGAAGGAATGACAATTTGATGCATGATTTACACTTCTTGTACAACATGAGTGGGAGGAAGATGGTTTCTTAGAACATAGAGTAACTGGTGATTAATCATGGGCAAATGCACAAGTTCAGAGTGGCACTGTGAAAATTCATCTTGACCAAAGAAATTCCAAGCATCAGTGTAAAAAGTGTTACTCACTGTATTCTGGGATCATAAATGGGTAATTCTGGAACATTATGTGGAGGGACTAGAAACTAAAAAGTGCAAAGTACTGTGATGTGCTTCTGAATCATCTAAAGCCATCAATTCAGAAGAAATGTTTTGACTTGTTATCCTCAGGTGTGTGTCCCACAGCATGACAATACCCATCCTTACACCACACATTCTGCAGTAGAGAAGATACGGGAGATGAAGTTCGAGGTATACCTCACCTATCCTCCATTTTCATCAGACTTAGCACCAAGTATTTACCATGTTTTACCACTGATAGACGCTAAGTGGATATCATTTCTCATCAGGTGAATTGGTCAAGATGGCAGTGCATGAGTGATCCACCATTACCAACTTAATCTTATCTCAACGAAACTTATCTCAAGGAATCTAGTCATTAGTTCAATGTTCTAAAAAGTGTGTTGAGTGTAATGGAACTACGTTGAAGACTGACATGCATATTTTCCATTTTGAGTAAAATAGCTTTTATTTAACTTTTGCAGTTTTCATTGAATAACCTTTGCACGTCCTTAGCATGGCCAAATAGTTGATATATTGAGGGAGTCGATCGTTTCTCCCCCGTACTGGGGGAAGTACTAACTTGTTCTACTGAGTTACAGATATCCTGAGGCTTAGCGTACTGCTCTGCCAAAGGAAGTTTACCCCTAAAATGTTCAGTGAAGAGTAGGAACATGACCCTGGGCAGCAGTCAGTAGGAAAAGGGAAATTTGGGCCCCCCACTGCCCAATGGTTGGGCTGGGACAATTATATGAGTTGGGATTACACTCCTAACACTTAAGGAATATGTCATAGTCAGTTCAATCTCTCATAATTCACATGTTGCTATAAGCTATAAAAATTGCAGAACCCATTTCGAAATGCTTAAAAAAACACTGCTATAAAAACACTTTTACTATATTCTATGACTGTCTATGGGACTGGAAAATTTCCAAGCAACCTAGTTTAACCAAAATTTCATTCTGTGATTAAATGTTCTCCATATGGTGATTCTGTGGTATCTGTCTGTTAAAACAAGCATAGTCCTTGAAATTTTTGTCTGGCTGAATAATAATCAATACTTTTATGATTGAAAAGAAGCTGTATGAATGGCTGAAGCAATTAGCGTGTTTGGATCTGGAACAAAGCAACCTAAATTCAAATCATGGATAAGGTTTGTTGGATGTTTATGTTATTTTTCTACTGAAGACATGCTTTCACAAGTCTTCTCTCTGATAATTAATATCAACAAATTCATATCAAACCTTCATGGCTAAAAGGATGAAGAGAATTTTGTTTGTTGAAGACAATATAACATTATATTATTTTATCTTTTAATGTCTACATTTTTAGCATGTCATACTTTTTTTAGGGATTTTTAGTTTGAATTTGCACTGCTAAATAAATAAATAAATACCCCCTCAAGCAGCTGCTTGCCACAGAGGTCTGACAAGGAGCCTTGCCAGTTTATATGCCACAGTAGAAGGTCTGAGAGGATGGCAGGACCTCAGCAGAAAAACAACACATACATCCATGCCTTACCCGGGACTCGAACCCAGGTCCCTTAGATCAATAGCCAAGCGTGCTAACCACTCGGCTAGAGGAGGCTAAAATTAGAAAATGTAAAACTCTGAACAAATACTGTAAATCAATGGTTCTCAACCTTTAGCAGCTGCTTGAGGGGTTTTTTATTATTTTTACCACAGAGGGTTGGCCAGGTCCTCAAATACTACTAAGATTATTGTAAGCTTCGAATACTACTAAGAAATTGGTTCTTGTTGGGTTTTTGCATGTTTGTACTGTATTAGAGTAGAGGTACACAGTACAGTAATTAAAATTAAATCTATTTAATTCTCTATGACACTGTTAAATGTTTTTAAGCACTTCAACACGTGGACTATGCTATCAAATGTCAACAATTATTAAGGAGAGATTTACATACCATGCCCTAGAGGATGGGTAGTAACAGGAACTATCGGGATGCTTTCAGTGACAAATTTAATAATCGATGTTCTTACTGGCAAGTGACATCTCAGTGGAGATTAAAATAAGGATAATGGCTGCTGATGGTCTACCCACCTTGGCAAAGTAAATAACCTTTTTATACCTTTGATAGCATAAAAACTTTTTTAAGCACTCTATGCTATCAAAGGTATACATGGTTATTTCCTTTGCCAAGGCAGGTAGACCATTGGTAGCTGTTATCCTTCTTTTAATCTCCACTGAGATGTCACTTGCCGGCAAGAACGTTGATATTAAATCTGTCACCAAAAGCATCCCGGAAGTTCCTGTTACTACCCATCTTCTATGGCGTAGTATGTAAATCTCCCCTTAATAATTGCTGATACTTGATAGCATAGTCCATGTATTGAAGTGCTTAAAAACATTTAACAGTGTCATAGAGAATTAGCTTTAATTGTACTGTATTATAATGCAACCCAAAAAGTAAATGCTTCACTTAAAGTTTTAAGCTATAAAACAAAAAATAAGTATTATTACTACTTGAAATTAAAATATATATATATATTTACACCCTGAATCTAATTAAAGACCTGCTGCAATTTTGAATACAATGCTCCAGATACCCCTTGGGGCATGCATACCCCCAGTTGAGAACCAGTAGTCTGTTCATGCTCAAGATTTTAAATTCTAGCAGTAAAGTGTGGTGGTTAAAAGGTTTTGCATTCACAGTAGGGATTTGCCTCCCTACCCTCAGGGTGCAGTTCCCAAGTTTGTCTAGGGCTAGTGCTGAGATTTATCTCTGCAAAACTCCCTGCCTTGCCCTTGGTCAGTTGGGGGCACCGATGGGCTTGGAAAAGTTGCCATCTGTTGAATGGGATGTTAAGCTGTGGCTCCATGTGTGATAGAGCCATACCCAGTGCATGTTTAAAAAAATGCCGATGTATTTGATGGAAGACTAACATCTGTCTCCTAACAACTCTCCAGTGGGTTTCCTACCCCCAACTTTCTCTGAGCCCTTAGGGTCCTTGTGACCTGGACATTTAGCCCATTGTCTGCAAAAAGCGCCACTCAGAGGTAAAATAACCCAACCCTTACCTCCAGGAGTTAAGAAAACCTTTTTTTTTAGAGATAATGAAAAATCCTGTTTGTGTCTGATAGGTACTAATGATGTATTATTTTTAACATTTTCTGAGTCATCCATTAGTTTGAATTCTCACTATTATAAGGCCTAAATTCAGAAAATGCAAAACTTAAAAAACATAATTAATTAACAATGAATATTGTTAATAGGCTATTTGTGCTATAGATATAAAATTTGAATGATAGAGAGTGATGGTCAAGGGGTTTATATTAACAGAAGTGATTTTTACTCTTATTGAAAAGAACTTTTTTTGTCTCAAGAGATAAATGAAAATTTTTTTGATGGATATGTAAACAAAATTTCATTTGCATTTTATGAATTATCCATTAGTTCAAATTTTCATCACAACAAGATGATAAAGTCAGAAAATGACAAACTTCATTCGCTTTCGAAAAGAATATTCCTTATTTGCCAAAGCATGGGTTTCCCAACACAAAGGATAAAGATAGAAGCTTTATTAGGCTTGTCATGGTTTCTCAAGCAACAAATAAAACGCTTATACAAGGACACACTCCCTGGCATAGTAGTCAGGTATGCTAACCCCTATACCAGTGGGGCAAGGTAGTGATTTGTTATTAATTGATTAATGTAAGTGTACAAAATGAATCTTAAATTTCTTTTTTTAGATATCTGTTTTATTTGTAAACTGAATCTTCCAAAAGAGTCCAATGTTTACCAAGCCTGGAGATATGTATTTCAAGTTAGACATGAATAACTAATGGATTACTGACCAATAGACCTTTCACAAATGATTTATTTATGTAAACGCTCTATTTTTATACCCCTGAATTCTATTGTTACTTTGGCAAACAATCTATTTACATTAGTCAATAAAATTGTTGATTACATGAAATATTTGCTGGCATAGCAGAACAATACTACTTGTTTCAACTGGCATAGCAGTTAGAGAACTAGATACTCTTCTAGTGGGCATATGTTGTGTGTTAACTCAGTGATCAATAAACCTTCAGTCTTAATGGGACATGTCCATATATAAATAATTATTATTAAACTCAACTCGTTAAGTATCCACTAATAATAAATTGAGGCAGGATAATAAATTGATTCAAATATTTAGAGGAAAAATTGTCTTGAGCTGAGTGGGATACGAACCCATGACCTCCTGATAACATGTCAGGTGCTCTGGACCACTGAACTACCGGCCGCCGATCAAGATCTCCTCTAACTAATGTTATGAACATTCTCAACTTACTTTCCTAGTATGTAGGGAGTGTTCAGGCAATCCTGCCTCAAGTGGCTTTTTAATGCCTTTTCTTTTCCTATGAATCTAGTAAGTATATGAACTTGGGACTTTACGCACCATGCCGTTATTTTAAATGAATAATGCATATGCTGAAAATTAAAATTATTGAGATAGCTCTTTGAGAGAGTAGAACAAATCTAAAGATGAATAGAAATTCCAAAACATTCAATGAAATCAAACCTTTACTGAACAATGGTTATATGTTTTGCAGAAATCTATTACATGGTGAGTAAAGGCACACCATACAAAAAATCTGAAACCTTACTATTCTTATTGTGTGACTTGATTATAAAATAGTTTGAAACTTTTTAGTGACTATACATTTAAGAAGTGTTAGTTGTTTAAACCAGTGTTTCTCAATAGTTGTGTGAATTGCCATCTATTGGATAGCAATCTAAAAGAATATCCTCAAACCTTAGAATATATTGTGTTTAAATTTTTCAAAATGTTAATATTGAAATTTTTTTATATAACATTTGGTTAGAAAAGATTACACTTATTCTACTCAAGTGTTCAATGCTTAATAAATTGATGATTCATAAGAAATGTTAAGGGGTGGGAAATAGCTTAAAGTGTGCTAGAGTAACCACTGGGATGCAGAAACATATTCATATAATATGCCATGAACATAATCAGGTAATTTGCTAAGTGATGAGGTGAATACTGTTGGGAACTACTGGTGTAAACCACTGTGGTTTAGATCAATAGTTTTATTCCTTAACACCTGAAGATCTTAAGTAAGATTATCAATGAATCATGTAAATAAATACGTATAAGGTGTAAATAATGCTTTTATCCTAATTATGCACTGACTTCTAAGTTTCTATGATGTTATTTTTTTTATAATCCTTTTGTGTATTGTTTCTTCAAATGCAGCAGATTTAATGCTATTGTTGTACTATTTACAAACAAGATAAACATTTAAAAATGTATTTCAGTTATTTGATAAAATACAGTGGAGTGAAATCTTCCTTAATTTACAATTCTGAATAATAGACACTTACAAATTCCCCAGTGGATTTGGGTATGTTATAATGATACATTTTTCTCTTAATACAGACCATCCTAACAACAGACACTGCAAAAGTGAATATTTCTGTAGAAATTTTTTCTATTTTGCAGACGATTTATGTACAATATAGATTTCATTGACTCGCAGGAGAGCATATAGAAGAATGATCCACTTCTTGTCTAAGACAGCTGACAAGAACTCATTTTGCTAACACAGACTTTTTCAGGTTAACCACAATGAAGTCTTAGGTTGGGGTAAATGAGTTGAACCCCTCTCACTTAGTTTAAACCTTTTCTTTGTGCTGTGATTTTTATGTGTTTAGAATAAAAAAGGTCAATGTTGACCTTTTTATAATAAGGCTCAGAATAAAAATGCTCAAAAACACAAATGTTTATCTTTAAGGAAAAAAGATAAATTTTGCACTGTTCTGAAAAAAAAACCCCTCTGTGTTTGTACATTAGCAGATAAGTTTCAAGTGGGGAAAACTAAGATTAGCCGAATTGTAAAAAATAAGAGTGAAATTCTCAAATTGTGGGCTGCAAATGGACACAATATCAAAAGAGTATTTCAGAAACTGAAGTACTTGGCTACTTATGAAATGGTTCTGCTGAACTAGGGCCAACAATGTGGTGTGTTATGTGGAATTTTAATTCAGGAAAAATCTCCAGAAATATCTAATGAATTGGGGTTTTCTGAAGTCACAGCTTCACATGGTTTGGAAAAATTTCAAATTTAGCACAAAATTTCTTACAAGGAGAGCAGCTGCTTCAGCACCAGAAGATGTGGATTTTGATTGGTTAACCAAGCTGCAGAATATCTCTGAAAGTTACAAAGAGAAAGATATGTTTGGTTGTGATAAAATTGTACTGGTTTTCAGAACTTTACTGAATAACATCATGCATTTAAATGATGAAACATGCAGTGGCAGTGAGATTTCTAATGGAAAACTGTAATGTTCTGTGTTAATATGATTGGTGAACTTGAAAATCCCTTTATTATTGGTAAAGCTATGGAACCATTTTGCTTTAAAGGAATGATTGTGAACCTTTTGGATATTGAATAGGCTAAATGAAAAAGTCTGGATGATTGTGGATCTAAGGACTGAATGGTTAATTAGTTTTGACCAGAAGATGGAAAGGCAAAAGATAAAGTGCTCCTTTTTCTTGACACTTCCTCACACCTCAAGATTTCTTTACAAAATACGAAATTAATTTTTCTTCCTCCAAACACAATCTCAGCATGCTGACCTTTAGACCAAGGAATTATAAAGACTTCAAGGTCTGCTATTGACTGTGTAATGAGGCATCTTTTGTTAAAAATGGAAATTAGCTGTCTAACAGCATCAATACCTTAGTTACAATTCTTTAGATTTCCTCTTTCTAAAAAATATCCCCCTGAACTGTGTGAAATTGCTTTTTTTTTTTATAAATATCCCCCTGAACTGTATGGAATTGCTTTTTTAAGGCAATGATTTTCATAAATGAGATTGCCCAAATTATTGATGAGTGACTATGATGCCCATTATCATTTGTAAAACAAGTGCATGAATGTGAGGAAGAAAAAATTGAATATGAAATGATTGATGGAAAAAGTTCAAATAGAGGACCATTCAACCAACATCATTGAATTAATAGATAAAATGCCTGGAAAAGACTGAAGAAGAAACTTTGTGACTGATGACAATGATAAAGTGAATTAAATCAGGAACCAATAAAGAGTAAAAATGCCACTGAGCAGGGGACAAAACATGATGCCATTAGGTTGAAACTACTTTCTAATGTATAGATTCATTTGGGAAAAACTATTCAAAAACCAAGCTGCAATATTGGACTTTTTTTTAAAAAGTATGTTTCATGTAAATAAATTTACGATATTTGCAGTACTATGAATTAAAAGTATCCTATTCAACTTATTCTTTACTTATATTTTGTGCTTTTTCAATGAAAGCATCATTTATGATCTTACTCTTATTCCTCTGAATATCAGAACAAATTTCCGTTCCCTGTCTGTGAGTGTCCATCATTGGAAGATTTCACTGCATAAGTTTTACATTTTGAATCAAATTAACTCGTCCAACTAAATATAATGGCAATACAAACTGATTCTTTATTATACCTTCAAGGTGCTGGTGAATCAGGAAAAAGCACAATAGTGAAGCAGATGAGAATTCTCCACGTCAATGGCTTTAGTGAAGAGTAAGTATATAACAGATTTAGTTAAACATTGAAGTAAATATGTTTCAATAATGCATTCAACAATGAAAACTAAATAGGAATTAAATAGCAAATATTAGTAGAACCTTTTAAACTTTTCTTGGAACTTTTGCTATGTATTAATATATATTGTATGAATTGCAGTCCATCTGGTTGATTTTTTTTTTTGCAAGAATACAGTAATCTAAGATTTTTGGAAGATTAGGTTATAGTACTTGCCAAAAGTTGTTCTTTAATGTTATCAAAGCTAGTAATGCCATTTAACTCTTCAGACCAGGGGTTCTCAATGAGGGGTACGCAGTAAAATATTTTGGTGTATGCCATCAGAGCTCGAATGTCGCTAGATCTAGTAACAATACTTATGTTTTATTTTATTCCCATTATTATACTATAACCATAGTTTTACCTATCTATACAAGGAGTACGCCAGTTACATACACATTTGCAGGGAGTACGTGAAGCATAAAAGGTTGAGAACCACTGCTTCAGACTGTAATAGTTATTGGCATTTGTCAAGCTGATTAGAGCTTAACTGGTTTTTGGTAGGGACTTTTCAATTCTACTAGTTAAGGATGTTAACATCTGTTTTTTACCCTTCTAGTGCCCAGCCTGAAAAATGAAACCACAGATCAACCTATTTTTTCAATGTTCTCAGCCAAAAAAATTAATTTTATAACTCAATTAAAAAGACCTTCCTGCTCAGTAAATAATTAAAATAACTTAAAATTTTCTGTTGTTGAGCAATAAGATTAAGAAGCTTATCCTTCAAACATATTTGTATATTAAAAAGTTTTTAGAAGCAAAGACAGTGCTTTGTCTTCAGTGAAGTGACACTGTATGGTGAGGGCTGTTAGAACTTTTTTCCACATTATATATCATGATCACATATGATATATGATGAGGAATCACATATCATGATGTGTGATCCCAGTGTCTTGGTTGTAAGTAGGGAAGGACAAGGTCATTATTTCAATAGCCTTGTGGATGATGGTTTTGCAGTAAGTGGATGCACATGTAGCTGGGCATGCTCCCAGTCTAAGGTAGCTGTATTGTCACCTCAGCAGTGGTAGTTGTTAGTTTATGTTGACTGACATCTGTCTGATGCTCATGTTCTCTCCTATAGAGAACATGTGGTTTTTCTGATGTAATAAACAATGGAATTATCAAGCAAATGTAGGGGAAATCTGTATACACTCGATTTTTGAAGGAGGCTAAATTTGTCTGTCCCTTTTTATAATTTTTTTTTAGATTTGGAGCTGGGCTGAAAACAATGATTTTTTTTTTTTTGGGGGGGGGGGGGGGAGTAATTTTCTCACTGATTTGCACAAGGCAGGAATGTAAGATATTCTCCTCTCAATCACTGACTCCAAACTAGCAACCTTTGCCGGATCCATATTTCATGTCCTGTGCAAATCAGTCTAAAAATTACTCGGAGCCCCCCCCCCCCCCCAAAAAAAAAAAAAAAAAAAAAAAAAATTCAATATTGTTTTCAGCTCAACTCCAAATCGAAAAAAAAAAATTGTAAAAAAGGGACAAATTTAGTCTTCAAAACTCGGGGTGTATGCAGATTTCCACTACATTTTCTGGATATTCTGTTGTATATTATATTGCGAAAAACCATGCGTTCTCTATAGGAGAGGTTCACAGCATCTCAGGCAGATGCCAACAAAAAACAAATACCACTGCTGAGCTGGCAATGCAACATGCAGCTACCATATATGGGAGCACACCACACTGCTAGCAGGTACATCTACTTACTATGGGACCATTGGCCACGAGGCTGTTGAAATAATGATCTCATCCTTCCCCACCTGCAACCAAGATATAGAACCATCATCCATGAGGCTGTTGAAATAAAAATTTCATCCTTCCCCATCTGCAACCATGATACTTCAAATTTTTATTGCTCAATGACAGAGAACTTTTAAGTTATTTTAACTCTATAACTTTTTTTTTTGCCAAATAACAATTGAACGAAATAAATCATGTTATACATAAAATGAAACAGCATTTAATTCTGGATTTTATTGAAATAAAATATTTAATAAATATGAGAAATATATTAATTTTAATAAGACTTTTTTTTAGCATGATACAGTAAAAAAACTCCAGCAAAGCAAATAAAAATTCATTAAAAAAAAGGCTAAAATAATTATGATCCATATGAATACAAAGGAAATTTCTCTCTGAATAATAGGGAAAAAAATTTACTTGAAAGAGAAAAATTACTTTTCTGTAAATTTTTTTCTCAGTGATATTCTTTGAGGTCCATATATTTTGTCAGTTAATCAATCAAATAAAAAAGTGAAGTTTAGATTTTTGCCAACTAACCAATCAATAGAAATAAGTTTTATATACCAAATTAAATAGCATTTAGGTTTGAAATTTTTGAAAATGGAATATTTAAATAAATTTAGAAACATATTTTTATAGCATTTTTTTCAGAGTGAGGCAATAACAAAGATCTGGCAAGGCAGTTGAAGCTTATTTCTAAAAAACCTGATGAATAAAAATAGTTATATGTCGATGAAAAAGAAATTTTCTGAATAATGAAAAAATTCACATGAAACAGGATGGTTATTATTATTATTTTATTGCTTTAACCCTCTATCCCTCTGTTAAGCTCTTAAATGCTGCAGAAAGTTGTAACAATAGCTGAGTGTCAGTGTTGTCACATCAGAAATGCTATGGGACCAGATAGCTCTGGTGGGCAGAACCCATCCCTGGCACATGGAGTGGTAAAACATGGGCAAGAATTGCATAAAGTGACTTTTCATTCATGGGACTTTGTCCTGTTTATTGTAGTGGAGAAACCCTTGGCTGTTTTTCTGGGGGGCGGGGGGGGGGTTGTTTTTTTTTTCTCGCAATGAAAACCACACATTTTCTATTAGGTTGTTGCAAATGAAATGGCCGAATTGTTAGTGAAACATTAAACAGCTATAACTTTGTTAAAAATAACTTTACTTAATCAAAAATCCCTACCATCAGATTCAATATACTTCTACCACCACAAAAGAAGTGCATTTATACCATTGGGAAAAAAATCTGAGTTTCTGAAAGTAATTAATTCTTCGACTATGTATTTAACTGCTGTCTCATTGCCGAACATTTTCCACACTAAGAAGTGGTAGTCAGTTGATGATATGTCTGGTGAATATGCTAGTGAGCAAGAGTCTCATACTGTAACTGATGCAGTTTACAGACCTTTATTTGTGAGATGTGAGGTTGAGCATTATCATGGAGCAGTAAGACGTAAAGCCTATTGACCATGCAGGCTGCTTCTTGCATAATTTGCATGCATTTTTTGTAGTTCTGCACAATATTTCTCAGCATATATCGTTTTACCCACATTTAGGAATGAATAATGGGTAACACCAGCTGCAGACCACCAACCATAACTTTCTTCAGGGAAGATTAGGCTTGAGCATGTGTTTGTGTGCTTCTGCAATGTCCAACCATTGAGCAGAACATCAACAATTGTCATAGGATCCATTTTTCATCTCACATTTCAACTCTATGCAAAAATGGATCCCTTTGGTTTTGTGTGAGAAAGGAAGTGTACACTTGAAGTTGACATGCCTTACAAGCATCTATTAATTCATGCAGAAACCATTTATCCAACTTCTTCACTTTCCCAACAGCAGGCGCCAGGAAACTGTTGAATAATGCACACCTAATTTGCCTGTGATGTCTTGAACAGTTTGCTGTGCATCAGATCTTTTAAAATCTTAAATTGATAGTTATCCATCACTTCTCTGCAGAGTAGGAGATTTATTTGTGGAGTTTCTGAAAATCAGAACTTTGTAGTTGATGTGTTGATCAATAAATGGTGGCACTGGTCAATTGGCTTGATTCCATTGAAATAATATTTCAAGAAGTCAAATTTCCATTTTGGAAATGGAAAACTCTTGATGGAACTCTTGTGGAACTACTTGATAGTCTATTAACAAGAAGTTTTCAAACTATACATCAAATGGAGATTATTATGTGAATGAGTCCAGTTTGAAATTAAACCTTACATTGAAGTGAATTTGTCAGCAGGGTCCTATCCCTACTCCTGACATGGATTTAGATGTTTGGAATTTGACCAATGAAGCACAAGTTATAGAAGTACCAAAGAGAGAGAACTTCACAACATCTTCCCTGATGAAGATGGGCAGTTTCATAGCAATAATGCAACAATCCAATGTGCAAAATTTGTTGGAATTGTTTGAAGAGCTAACTGGAGAATTTAGGCACTTCTCTAGCTGCCCCCAGGTATCAGATATGAACCCCCATTGAAAATGTATGGAATGTAGTGGAACATAGCACATGGACACACACTCCATTGCCCTCATCCCTGAAAGAACTACATGTTGCATTGCAACATGAATGGCTGTGCATCACACCAAACACCTTCCAAATACTCATGAAATCCTGGTGATGTTGAATTCAAGACATGGTATGAGATAAGGTTTCTAAGTTTTTGACCATTGTATATACTGTCTAATATAAATCCTTAGTGTAACTGTTATTAATGGTAGTTCAACTGCTCGGAACTTTTGTTAAATTGCATGTTTCAAACTGTGTTTCACAGTGCTTCTTAATTATGGTCACAGTTATGCATAATTTAACTTCAAGTTAATCACAATTTCGAAAATTTCATGTCTATTTTAATTTAATTATGGTGTGAATTAAAAACTGGCTTTTTGTTAGTATGAACTTAGAATAAATGTTCTCTTCAATCAACTTTCAGAGAAAAGAAGCAGAAAATTGAAGATATCAAAAAGAATATAAGAGATGCAATTCTTGTAAGTAAAATACATATTTGTTCATTAATTGCAGCCAGTTTACTATGCAAGAGAGATATAAAATTTTAATATTAAAAATGTACATTAAATTGAAAAAAAATTGAAGTGAACTTCATTGGTAATTCAGGTTGTGATTGCATCTGTAAAATGCCTTTTTGAACAAAGACTCGTTGAAAAAGAGATTTGAATTAATTAATCAGTGTCAGATGAGTTCTGTACCCATTAACCAATGAGAGAAGGTTAATTGAGTCTAAAAAGGGAGTTTTGACATGCTTGAATCTTTGATTTTTGAAGACTTCCTTAAAAATATATATATTAAAGGTGAGGGTGGGGGATTTGTTCTGATTATCAAAAAAAAAACATGGTGCAATAGCAAAATCTTCTTCCAAGCATTGGTACTGTTTCATTACTACACAGTCTACACTGTCATTACTATTGATATTGGTATGCCAAAAAGGTTTGACCAATTTAACTTCATTCTGGAACAACTCATAATAAGGTGATTCCATAGGCTACTCATTAGATTTGCATTATTTAAATATTTTTTACCTCATTCCTGTAATTCAGTATATAGACAACTGAATGCTTTGTCTTTGCCTTGGACAGGCTTTGCATAGGAGGCACAATCATTGTAAGAATGTTTTTTTTTTGTACAGCAGAATTTAATCATTCTAATCCAATGTGGATGCCGTCCTGTGGCCGAGGGGTCAGTGCACTTAGCTACTGATCTAAGGGACCTGGATTCAAGTCCCGGGTAAGTCATGGATGCTTGTGTTGTTTTTCTGCTGAGGTCCTGCCATCCTCACAGACCTTCTACTATGGCATATAAACTGACAGGCTCCTGTCAGACCTCTGTGGCAAGCAGCTGCTTGAGGAGGTATTTATTTATTTTTATAATTATTATACATTTTTCAACAATGTTAATTACATGTTTTTTATAAAATTATATTTACGAATAACTATTTTTCAGTAATCTGCTGATAGAAAAGAAAATGGAAATAATAGATCACTGTACTCTCTTAGATGTGAGAGATATGGTGCAAGTAGCAAACTTGCTTCATTTACCTCAGGTTCAAAGTCTTGACTGTGTTAATTTTGAGCTTTTCAATACTCACCTACATACAACTTGAGATGAAAAATAACCTTTGGAGGTATAAAGGATACGATCCTTCTAATAATCTATACTGCAGTTCAATAAATGTTACCGAAGTTGGGGAGGTTCCCTTATCTCCTGAACAGATGCCCAGTGAGGCTCCTCCTTCAACCTGCTCTTAGCCCTTGAGTTTTTGTGACCTGGCCATTGATCCCATTGTGCCTTAGAAGGACACTCTAGTCTGTCCTTAACAGTTGTCCAGTATATCTTCTGTGTGTGACTGGGATTGTTTTGATTAAGCTATTCCTTGCATTGCACCTTTTAAAGACACTCATATCTGCCTCCCCCCCACACCTCTTTGAAAATGCTAGTAAAGGTAATTAGTGATGGAGGCAAAAATTATAAAACTTCTTTTGCACCAGAATTTCTAGTTCAACTTATTTATCCTCAACTCTGCTACTAATCAAACCAATTTTCACAATTGTTACATAACTAATCATAATAAACTGGAGCTAATTTTGGGTTTGTCAAAGCCTCATGTTTAAATGTAATTTTTTATTCCTCAGAGAGTTAGTAAGAAATAGTTGAATACTTTTTAGATATAAAATATGAAAGCATTCATTATAATACTAGAAATATACAGGGAATCCTTATTATACGTCATGTTAGGGACTGTAATGTCACAACATTAAGCAAAATTACTTATGATGAGGTATCCCCTCCTCCCCATGAGAATTCATGTACTTTACCCCATCTACAAGGGGATAGGGACCATATGAGCATTATCATCATTTATGCAACTTATAGAGGAATATTTTTCAAAATGCACGCAAATACAGTGGCACATGACAGAGTCATTAAGTCATTTTCTATTTTTATACTGTATGAGCATTAGAAATTGTTTCTTTTATATTTGTTAACAATGACTCAAACATCAAACATGTTTAGTAAAAAAAATGCCTAGTACTTGAGCATATTTGGGGAGAATTATGCAGTGAATGATGACTGAGAATTGTTGTTATTTCATCATTGCTATCATTCATCACTGATACAGGGCTAGAGATCCCAGGCTGAGCACCAGAGGGCCTTTCTACGCTTGGAACCTGATATGCATAACAGTAGAAAACACAGTTTAAACCTCTAGTCACAATCTGGGAAAACAAAGTGGGACTGAGAAACATAAAAGATGCTGGTTTGTGATGCTAAGATGATAGCACTGGAGCAAGGTTTAAATCAAAGCATTACTCTGATTAAGTGATAGACATAAATAATGTAAGTGCAAATAATATTTATGTCAATGCCATAGCAAAGTGTAATAGAGACCAGGCCTAGATCTGGAAAAAACCATGGAGAGGGGAGGAACAAGAAACACAATCAAGCAGGAAATAAGTGAAAGGAGGGGCCAAGAGACTAGATTTCCATTGCAGTATAACATTTCCCCCTCCTTTTTACATATCTTAAAAAATATTCTTGAAAAATACATGCATTGAATAATTTTTTGCTTCATCAGCATTTTTGGGAGGATGGCCTGGTTGCCCCCACCCCTGATTTGGCCATTATGGGTACTCCTGTATATAAATTTGCAGAGTAACACATATTGTAACATAGTGATAAGGTGTACAAAAGTCTTAAGTTCTTTTATTAATATTAGAATTATTTTATGAAAAAACAATTATGACATCATGAATGTAAAAGGTATCTTTAGATCAGGGGTCCACAACTTTTTTGGGAAAACAACAAGCCAATCAAAGATGAAGCAAGCACCAAATATTTTTGACAACTCTATTCATCCAAATAAATATAATGGTAATGAAATTTTTTACAGCTGAACTGTTTATTTTGCCATCCTGGTGTCCTAGTGATTAGTGTCCTTGTCTACTGATTAAAAGGACCTAGGTTTGAATTCCAGATAAGGCATGGATGTTATCTTTCTTGTGCGTTGCTTTTCTGCTGAGGTCTTGACTTCTATGGTGCATTATACTTGACAGTCTCAGGCCAGACTTGCACCTGCTTGATGCAGCATGCACCTGCTTGAGAGGTAATTTTTTTAACTCTTTATTCCAGTAGTTACCTACTGGGATATTATAATATTTAAATATTTTTAAACATTGTATAGAAATTTGGAATGTAAGATATGCTGTTTTAATAAATAATAGTACTAATAATAAGTATATAATAATTGTAGTAGTCATAAGAAATTCTTTAGCAATTGTAATGTCTCGTAACAATAGGCAAGGGGTGGGGATGGCTCAGTCAGTAGAATGCCTGGCTCGTAACCTGCAGTTCCCAGGTTCAAGTCCCACCTGGGCCAGAGTTGAGATTTATATCTGCAAAACTCTTCACCCTACCCTCAGTCAGTAGGGAACATCAATGGGCTGGGAAAGGTCATCGTCAGACAGATGTGACATTAAGCTGTGACCCTCTGTACGAGAGAGAGCCATACCTTGTCCACAAATTCCAATTATAAATTAATACTTTAACACCAGTAACAGCCCAAAAAGGATGGAATTTAAAATGGACTTGCCCAAATAGTGCTATTTCTTTGTCTTTTAATACCTTATACCCTTTTCTGAAATTTCCTGGGCATTAAAATGTTAAAGAACATGCTGAATGGCCTTGACAAAAGCTACCATCTGTCTCCCAACATCTGTGCTTTGGGTCCCCTCCCCTAACCTTCTCTGAGCCCTTGGGGTCCTTCTGACCTGGCCATTTAGCCCATTCCATGCAAAAAAAAAATGCTACTAAGAGCTAAAACAACCCAACAGCAGGCAAAATTTTATGTCATGATTTTGCCCATAAGCACTAATAAAGGATGCATTGGTGAGCATTTTTAAGTTTCACAAGAATCACAGTACTTATAAGTGATGGGTTGTATATTACTGCTCTAGATCATGCTGTTATTGTAGAACAATGTCAGTTTTTTTTTTAGGAAATGAAATCAAAGCTTGAAAATGTTGAAAAATGGCACCTTGCTTGTGGCAGTGTAATAAGTGGTTGCTGAGATCATGTAGAAATTTTGTTACATAACAGATGGAAACTTATTACTAGGATGCACTAAGATTAGTTCCTTTTTTATGCTGATACACAGTAGTACAGCTATTATGAAATATGCATTTACTGGAATCACTTCTTCAAATACTTAAAAAAAATATTTGAAACTTTATCCATGTGTGAGCATATTGCCATTTTGTGATGCTGAATAATTTCTGTACTACATACATCTCTAAACAGTGTATTGTGCAGCACTCTTTCTAACTGAATTCTTTTTATTATAAGTTTTGATCTATTTTAAATGGACATTCCTAGAAAATAACTACGATTTATTATATTGATACTGAAAAAATTGTCTACTGTTTACCATCATTCTAAGGTTTGCATGCTTTTTCTAACAGGCTATCACTATTCTGTAACATTGTCATGCATCTTTATCTAAAGCAGAGGTGATTTTAGTGGTTGGTGAGTAGGACTGCTGACCCAGGCTTTCCAGGGAAAAAAAAAACTCTTTAAGACAGACCCAGAAATCCATCTTAAACAATTTGAAAAATAACAACTGAATTTCAAACTTTGTTTTCAAAGCAGAGAAATGGGATTCATATAACTAATTAACTGATTTTTATTCATTGATCAGAACTACAAATTATGTCAAAACAAATGACCATTCCACCAATCCAGGGCTGAAAATCTAAACCCCAGCAGTTGCAATGTTATTATGAATGAAAGCATTATCATTGCTAGTTGATTATTACAGAGAGATGATTTTATTTCATTTACTTGTGGTGTGTCATAGCCTTTGAACTTGATAATCAATTTTCAATGAAAGACCTTCAACAAAGCTATTAAAAAGTATATTGCAGTTGAATTGCAAACTATATTCTATATATCTAAATT
This sequence comes from Ryuthela nishihirai, assembly GCA_038380435.1. Lineage (NCBI taxonomy): Eukaryota > Metazoa > Arthropoda > Arachnida > Araneae > Heptathelidae > Ryuthela > Ryuthela nishihirai. The sequence goes on from JAWZYU010000027.1 coordinate 53,996,422, forward strand.
TTAACAGCAAATAAATTCGTTTTTAATATATATATATAATGGAGAGAGGGTTAATCACCATTTGAATAAAACCTGGTGGAGTGTAATTCTGGATATACTAAAAGGATTTATGTTTTTTTTTTCTAAGATTGGTTGAAACAGAGATTTTTTTTTTGCTAAGCAAGTTATGTGTTTCATTGCTGAAATATGAAATATATATATCATGCATGGAAAAATCCATTTATGATCTAAAAATGCTTTATGGTCAACAAGCCATAACACTAATTTGTGTTTACTTACAAAATTAGAAGAAATGCAATTCTCATCTAATTCAGCATTAGTGTACTAGTTAATATACGACTTTCAAGCTTATTTAAGTATCACAAACTTATCCATCAAGTAGGATATTATTTCATCATGTTCATGGTAATCAAATTTTATAAGCTCTGTCTTACTCTTAATGTTATAGTCTCAGTACACTAGCATTTCTAAATCCTGTATGCTATCACAGCTGTTTTTAGTTTGTCAGTAAATTTGATTTACAATGTATATAAAACTTTTAGTTATTAATTATAGTATGAATGTAGCTGAATGTTTTTGGTAATAATAATTTATATCTAATGTTTAATTGCATGAAAATTCATGATGTTGCGAATATGTTTTATAGACAATATCTGGAGCAATGAGCACATTGTCACCTCCTGTTTCACTGGAGAACTCTGATAACCAGTGGCGTGTAGATTATATCCAAGATGTGGCCAGTAATCCTGATTTTGACTATCCTCCAGTAAGTGTTCAATTAGAATTACCCTAATATATATAGTTATGTGCAATTGTATAAGATTGTATATGATGCACTCTAGATTCCTAGTAATTAGGCCACGATTATGTTTTTATTAATTACCACTAATGGAATAATACTAATTTTAACAAGATATATTGATTTTCAATCAACGTATTAATTTTTATTTTTATAGAAATTGTTATATTTTCCTTGTTTAATGTATTCAGAAGTAGAAACAAAACAATGCAAAAAAGTCACTTGTGGGGTCTGCAAAGTTGGACCACAATTCCTTCTTTGTTTTCCATAGAAATCATTCTTATCAAACTCAGATTATATTTGAAGTCTTTTAAAATCCAAAACCAACTATGGTGATAATTACTTGGTTACAGATAGCATTTGCATCACTGCACAGATATTAATTGTTTTCTAGTTGTTTTTTAAATTCCAAGAAATGTAAAATGAGTTTATAAAGAGTAGAATTAGTAACTTTCAAAACCTTTACCATTCCAGAAGCCAGTTTTCTCTTTGACCGAAATCAATGCACATAGGTATCCAAAAACTGCTATGTAGCAGATTACACTTTTTTGTTGCCGATAAAATTCCATTTCTTTAAAATTTAGACTGAATTTTTTTTGAAAATCTTGGGTTGTTTTTCCTCTGAGATGCACATTTTTGCACACAATGGGCCAAGCTATAAAGGTTGGGGAAGGAGACTTACTCAACATCTGTTAGGAGACGGATGGTAGCTTCTGTCAAGGCCATCCAGCATATTCTTGAATGTGCCCAGCATATGGCTATATAAGCTCATTGGTGTCCCTTTTCTCACTGAAGTTAGGGTGAGGGTTAGCAACAAGGAAGGAGGAATAAGGTTTTTAAGTTATTTCTGATGCAAAAATTGTTACTGCTGCAATGAACCATCATTATTGCAATCGTACGTGGCAGATAACCTAATTGTCTTCTTATTTTTGTAAATTTTATAATTAATATATTTGTTGCCTTTGAACTAATTGATTAATGTTTTCATCCTTAATTTTTAATCATTTTCCAAGGTTTTCATGGGGCAGGAGTTAGGCTCAGTCGGTAGATTGCCAGGCTTGTAATTTGTAGTTCTCAGATTTGAGTCCCAACTCTTCCAGCATTGAGATTTATCTCTGGTAACCCTCACCATGCCCTTGGTCATAAAGAGGACATCAGACAACTTGAAAAGGCTGCCATCTGTTGAATGTCATGTAAAGCCATTACTCTGTATGCAGGAGAGTCATACCCTGTGCGCATTAAATAACACATTGAATGCCCTTGACAAGAGGCTTACTTTCTCCTAACAGCTGTCCAGTGGGTCCCCTTCCCACAACCTTTTCTGGGCTTTGGTGTTCTTCTGTCGTGACCATTTAGTCCACTGTGTGAAAAAAAATGGATTTCAGAGGAAAAACAACCCAAAATCAAATATGGTTATTTTTTATTGTTAAAGTTATATAAATATTTTAAAGTTTTTTTAGACTTCTAATAATTTACATATTTCAGGAAGTGTATGTATATATATATTGCTCTGCAATGTACTAAATTTTTGTTTTTTAAATTGTTTCGCTATTTTTAGATTAATATTTATTGCTTGTATGAACAAATATCTGATTCAGAACAAAAATAATTTTTTTTTATAATTCTAATTGTGTAAAGCCAGTTAGCTTTAGTTTCATTTCAAATTGTGTTGCTGTCAAGAGAAATTTAATCAGTCTTTGATACCTGAAAAGAAGATTTTTATATATTTTTCACTCTAGCAACATTAATACTTATCAGTTAATAAATGCATATCACATTTTAAGTACAAATTCTAAAAGTAATTTGTGTTTTTTTGTTGGTGACAATGCAAATAATCTGTAAGAATTTAAAATCTACTTAGTGCTCCAGTTAAGAATTTTATGTCTTAGAATATACAGGTATTAGACAGAAAAATTGAAACAGTACCATGTTATCTCAATAGAAAATCTCATTCAGAGTGCAATATAATTTTTAATGAAAAATATGTCTCAAGGGAAAAGATCAATCAAAAATATCTAAATCTCGATTTTAAACAGTATTTGTTCAGTATTCAAAAAGTTATGAATGCTGGAATATTTAACAGACTACAAAAAAATTGACTGCAAAATTTATTAAAACATTAAAACAGGTTAAGAGATCAGAGATCATAGCTGATTCTAGTAGAGTCAACTATGATCTAGATAGATTTGATTGAGGTCTTTAATATATCTTTAGACATATTTTTCATTAAAAATCATTGAAGAAGTAATGAGCTCTGAATGTGATTTTCTATTGAGATAAAATTGAACTGTTTCCATTTTTCTGTCCAGTACCTGTATAAATTTTTTCTCATTTTTGTAGCAGTTTTTAACTTTATCCTTTTCTGAAATTATGTTTTAAAGTAAAATAAAATTTTCTACAGCCCTGTTGGACATAGTGTTTCCTAACAGTTTTGGTTGCAATCCAAAATTTAAATTCTCCTTTACCTTGCAATCCAAATAATAATGGTACCGATTGAACCTAGAGTTTTTTTGCAATCCATCAGAAGGCTTTTGGGTTGGGTTGTTTTACCTCTGAGTGGCCTTTTTTGCACACCATGGGCTAAATGGCCAGATCACAAGGACCCCAAAGGCTCAGAGAAGGTTGGGGGAGGGGACCCACTGGAACAGCTGTTGGTAGACAGATGGTAGCCTCCTGTCAAGGCCTTCCAACTTGTTCTTTATCGTGCACAGGGTATGTCTGTCCTACACATGGGGCCATGGTTTAACATCCCATCTGATGGATGGTGGCCTTTCCCATCCATCAGAAGGCCCTCGCAACACAATTTCAGGATGTGACCATTAGTTAGGGAATCCTGGTTTAGGAATTTATTTATAAAGTAACAAGCAGCTGCTTGAGGGGGTATTTATTTATTTATATATTTATTTATTTATTTACTTGGGCATTTAAAAAGATTTAATGGAAGCTTTAAATAATGATAGGTAATATCACACAATATTTATAAAAAATTTGGAATTTTTTTTTTACTGAAGTTGAAGTAGAGAAAGAGAATACTATAAAATTTTGTTTTTATTGGGGGGAGGGGGGGAATGCATAAAAAGTTTTTAACTTTTATTACTTTTGAAACTATTTTTTGTTCAAATTTAAATTCTTATTCTTTAGCTTGTGAAATGACATATATTTGTTACTTCAAGATATGAAGTATTAAAATTCATCATTTTGTTATGTGCTGAAATCACCTCAAAATTAATTTGGCACTAATAGAGTTCATTGCTAGAAATTTGGCACATTTAAGTTTAAAGAAGCAATTGGATTTGATTCAAATGACAATAGTTATCTCTTAACTAAACACTGCTTAGTTGTGATAGAGATCCCCTTGCATAGTGTGGACCTGTACAATTGGTATTTTGTGTCCTTTTATTTTTTATGATGCCTGTTAGTAACACTATGTTATTATGAATCCATTTTGAAGCAAAGTATGGAGTTTGTTTCAAGCATTACATTTGTTTCTGTTCTGGTGCCAATTTTGTAATTGCTAAATTTGGAATTATTTGCTCATTTGTGAATATGCAATAAGAAATGCTGTACAAGAAAAAGAAAAGGATAACACTTACAAAAGGTGGGTTAGAAATACAATATTGGCCCTCTTGTGATGGATGGGAAAAGTCTTTACACTATGTTATCTATCTATTTATCTTAGTTTACTTTTTGCTCAAGGGCTACATAAAGTGCTGTTTAGTAGAATCAAGAGATCTGCATGACAAAGATTTTTAGGCCAAAAGTTTTACATTTCTAATCTAACAAAATCTGTATTTGTCAGACCTTCCCAAGGTTTTATAGATCCAGTTGAGGGTAATTGCACTTAACAAACAGTAACACTTTTATCACTGATAGTTATTGAAGCCCACTCTCTATTCAATAGAGTTTCAAAATTATCATCTGTTTAAATAAACTATAGCCTTTCAATTAAAACTTTATATATGCCTTTTTAGACAGTGATTGATATTGTTACAACCTTTATTTCTAGTAAAATTAAAATTTAAATAAATAAAAAATAAATTTAATTTTAAATTAGTAAAACTAAATTTTATAAACTTTACTTTTCTTTAATGATATTTTTGCATTTCAGGAATTTTATGAGCACACAGAAATATTGTGGAAAGACAAAGGAATTCAGTCAACATTTGAAAGATCAAATGAATACCAATTAATTGATTGTGCAAAATAGTAAGTTTAATTAAATAATAAAGTCTAGAAATAATGAATGAAAAAAAAAAAGGTTGATTGTCCTGAGTGGAACTCGGGACAACCAGTCTCCCCCCCCCCCCCCCCCCATTATTATTATTATTATTATTTTATTTATTTTTTTTTTGCAGTCAATTATTTCAAGTTTTTCTTGTCTACAAGAGATTTCCTGTGATCCTTTATGACTGTAATAAAGTCTAGTTTTCATTTAAACACATTCACTGTTTTCAAATTATGATGATATGTTACTACTATACAACAATCTATTATTACTGTAACTTATGAATTTTAAAATGTTTGAGCAGTATCTGTATGTGGTGCAAAATCTTAGAGCATCTATAAATTCATTATAAAATAGGTTAACTCTTCCAGTGCCCATTCTGTAAAACTGGAATGAAACAAGAAGTGAGCTATTTTTTCTCTATGTTCAGCAAGGAAAATTTTAACATTAGAATTTTTTTTTACCAAATAACCAATGAACAGAAATAGGTCATGTTATATAAGCCAATTAAGCATCATTTAATTCTGAATTTTATTAAAATAAAAGATTTAACAAAATGAGAATTGTATTAATTTTAATGATTTTTCCAAAGGGATATAGTAATAAAAAGGATCTGGTAAGAAAAGGTTTATTGAAGAAAATAATGGGCTAATTATAATAATGACTAAATTATAATGCATGTGAATAGAAAGAAAATTTATATTTTCTGTAATTTTTTCTCAGTAATAGACTGAAAAAGGGCCAGAGTTTTTGTCAACTGTGCTCAGTCTAATTAAAAAGTGAACTTAAGATTTTTTTTCCCCCAAATAACCAATTAACAGAAATAGGTTGTGTTATATACCAAATTAAACAGCATTTAATTCTGAATTTTACGAAAATGAATTATTTAAACAAATTTGCAAATAGTGATTTTTATAAGACTTTCTCAGTGATATAGGGGAAAAAAAGGGGGGGGGTTCTTTGGGTGTTACCTAAGAAGTGGTTAAAGCTGTATTTTAGTGGCTTCTTCAAGAACAATGTGTGTGTATGTGTCAATCTTGTGATGGATTGATTTTGTTCGACGAAGTTCACAATTATGCCATAATGCTCAAAATAGAAAGATTTAAAATTGCTGCTATTTTTGCCAATTTGGTAACTTTATGATGTTGAAACATTTGGGGGGGGGGGAAGAGATAACTTGGACTATCTCCCCACCAACTATTACTCCTCCCATAAATCAAAAACAAAAATTGCACATTGTAACTTTTGTGAAAATAGAAGAGGCTTTAAATCTTTTTACTCCAAGCATTACAGCACAAGTGCAAACTTGTTTGCATTTTTATTTATTTATTTTTTTTGTTAGAGTAATTGAATAATTTGACCCAATTACACCACCTCCATCCAAAATTCTGGGTTACTTTGAGATTCTTCCCATCTGGTTTTTCCATCAAAGTCAAAGGAAATTCTTGAAACTTCATTCAACTTGGAAGATGATCAAAATTTCTTAGCTGGGAAAAAAAAAATCAGTTGTCTTTTATAAGCTCTAAAAATTCGTATTTTATTATTCCCTAAAATGAATTAAAAAAACTAATTTTTGTTAGCAAGTTGTAGGGACTGATGGAAATATTTGGTAAAGATGTAGCCATAAAAACTTAAAAAAAGATACAAAATATTACTTAAAATATATAAAGACATGATGAGCAAAGGCACTTGTTTCAACACTTTATAAACATGGAAACTTCTTCACACTCCCAAGTGAATCTAAGTTTGGTTCAGTTTACTGCACACCTTGTCCAGGAAATGAAATAAAAAAATTAGGGGATCCAACTAAATGGTAAGAACACATAAAACTGAAAAGGTAAACATAAATGATAATCACAGAGTTTACCTGTTGCTCTTTTGGCATTGATAAATCAATAAATATTTGGCGGAAAAATTTTTTGCAGACATACAAAGTATAGAGTCAAAGCCAAACTACTTATATGCTGAACCATATGCATTTCCTATATCACAAAGTTTTTTTTTTGTAATGAAAGTGAAAATTGATAAAGGCAGTAATTCAGAATATATTTCATTTTGAAACTTTTGTATTGCATAAAAAAAAAATCCAATTTGTCAGTTTGCCAAAATGGCTATTCTGACTTTGTCATGGGATTATTTAACATTTATTCAAAATATAGGATGAATAAACTAAGACGTCATTTTTTTATTTTGAAATTTGATTATTAATTACCTGTAAGAGTTTAAAGCTCATTAGTTGTTCTTATATGGCTTTTATTTTGATGCATTTAAATTCATTTTAATGTATTTAATTTCACGGTGAATATTTCCTTATGTTGATTTGTATTCATGTTGAATTGTTTATATTTGTTCATATTGAATTGGCCATTTATAATATTTTAACTCTTCATTTATGTTTCTAATATTGTGTTTTATTAAGTGTATTAATGTGTTATATATGGTCAATAAACATTATAATTAGTATTATTAACTTCAGAGTTTCAAAAGTATCAGAAAGGATTTTAGATTAAAAATACATCAGCTCATCAGATTAGATACTTATCTTTTGTTCTTACTGTACTAAGAGTGCTTGAGAACAATTGGTTGATTCTTATTATGCTTCACAGCCACAAGATTGGTGTTATACAACAGTTGCAATTGTTTCTTGATGCAATTTGTTTTACAATACTTGATTGGGTGATATCTATTTGTAATTGATTCAAATTGTAACATGATTTTAGGAACTGATATGATGTACTTCTTTAGTTGTGTTTATATTCATATCACTATAAAATGATGGACACTACTTTCTACATGAAAAAATTTTCTGTTCAGTTTATAACTCCCTGCTCTGCTCAGTCAGTAGGGGACACTGATGGGCTTGGAAAGACTGCCGTCCATTGGATGGGACATTAAGCCATGGCCTCATGGTGGGAGAGCCCATACCCTGTGCACATTAAAAAACATGCTGGATGGTCTTTACAGGAGACTACCATCTGTTCTCTAACAACTGTCTAATGGGTCCCCTTCCTCCAACCTACTCTGAGCCTTTGGGGTCCTTGTGACCTGGCCATTTAACCCATTGTGTGCAAAAAATGTTGCTCAGAGATAAAAGGACCCAACCCAACTGTCCCTGAAACTCTAAAAAATTATTATTGTAATACAGTATTATCTGTGTGAGCCTCTAGAGCAGGCGTGTCCAACCTTTTGACTTCCCTGGGCCACATTGAGTGAAGATTTGACTTCCCTGGGCTGCATTGAGTGAAGATGAATTGTTTTGGGCCGCACATAAAATATATAGTACAGTTAATGTATATGAATAATAAAACTTAATTTATTCTCTTATGTTTTTTATTATAAAATTAAAAAAAGAGCAACCTAAAACTAGTGGGATATCAAAAACTTGCTGAAAATCATATAATCACGTTGAAAGTTTATGTCGTAAACTTTACGATTTTGTGGGCCGCATTACTAGCTGTTCAGGGCCACATGTTGGACACGCCTGCTCTAGAGCATATGGTTCAAACCAGTGAGCTGAAAGTTTGCATTTAGGGATATTTGGACCCAGATTAGATAAACTTGGACTTTAGGGTACTTCATGTTTACTACACCTGTTACAGATTCCTGATTATAAAAAGTGATTAAAATTTAACTGCAAGACTACATTTTATTGATTAGCAATCTGCAAGTATGAGGAAGTATGCCCCTTATGAAGATAATGCAAAGTCATTATGGATCACTTTGGGAATGTGGACTGACATTTCTGCTGAAAAGTTGAAAAACCTGTATGGCAAATAATAGTTTTTTTATGATCAATAAATGAATTATAGTTCCAAACAACTGAAAATGCACTGTAAAAATCTTTTGCATTAAATGTGCCAAATATTACTTTCTGGTACACCTGATGCACATGCACACACATATACATTTCATATATATTTAATTATCTTTCAAACCTTGCTCAGCAGTCGCTCTGCTACTCCCATAGCCCAACATTTTAAGTCTGGATAATGACACACTTTGGTTTAAATCTAAAAATCAGCGATAATGAATTGCATATTGTTTCAGCTCATATGCTATTTGAGTCACCAGGACAAGCCTAAAAATTTGTCTCTTAACCTGTTGTTCCCAAAAATCATGCCCCACACATAATAAGCCATAAAGTCCAAGCTGCCAAACAATATGTACAAATTGTACATTTAACCAAATCATTTGAAAGACAATTATGTATTTTTATCATTGTAGTACTTCCCAGTTATCATCATCATCAGGCAGCCATGGGCCAATTTAGGTTCAGCCAGATTGTCAATTTAGTTCTCCAAACACATCTGTTCTGAGCTACATCTGCTGCATCTGGTCACAATAGACCAAATCTAATGAGATCCTGTTTGACATAATGATATGCAGTTGGTCATGTTGCACATATGCAGAGTTATGCATATATATGCAACATGGCCAAACTAACACGGTCTATCTCTGCATAATATGTTGCTCAAAGGATGTTATCTATTATTTTGCCTAACCTCATCATTACATGCAAAGTTAAACCACCTAATGCTCAAGATACCACACACAAGCATCTGGAATCAAAGACATCAAGTTTCATGTTAACTTGTTTACAAAGGGTCCAAGTTTTGCTACCATTACTAACTTTAGAAAGGACCAGCTTATTGTATTGCCTAATTTTAGCCTTTGGGTGTGTATGGTTATTTTTCCACGCTCTCCATCGATGCTTAAACATCCTTGCAGCAATACCTATTCTGTTTATCTCCTGTCACACATCATCACAATTTATTACAAGCTCCCAAGATAATTAAACAGATACTTGCTTAAGTGTGTAACCATTCAACATAACTGAACTACAACTGCCTGACCAACCAGTTTTCATCACTTTAGCTTTCTCTATGTTTATCACCTATACTTAATGCATCATCAGCATAATCTAAATCAAAAATTTTCAGATCTCTAGACCATTTAAGCCCAAAATCTTTCCCTTGCAGTGAATTTCACATAACAAACAATAAACAAACTAAAGAGAAAATGTGACAAAATGCACCCTTGTCGAACACCAGAAGGAATGCTAAACTAATTGCTACAAGCTTTACCAACTCTCACACATGGCTTGGTATTATTATAGAGATCTTTCATTATGTTAACTTGCTTGTCAGGTATGCCATACGATCTCACAATCAACCACAAATTATGATGATAAACAGAGTTGAAAGCCTTTTTGAAATCTACATAGCTGGTAAACAAAAGTTTCTGAAACATTTTCTCAAGAATTTCTCTAAGTGAAAAAATCTGGTCAATACCTCTCCTATCTTTCTGAATCCACACTGTTCATCATGCAATTGGCCATCAATCATATTCTTAATTCTGTTAAACACAATCATGTGAAGAACTTTACCTGGAACAGAAAGTAGACTGATACCCCTATAATTATCCCAAGAACTATGATAATCTTTTTTTAAAATAAGGATAATAATAGCTGTGGTAAAATCCTTAGGAATAATGCCTTTATTATATAAGATATTCAAAATTTCAGTCACCCATGTGGTACCAGAAACATTCCCAGCTCTAAACATTTCACTAATAATTTCCTCTACCTTTGGGGATTTATTAAATTTATTATTTAGAAATAGCCACAATAACTACAGATTGTGATATAGAGTCAATTTTAAAATGAGTAATGCATCTATCATCATTACAAACAATAGGAGTAGAACTAAGCACATTGTTTAGAATATCACTGAAATGCTCAGCCCATCTAGCCATGACAGAATTCTCACCTTCAATTACTTTACAATGTTTATTCTTCAATCCTGTATACCTCTGTTTCTCCCCACACAAAACATTAATTATATGATGCAGCTCTCTACTGTTGTGCTGTCTGTTTCCTTGGCTTTGTTAGCCAAGCCATCAAGCCAGAGATTCTTATCACTAGCTAACTGATCCTTTACACATTTGTTAAGCTTTCTGTAATACTTTCTATTAAGACTAGTAGGGTATTGATTAAGGACATTCCTGCAGTTCGTTCTTTTTGAAATAAGCACAAGTGCCTTATTACTCAAATAATTCTACCTCCTCTGCTCCTTTTTCTCTAAAAGAGTACTGTTAGTTTCCAAGAAAGCCTGTTTAAAATGGTCTCATTCTTCTTCAACTTCAGTAGTAAGCAAACCATGACTGTCATAATGACTAAGTAACCTATCATAGTAAGCTTTAGCTGTAACTGGGTCTTTCAGTGCTTCAGTGTTAAAGGTAAATAATTTTTTAACCTTAGCACAGCACTTCTTAAGTTTAGTTGCAAGACACTTTTAACAAGGTAATGGTCAGGTCCAATTTCAGCTCACCTATATGATCTGATATTCCTAACAGAACTAGCCCATTTGTTGTTAATTAATATATAATAAATCACATTTTTATGCAGACCATCTGGTGAAACCCAAGGTTACTTGTATATGTCACAGTGTTTGTAATAAGTGTTAGTTATTCTGAATCCATTGAGTTTACTTACCTGTAGGGGATGCTATCCAATACAGCTATCAATACCAAAAATACCTATCACCCATCCCCGAGGAGAGACAGTACCAACTTTAGCATAGAAGTCGCCTAGAAACAGGGTAATATCTTCTTTCTTGACAGAATTCAAAATATCCTGAAGTTGTCTGTAAAACCTATCTTTCTCATCCTCAGTGGGGGCATAACAATATAGATAACATTAAAGTCTTTAATGCTTGTACTAAATTTAGCTGCAAGAAACCTTTCAATAAAGCACTCATATCCTAGAAGAGCATCACTAGTGTGTCTTGCTGAGAAGTAAATCTAAGCCTTGGAGATGCTTTCTATTTTCCCTCCCTGAAAAGAGAAATATGACATTTTTTTTAAGTATCTGCAGGCTGAAAATATCTAGGTTATAACGGTGAAATTCTTGTGTGAGAACATCAAGAGAATAAGCTCTGTGCAGAGTCCTCACATTCCAAGAACCTGTGGAGAGAAAATGGTTAGTGGGATGTTTAAGGAAATTTTGTCTATTGAGAGAAGAAATACCAACAATATCAATCCCCCCCCCCCCCCAAAAAAAAAAAAAAAAAAATGCAGATGTGGGCAAAGACCATTTTTCCCTCTACTAAAGGCTGAAGTCATCTACACTGGTAGGACTTCCTCCAATGTAGGTTTGAAAATGTCCATAGAAGCAAAGGTTCAGGTATCTCTGATGGCCTCTGATCAGGATTATCCACCAGCTGATGAAACACATTCTGTGAATCTGTTCACTTGGGGCTGTCAATCCACAAACAAACAGAAAATACAGTGGTAGATTTTTCCCTTAGCAGAAGCTTACCAGTGCAGCAAATTCAGGATCCATAATCAATCTCAGAGCCATTATTCCATTCAGGTTGGTATATATAATCAGCACCATGACCCTGTGTGTTAACCATTCTTCACCATGGTGGGAAAAAAAGTAGCCATAGTAGGCCACACTGAACTGGTAGTTCTCCCTTTCCACAAGAGAGTATCTCTTTTGAAAGGTACTAATGGTCTGCACCAGTGGTTCTCGACCTTTTATGCTTCACGTACCCCCTGGAAATGTGTATGTAACTGGTGTACCCCTTGTATAGATAGATAAAACTATAGTTGTAATGTAACAATGGGAATAAAATAAAACATATATATATATGTAACATATATCTAGCGACTTTTGAGCTCTCACGACATATCCAAAATTTTTTTACTGTGTACTCCATGTTGAGAACCCCTAGTCTGCACCCTCAGAGGGAGGGTGTGGGGTTGTACTTTAGGTGTTAGGCCTGACTGGTTCTGTGCATCATCACAGAGGATTGATGCATAGCTCTCCTTCCAGTGAATACATAGCTACATTTACAGACCAGTTATGCCACTGTAATTTAATAGGTATTCTGGGACAAGAAGAAATGTAAATCAGGCAAGAAGGAGCTCATTGTTTTGATAATTTCTATTTTACAGCTTCTATAATTACCAATAACATTTTGTCTTTTTTGAACACTATAGATTCATCAGCATTAACTTACCAAAATGCAGTGTTTCAAAATTCTTATATATTAGAACTGCACTTTTAGTTCTCTGAGTCAAATAATATATCATTTTTTGTGACACTTAGAAGGTATGTGAGAAATGTGCTCTCTCACCATTCAGGTCAAACTTTTGAGTTCATATTATTTTGACATAATTAGTGCATTACATACTGCTTTTCTAATCCATTGCTTATCTTTATTGACATTATATTGACTCGGAGGACATTGAAAGAATGGCCTCCTGTTATGGTAATGAGGCAAATTCAAAGTTAAGTGACTTCTTAAACAAGCTGGAAAATGTGACTGAAGATAAATAGCATTCAAATCTACCTAAACTGAGCTATGTAACACTATTTGTTCAGTATTTGAAGAATAATGGCAATTGAAAAGTTTAATAATTTATTTCATTCTGCAGAAAAAACTTCAAAAGAGAAGTTGAAATAATAACTGACTGTTAAAAATATGCTTTTACATTTTAGTGTAAAGTTTAATGTAACAGTTTTTTGCTTTCATTTTATTTCAATTGATTTTTCTGGTCAATTATCTTAACTGTCATTATTGCTGCTGTTAAATATTTCTGCTTCCGAAATTCTTTAAACACTGAATGAATGCTGCTGAAAATCAATATTTAAAAGATTAATATATTTATGTTATCTTCAGTTACATTTTCTGTAAATAGTTGATTTCAGAAGTTTTGGAGCTTCAAATATGACTTGTTGGTAACATAACATGGGGATGCTCCTAATAAAATAACCACTGTCTGTTGTTTTAGTGAAATTTGTTATTTATTCATTTTTATTCCTGTTTAGTTTTCTTGACAGAGTACAAGTGGTGAAAAAACCTGATTATACACCTTCAGAGCAGGTGAGTTAATTCTTTATAATTTTTTTTTTTGCTTAAATGGGCGAGAGAAGCTTAATAAATGTAAATTTTTTTTTTATTTAAATGATTTCAGAAAGTACTCTATTTATGTGCATAAAATTGCTATTTAGCACCAAGTAAAGTTATAAGTGGTTCATTTTTAAATCTGTGAATTGAAAAGTAAATAAAAAAAAGTTCATATAATGGAAAGAAATGGGAAAAACACATATAAATATGTCATATATGTATATTCCGTGTTTGTATTCCTCTTTGATGATGCAAGAATCAGTTGAAGTAATATAGATCATAACACTCTTTATATATTAATGCTTATATGCACTATAAATAAAAATTGATCTTGATGTGAATTCATAAAAATTTTATCATAGAACCTATATACCCTTAGAGAAAGTTTAAAGTTACATAGATCATAAAAATTTAAATGTTTTTAGTTTGCCATCAGATGGAATGATAAATTTCAAGTCTCAAAACAATTAGCAGTATGAATGATCACCCCATGTGTGAATTTTGTGATACTGTTTTAATCGTTTGTGCAGCTTTTAATGTAAACGTCATGCTCATCAGTAGCTCTTATCACCAGCCATTTGCATCTCAAGGAGGCCTTGGCTCATCCTGTACTCTCCAAGATTTGCCAGCAGTCCATCTTCTGGATGGTTCTGCACTAGGTTTTAGTGGGTAACCAGATATGTTTACATTAGAGCAATGACTTGGGAGATACATTCTATACCTAGAGTTTCTGCATTGAACTTTGGGAACAGTGACAAACTTGGCTTGGTTAGGAAAGATTAGCAATAAACTCTTCCATATCAAGTCAGTTGTCAAACTGTGGCAGTGTCCTTTTTGCAGGAATCGCAAGGAGGGAGTTGTACTTGCTTGACTTTACATATGTGATGGATTTATGTTGCATTCTTTTCTTTTTTTATGCAGGTGACAGCCTGTGTGTAGTTTTGTGACACCATTATAAACTGTTCACCACATTTTAATACACTGAAGTGCCATTGAATTAGGGATAGGAGACGTTACCCAAATTCAGTACTGCAAATCCCTCATTTGCATGCATGCATGGCTGAAACTGGTCATATATAGCTGTCAACTTTGGCTTCCCCAAGCATTTGTTGTGAGAAGCGTAATGGGAAAGGCACAGGATTTAGATGCATTTGACAGAGGACAGATTGTAGGTACCTGACAGATGGGACACTTGATCTCCGAAATTGTTAACGAACTTGGATTTTCTTGTACGACAGTTTCAAGAGCATTCTATGAATATGAAAATTCTGGCAAAAAAACAAGCACCCAGACAAATTGCAAAGGACAACCAGCCTTGAATGATCGTGGGCTTTGCCGTCTGACCCGCATCGTGCAGACCGATAGGGGCCAGACATCATCTGAAATCACCTCCCAACTGAACACGGGTTCCAGCCAGGAAGTCAGTGCATGGACTGTGCAACTCGCTTCATTATCTTGACTTCGGGTGCTGCTGACCTATTTGAGTCCCACTTCTAATGGCACGACACCAGGCTCAATGCCTTGCCTGGGCTAAAGAACATCAAAAATTGGTAACAGATAGTTTGGAGTAATGAATCTCGATTTAAACTTCATTACACTGATGGGAGACTTAGGTTATGGTGCCAACCCCATGAAGCCATGGAATCTGCATGTCAGATTAGAACAGTTCAAGCTGGTGGTGGCTCAGTGATGGCCTGGGGTGTCTTTAGTTGGACATCTGTTACACATACAAACACGTTAGCACTACCGAGCTGCCCCATCTTTATTCTTTAAATGTTCTTTGCTGGCAATGTAGTTACTTTGCAGCATTTGTGTGCATGCTCCACACAAGAGTAGGAAGCAAACAGACTATGTTAAACAATGGAACATGTGCATGCTACTTTTAATAATACAAGCACTTTAAAAAAATTATTAATTTTTTTATGAAATTAAAGAATAATGTTTTAAACTACATGGAAAGCACTACTGTATAGAAAAGGCTAATTTTTGCTTCATTGTATCAAATTTATCCTTGAATTTAGCTTGTTATATAGAACATAAATAACACATGTAAACATGTATAAATTGACAGTGCCTTTAAAAATTTTTGTTCTAAAGATGTTTCTTACAATATTGGCTCTTGTTATAATGAGCTTTTACATATGCTGCTTATGTAAACTGAGTACTGGATTCTACAAAATGTGCTACAAGTGTGTTTGTCATAAAAGAGAAATCTAAAAGCTTATATGAAGATTAAAACAGAACTTTGTTTTATACATTCAGAATATCATATAATGCATAATAAAATTATTAATGCTTATTTGTTACTTGTACTATCTTTTTATCTCTCTTCTCCCTAACTCATGCAAACCTCCCTGATGATCATTATTTCTAATTGGAAATGTATTTCTATATAACTTTTGCTTTACACAGTTCTCTTTTCATTTGCATCTATCATGTTAAGTGAACTCTGTTGGGAAAATTGAGAATTATGTATTTTGTTAATATCCTCGTTTGAGATGAGTTGTACTTTCAATATTTTTTTTTGTTCCAAAGAATAAGTGGTATTTGAACCTAGTAATTCTACAAGATAAATAGCCTGCAAATTACTAAATAGAATTTCTTGCTAATATCTTGAAATTGTTTGCCTGGCTAGAATAATTTTAAAAATGATATTTGATGTATCTACCTATAGCTCGATTTGAAACTCTATCAGGATAACTTTGCCAAAAGTTAAGCTAAAAGTTCAGATAGTAAAAATGAATAGTAACTGAGATATAGCCAATAGACTGTGGGGCGGGGATGGCTCAGTCAGTAGTGCCCCAGGCTCGTAATCTGTAGTTCCCAGGTTCGAGTTTCAGCTGGGTTAGCGTTGAGATTTATTTCCGCAAAATTCCCCACCCTGCCCATGGTCAGTAGGGGACACTGATGGACATGGAAAGGCCTTCGGATGGGACGTTAAGCCATGGCCCCGTGTGTGGGAGAGCCATACCCTCTGCACGTTAAAGAACACACTGGATGGTTTTGACGGGAGGCTACCATCTCTCTCCCAACAGCTGTTCCAATGGGTCCCCTTCCCCAACCTTCTCTGAGCCTTCAGGGTCCATGTGACCTGGCCATTTAGCCTATGGTGTTCAAAAAAGTGCCGCTCAGAGGTAAAACAACCCAACCCAAGCCAACAGACTGTAAGCACAGGTGCCACATGAATCAAATTTAGATTTTTAACTGCTTGAAATATAACTTTTTGTTTATTTTACTCTCAGTTAAGCCTCTCTTTCTTTTTTTTTAGGATATTCTCAGATGTCGTGTGCTAACATCAGGAATATTTGAAACTAAGTTCCAAGTAGACAAAGTCAACTTCCAGTATGTTGTTTATTTATTCTTCAGTCTTTTATTAATGAATTTTAATGCATTATTCCATGTAGAATATTATGGTGCACAAATGGTTATTAAGTTTGAGCTCAAGTATATAGCACTAAATACATGATTTCAGTTTAAGGTTTGTTACTATAAAGAGCCATACAGTCAGTCATAGATGTATTATTATTTTCTGAGTTCTTGGCCTTGCATCAGTCATATTGTGTCATTGAATACTATTGTGTTGCTGTAAACTACATAGTGTTTAGTTATGAATGAAATAGACTAAATAATAGTAATGATGTATTAAATATGGATAGTACTACCTAGCTGTTATACCTACCTTAGACTTATTGGAACACCATATTGTTTTCTAATATTGACTTCCTTTCTTCCAGTTATGGCTTCTCTTTATTCTTGAATAGCAATATATAGTTTCTTTTTAATTATTAGTTTTATAATATGGAAACTAATAATTTATGTTAAGTTACTCCAAACAAAGAAAGGTATAATATTATTAAACTATTATATTTCTGTATTTAATATTGACTGTGTAAATTACAGTTAAGCAATATCACACTTATATGGTTTTGGAAATTGTATATACTCTTCAAAACAATATTTTAAAATGAAATGGAATGAAATGTTGTACAACGGTTTACTATACTTACTACTTTTTAGCCAATAACCTTCCAGGGTTCCACCTGAAAAACTGATTTACATCCAGAGGCCCAGCTATTTTTATTCTTGAATAGCTATTTTTACACTATAATCAGTCAAAAAAAAAGTTTAAATTTATAAATTTTTTGCCAAATAACTAATGAAAGGAATTATGGTATGTTATATGCTAAATTAGTCAGCATTTAATTCTGTATTTTTTGGAAATAAAATATTTTGCAAAAAAAACTACTAGTTTTATTTGAATAGGGCTTTTATGAAAGCATGTAGTAAAAAAATGCATCTGGCAATGCAAATAAAATTTTATTTAAAAAGAACTGATAGAAGATATGATTATAATGCACATAAATAGAAAGGTTATTTCTGAATAGCAAAATATAAATATTTACTTGAAACAAGAAAATTACTCTAATTTTTTTCTAATTTTGGTACCATACTTTTTGCCAACTGTGCTGAGTCATATCAATAGGTCAATTTTGGAATTTTTAAAAAGAATAACCAATCCACTGATATAGGTCATATTTTATATCAAAATAAACAGATCTTAATTTTGAATTAAATAAAAATTAAAAATTTAAACAAATCTACAAAGCAATGAATTTTAAGACTTTTTTACAGTGATATAGTGAAAAAATAAATCAGAATATGCAATTAAGGTTTAATTTTGGAAGAGCTGATGAATAAAAATAGTTAAATTATATATTAATTGATAGTATCAGGTGACCAAATATGTTCGTGCAGTTTACAGTGATATCATTTCAAACGAAAAGTATGTAGGCACAATTGCAAGTGGTGTACATGCATCAATACACAGTCGAAAGCATGTGGCACACTGAGCAAAAACACGTGTAAAAAGTAGATGTACAGTATTTGTAGAAAACACAATGAGCAAATGTCCAGTCAGAAAATTTGTGTCAGGCAATGAGACATTTGAAGATGAACCCTGTGAGAGAAGACAGACTGTCATTGATGACAATGAACTGAAGGCCAGCATTGAGTGAATCACATCAAACATGCCAAGAGCTTGCAGAAAGGTTTCATGTAAGTGACTAAACCATTCATTTACATTTATACTACCTAGGAAAAGTGTGGAAGCTGAGCAAATGGGTTCCACATGAACTGACTGCCAACAGCAAGCTCCAGTGGCTTATGATCTGATTGTCGATGCTTTCACGCTGAGAATGAGTCATTTTTGGACAGGTTGTTGATGTACAATGAAAAATGGATTGTTTATAGGAACACCAAACGTTCATATCATTGGTTGTCATTCAGTGAACCTGTACCACACACACCAAAGCTCAGGATCCACCAACAGAAAATGTTGTGTGTCTGGTGGACAAAGCTGGTATTGTCCATTATTAGCTCCTAGCCACTGGTCAAACAATTACTGCAGATGTCTATTCGGCATAGATTGCAGATGCACTGCTCCAAAAACATCCTGCACTTATTCATCACAAAGGCATTGCAGTCCTTCAGAACAATGCACACCCTCACACACAGCACAAGTGACCCAAGACAAGCTCCACAGCCTTGGTTGTGAAATTCTACACAACCCTCTATTCCCCAGACATCATACCATCCGATGACCATCTTTTCTGGCGCTGGTCAATCATATGCGCAACTAACAATTTCAAAACCAAGTAGCACTGGAAATGGAGTTGTCTGTTTCTTCGCTTCTAAATATTTGCTGTTCTATGGAGTAGTATTTACAAACTTGTATCTCATTTGGAAAAGGTTCTATATTGTGCTAGTGCTTACTTTCCTGAATAAAATATCTTTATTCACTTTATACATATGGTTTCATTTTACCTTCAAAACCACACAAACCTTTTTTGGTTACTTGATAAATTTTTCCCCAAATAATATAATATTTACTTGAAATGATATTTATATCTTTTAATGATTCTTTTCAGTGTGGTATAGTTTAAAACATGGGCCAGCATTATACAAGGTGACTTGGAGTGCTTGCATTAACGGAATTTTCTGTCCTGTTTATGAAATGGAAAACACTTTCTTGGCCTTTTTTTTACTAAATATTATTAATTTTCTTTCTTTGGATGTTGAAGTTTGGCAATCTTGGCTAAGTGCAGAAAGGTTTATGCACCAAGGGTAAAAAACAAACATCTATATTGTCAGAGTGGCACATCCAATATATTGAGAGAGAGAGAGAGGGGGGGGGGGATGAATGAACTTAAAAACTTTTATCACCAATTTATTTTTATTAACCCCCCCCCCCCAAAAAAAAAAAAAAAAAGCAAGAAATTTTTTGATTTAGTGAAAAACTGCTCATACATCCAAAAACATCAAGATTTCAGTGTTTTTGGATGTATAAGCAGTCAAAAGTCTTCTAGCAAAATCATCATCCCCTAATCTTTCTTTCATTTTGAAATCTACAATTCAAATGCATTAATACAAAATGGGAGTACTTCATAAATCTGACTCATCACTCCAGTGTTTTAGAAGCAGATTTGCAAAACTTCATGTTTGTGTGTTGTTCCAACTTTGACATTTTCACCCTTCACAATCATTATAAACTAACTGACTGTACTTCAAATGTAACACTTTTCAAATGATTAATAAGATTCTATAAATAATTTAAACACAGCTAATAGTAGTTAAAAATTTACTATATTACGATTAAGCTGTTACATATGGTAGCACAGTGTATCACAATCTTAGTGTGCGAAGCTTCTAATCTGCCTTTTTAAATTTAATATGCTAACTTTACTGTTCATAAATGAAAATGCTGAATGATTTCTACTATTTTAATGTACATTCATTTGTGAATATCTTTGCTCTTTCAGTATGTTTGATGTTGGTGGCCAGAGAGATGAACGAAGGAAATGGATTCAGTGCTTTAATGATGTAACAGCAATTATATTTGTTACTGCTTGCAGTAGTTATAACATGGTATTACGTGAAGATCCTAATCAGAACAGACTCAGGGAATCACTAGATTTATTTAAGAGCATTTGGAATAACAGGTATTACAAAATTGTCAAAATAAATTAATGCAAAAATTAATGTGAAATGAGCAAGTGTAAAATATTTGACCAGTTATCCCCTGTACTGAAATGCAAGATCTCATGGTAACATAGTAATCAAGCTAAGATAGTGACATTCTTCCCTTGCTTAAATAAAGTTATATGGTGTAGGTTTCCTATTCTATTTATATTTACACAAAACATAATAACAAAGTTTATTATCAGGTTGTACCAATAGAATTCAATACACTGAAGTACCTTTGAATTAGGGATAGGAGACATTATCCAAATCAGTACTGCAAGTCCCTCGTTTGCGTGCATGCATGGCCGAAACTCTGGTCATATATAGATATCAGCTTTGGCTTCCACAAGCATTTGTTGTGAGAAGCATGATGGGAAAGGCACAGGATTTAGATGCATTTGACAGAGAGCAGATCGTAGGTGCCCAACGGATAGGACACTCGATCTCTGAAATTGTCAACGAACTTGGATTTTCTCGAACAGTTTCAAGAGTGTTCCAGGAATAGGAAAATTCCAGCAAAAAACAAGCACCCAGACAAACTGCAAAGGACAGCCAGTGTTGAATGATCATGGGTTTCGCCATCTGACCCACACCATAGGGGCCAGACATTATCTGAAATCACCTCCCATCTGAATGTGGGTTCCAGCTGGAAAGTCGGTGCACAGGCCTTGCAACGCTCACTTCGTCTCAGCTTCAGGAGCTGCCGACCTTCGAGAGTCCCACTTCTAATGGCACAACACTGGGCTCAATGCCTTGCCTGGGCTAAAGAACATCAAAACTAGACCATTGAAAATTGGTAAGGAATAGTCTGGAGTGATAAATTCCGATTTAAACTTCATCATGCTGATGGGAAACTGAGGATATGGTGCCAACCCCATGAAGCCTTGGATCCTGCATGTCAGGTCAGAACAGTGCAAGCTGGTGGTGGCTCAATGATGGCCTGGTGTGTCTTTAGTTGGACGTCTGTGGGATCTTTGGTATGTGTACCGACGACTTTAAATGCATCCCTGATACTTAGAACTCATGGCTGACCATTTACATCCATTTTTGGCCATCATTCATCCCAATGGAGATGGTGTCTACCAGCAAGACAGCTGTTCATCTCACAGGTCCAGGTTGGTTACTGCATGGTTGCAGGAGCATTCTGCTGACTTTGAAATAATGAATTGGCCACCTAGAAGCCCAGATTTAAATCCCATCGAAAATCTTTGGGATACCATTGAACAGAATGTTCGGGCCAGTGTCCCATCAACAATGACCTTGAGAGAATTGTGGACAGCTCTGGGGGATGCATGGGTTGCCATACCTGTGGAACATTTGCACAATCTTGTGGAGTCTTTGCCTTGTGTGGTGGCTGTTATCAGGGCCAGAGGGGGTCCAACACATTATTAGGTTGCTCTCCTTAATTCAATGGCACTTCAGTGTATGTTTCACATACTGACAAGATTGCAACATGTAATTTTCCTTGTTCTTGAGTCATAAGATGATTGTATGTTTGTGTAGTATTAAGTCGTCAGTGTACATGCACTTTTGGTTAGTTCAGAGTCATATTTGTCTTTAATCATCAACACTCAAATGAGTTCATTAGGTATATTATGCTGTATGAATTTCATAAATAATGCAAATATAATAATGAAAATGTTCAAGATGTTAATGGAGAAGATGCCTTAAACATGAGTAAGTGTTGCTGGTAGTTCATGAAGTTTCAGGTCTGATGACTACAGCATGGCCAATAATGTGCAGTCTAACCAGCCTGTTGAAAGCTACATTTGAAGCCAATCCAACCAGGGCTGGATGAGGGGAGGGGGCATGTTCCCTCCTTCAGATTTCTGGTTAAGGGTAGTAGAGAAAAAAATTATTAAACATTAATTTTTTAAAGACTTAAAAAGGAGGAGAAACTTTATACTATAACAGAAATCCAGTCTCTTGCCCTCCCCTTTTATTTTTTTCCAGCTTGATTCTGTTTCTTGCATCCCACCCCCCTTATTTTATCTAGATCCAGGCCTGAATCCAACTGTAACGGTTGCAGAACTTTCTTAAAAATTCCACCTGTTTCACTACTTATCATGTAAAACAGTTTAGAAAAGTGACCAAACTTGAAAAACGGATTCTGCGTGAATTGTCTGTAGCAAGTCTCCAATAGCAAGTAGACATTTGCACTTCACTGCATTCCTTTCACCTTCAATCATCATTTTTGAAGAAAATTGTTGCTGGGTATGAGAAATAGATGCTTTACCCATAATTTTAAACAATGATAGTGACTTAGTCCCAGTGATTCGGTTATGCCCAAGAAATGGATTGCACCCCATGAAGGTTCCATTATGCATTTGGTGGAGGAGAATAGAAGGGAATTTTATTTTAGTGCTGTTTTAATGCAGTTGTTCCATATGGTGGTGCGAGGGGGTGCTTAAACTGTATTTGATTGCATTGAAGGGAGGGGTAAAAACTTGTTTGCCAAAACTGTGTTTCTCCCCTTATTGCAACTATGTCACTACTGATTCCAAGCCAGAAAATTCTCTTTGTTTCTGAATCCTTATTCAACCTCAGAAGGTGATAATAAAAATAACTTTTTTTTTTTTAATTTTGAAACTAAGAAAGTCATTGACTGAGCTTGGACATACAAAGGTTGAGTAGGATGAAAGCCCTTATATTGAGCTATGTATATCAGCAACTCTTTGCCAGTCATCATATTGCTCATTTCCTGCCATTCACCTAAATGGCATCTGGCCCACAATGATAGTTGACCCCCTTTCTTGCATTAGGCACATTCAATGTATACAGCTTGATATTGCAGAACTCACTTCTGTCTTCGATTTTAGTATAATAGTCTTCTCAACCTGTGCTGACCAAGATATGCCAGAAATTCCACCATTTAATTACCACTGCCACTATACTGTTCTGTTGGGTGCTAGACTTGCTTGGCAGATACTGCTTGCAGGTTACTATACTCTTAGCTAGTGCTCCACTGTAGGTTTCATATTCATATTTCCAGTAGTATTTTACCAATAAGCTTTAGTTACATGGCAGAGAACTTGGTCTGAAGAGACAGAACAAATGTTCCCATATCAAGCATGTTTGATAGCTTTTGCACTCTTATTATTCCAGTAATCCCAAAGGAAAAGTTGTACTTGTTTGGCTCTGCATAGATTATATTTTTATAAATTTCTTAAGAGATAGTGATAACAAGGTTATTGAAGGGGAAAATTCTGCCATGGCTAGATGGGTTGAGCATTTCACAGATTTTCTGTTCCTATTGTTTATAATGAAAATGTATTAATGGCTTCAACATTTGCCCTATTTCATGATATGAAGTTACTTTGACTACCTCTAAATTAGAAATACACAATTCACAAGAGGTAGATGAAATTACTACTGAAATGTTTAGATCTAGAAACGATTCTTTTGTCACTTAACAGAGAGTAGAGTTGAATATTTATTGTAATAAAGGCATTCTTAGGATCTTACTTAAGATGATAGTTATCATCTTTGTGTTCAAGAAAGGTGATCACATATTTTGATAATTACAGGGACATCAATGTACTCTCTGTTCCAGATAAAATATTGTTATATTGTGCTTAAAAGGATTAAGCATTTGGTTGATGAACAACTTTAGAACCAACACCATGGGTTCAGAGGTGGTAGGGGCTGAAAAAATTAAATGTTTTTAATATCACAGATTTTTAAGAAATGTTTTAAAACTTATAATTACTTGCTTTGTAGATTTCTAAAAGGCTTTTGACTGCCAGATCTTGTAGTTGATTGTGAGATTATATGACATATTTGAAAAGTTCTTTAACTTAATGATAATTCTCTATGATAACAATTGAATCATATGTGAGAGTTGATAAAACTTTCAGTGATTGGTTTAGTATTATTGTAACAGTTTGACAAAGCTGTACTTTGTCATCTTTTCTTTTTAGTTTGGTTATTGATCATGTGATATAGAATTCATTATGAGGAAAAAAGTGGAGTTTTAGATGGTGTAGAACTTTGAAAATTTTTGTCTTTGATTAAGCTAACGATTTTCCCCTTTTGGCAAATGAAATTGGTGAGATTAACTTTTTCATTGAAATTGTTGATGAGATTAGTTAAATAAAGTTAAATACACAGTGATATAGTATTAAAAATAAATTTAATCACAATCTGCACTGTTTAAAAAAAGGTGGTGGTGGTGGTGGGGGGGTATTCAAATGTCCTTATTACTCTATAGTTTGTTTTTAAGATACATTTTTGCAAACTACAACATGTACTAGTACTAGCTTATTATCATTAACACATATGGTCTTCTACAAGGGAAATCCTAAGTGCTATTCCTTGCTACTATTTCGAGTATTTTATAAGTTCTTATATACTCACATAAGTTGCACTTGCTTGCTATACTTGCATCTTGTAATATCC
The DNA here is from genome assembly GCA_038380435.1 of Ryuthela nishihirai. Taxonomy (NCBI): domain Eukaryota; kingdom Metazoa; phylum Arthropoda; class Arachnida; order Araneae; family Heptathelidae; genus Ryuthela; species Ryuthela nishihirai. The sequence continues at coordinate 54,021,779 of JAWZYU010000027.1, forward strand.
TGTGCAGTAGGTGTCTTGTAGACTTGGCTGGTACACTCAACACTTTTGTGGAGAAACACAGTCCCATTAGTTTACAATACACTTGAAGTTGTTGACTTTCATGCTGTAGTTGAGTCTCAATCTTATCACAGGATCTTGCAGTGGTTGTTACCTTAGATGTTCTTTCACTTTATGGATTCGTGTTAATTTATGTCTGATTCAAGCATGCATTACTAGTAGCAGGTTTTGATTTATGAGCATAATCGAAGTTTTTAAAGGCATTTGAAAATAAAAACACTTAAATCTTTCAACCAAATACATTTAAACACTTGCATAAAATATATTAACAGTTAAAATATCATCTCTTAATGTAACGTGTTTCAACATCCTTCAGTTGATGTCTTTGTCAGGCCTGATGACATCAACTGAAGAGTGAATTGCGATTTATCAATGTAGAGCACATGCAACATATAATCTTGCCATAATGTCTATAGCATATTAATTGGGTTTTACTGTGGGAAAGATTTAGGGGAATACAAACTGCTGGTCATCTCACATATATCCCTCTCTGGCAAAACCTGCCAACAGTTTTCCTTGAAATTATCCTCCTAATGGATGCAGAAAGCTTCATAGAGAGTTGCGTGGCTGAGATTGCTCTATGATGTTAAACTGTTAGCTCAAAATAGCTCTCATCCTGTAGTGTTGCTACTCTTGGACAACCTTGCATCCATCTACAACTAATGTCTCCTCTCTGTTGCAACTGTCCCCAAAGTCTTGAAAACACTGGCTCGGAGTTATTTGTGGTTTTAACCACATAAGTCTGGGATCAACCATACTCTTAACATACTGATTGCTCTACCACTTGTAAAAGCATCCATATGACATTGCTGTGCCATAGTGTAGTTACAAAATGCTCTACTAACACGAACACAATGCTTACTCAACAGGGAATGAGTGGTGCAGAATCGGAGCCAGCTTTTATAGCATCTCTGATTTGCTTTTAAAGTCATATGCAAATTTTGTGTTCGGATTATTTTTAGGAGGAGTATGATCTTGTATATATTCTATTTCATTGCTAACCAAAATGAATAGTAATAATTTCAGTCATTTGGGAATTATTAATTTTTGGGCAACAATGTAGAATTGTCCTGTCATTGTGAAATGCAACAACAATAGCTCAAGATAGACATAATGAGAACTATAGTTGTACTCTGTAACCTTTGACTTCACTTGAGGATTATCGTGTGTTTTCTCAAATGTAAGGGGGCGGGGGTGGCTCAGTCGGTAGCGCGCCAGGCTCGTAATCTGTAGTTCCCAGGTTCGAGTCCCAGCTGGGTCAGCGTTGAGATTTATCTCCGCAAAAATTCCCTGCCCACGGTCAGTAGGGGACACTGATGGGCTTGGAAAGGCCGCTGTCCGTCGGATGGGACGTTAAGCCGTGGCCCCGTGTGCGGGAGAGCAATACTCTGTGCACGGTAAAGAACACGCTGGATGGCCTTGACGGGAGGCTACCATCTGTCTCCCAACAGCTGTTCCAGTGGGTCCCTTCCCCCAACCTTCTCTGAGCCTTCGGGGTCCATGTGACCTGGCCATTTAGCCCATGGTGTGCAAAAAAGTGCCGCTCAGAGGTAAAACAACCCAACGACTCAAATGTAACATGCATTAATTAGTTAAAAAGGGATATGCAAATTATTTTGAAAGGAAATTTGAAATGATGGAATAAAGAGAATTGGGGGGGGGGGGGGGGGTGTTTCCAAGATTCTAAATCAGATTCTGTTATATTAGAGACTTGGAGTTTAATGTGACAAATTTTTTAAAATGAAAATCAGCAGGTTTTTTTTTATTTCCCAGTGGAGAATAAAGGAGTTTTTAAATTCAAATTTATGTTCTTTCATAGGTAGAGGGTCCAGTTTCTGATTCAGCAAATAATGGCAAGATAGAAACCTATATGACAAATTGAGACTGGCTAGTAAAGTATTTTGCAAGTTACAGAGGGGTTGAACAGTGTTAAGTTGAAATTTTAAATGTTAAACTATGAAAATGGGGGAAGAGTAATTCAAGGTTCTAATCAGAGTCTGATATAGGTAAAGAACTAGAATTTTTAACATAGATTGCAGGGAAAACCATGTATGAAATTTTGGATCAATCTGTCAAGTAGGTCAAACTATGGGATATTCGAATTTGTTTAAAAGACACCAACTCATCAATACTAAAATAAGTGAGGTGTTCATTTACTGGGTTGTCTAGTTGTAATTCTGCAAAGTGCTAATTGAACATGCCTTATCATGGGTGTTATCCATAAAAGCACCATTGCAGTTGCAATTTTCTGAAATAAAAAATGATATTCCTGTACTTAAATACATAAACATTTTTGAAAATCTGAAATCAATACTTCTATGCAAAATTCTGAAGTGATTGGTCCAACAATCGATTTTCTACCACCAACACTTTCAGAGATCTTGTGCTACAGAGAATATGCACACAATATATGTATTCATTCAGGTGACCAAAATGCTTTCTATCACTGAGATAACTTTTTATAAATATTGAGTAGAATTAAGCACGGTTGGTGACAAACCCAGACACAATTTGTGATCCTGTTCTCATTGTACATATATATATTTTTCAGTTATAATTATTTCTTCTGAAACAACTTTCCTTTGTTGTTTATCTATAAGATGGCTTCGGACAATATCAGTTATTTTATTCCTCAACAAACAAGATCTGTTGGCTGAGAAAGTGAAAGCTGCAAAATCAAAACTTGTAGACTACTTCCCTGATTTTGCTCACTATCAAACTCCTTCCGAAGGTAAGTATTCATTTAACATAAAATATTTTTTATCATTATCCATATTAATAAATGGCTAATACTTTCATTCTCTGATATTATGTTATACTCAGTAGTGAACATTAGTTTCATAATTGGAATAATAAGGTTAACCCATCCAGTAGCATGCTCCCACTGGCATTTTTCTGCTAAATAATTTTTATTTTTGACATTTGAAGTAATATATTATCAGGAAAGATAACTATACATTATCTAGGTACACATCATCAGGTAGGTTATACATTATCATAGTACAGAGGAACCACAGGATCTAAAAAAAACCAATGAAATGTACAACAAATGGTTCATAAGACCTAGTTAAGGATTTAAAACAGAACTCATGAACTAGAATTAAGACTTAACAGTACAGTGAAATCACTGCGAAATGAGAAAACTTTAGTATATTAATTGTGATCCAATGTACATGCTAAAGAGGTGCACCAGGCTTGTATTCTCTAGTTCCCAGGTTTGAATCCGAACTGTGCCACCAGCATGGAGATTTATCTCTGCTGAACCACCACCTTTTCCTCAGTCAGAAAAGAGACACCATTGAGCTTGGAAAGGCTGTTTGCCAGATGGGATGTAAAGCCATGGCCCTGTGTGCAGGAGAGCCTGTGCACATTAAAAAATATGCTGGATGCCCTTGACAAGACACTACTGTCTGTCTCCTAACAGCTTCCCAGTAAGTCCCCCTTTCTCAACATTCTCTGAACCCTTGGTGTTCTTGTGACCAGGCCACTTATCCTAATGTATAAAAAAAAAGTGTCACTCAGGTAAAACAACCCAATGCAAATGGCTTGTTTTGGTAGTGAATTTGTAAAGTGTTGGTGTTTAACTCACTTTAAAATAGTATTAATTTGTGATTATTATAAACAGCAAGATGTCTAATTTGAAAGATAAAGTTTGTTTCATCATTTAATAAAGTTAAATATTGAATAAACTCGACTTTCTTGGTATATATTAAATATTAACCAGTTTGTAAGTTGATTTAATTTTTAGAGGAAAAATTGTCTTGAGCCGGGTGGGATATGAACCCACGACCTCCTGATAACAAGTCTGGTACTCTAAACCACTGAGTTACTGGCCGCCAATCAAGATTTCCTCTAATTGATGATATGAATATTCTCAACCTATAGTACACATTACATTATGTCACATATAAGCGCTGTTCGGGTGATCTTACCCACAATACGGCAAACAAATGCCTTAAAGATGGAAAGTATATCTTACAAGTATACAATTAATTAAATATTGAATAAACTGACTTTCTTGCTATATACTGAATATTAACCACTTTGTAAGTCAATTTAATTTTTAGAGGAAAAATTGTCTTGAGCTGGGTGAGATGTGAACCCACAACCTCCTGATAACAAGTCTGGTACTCTAAACCACTGAGTACTGGCCACTGATCAAGATTTCCCCTAATTGATGATATGAACATTCTCAACCTATAGTATATATTCCATTATGTCACATATAGGCGCTGTTCGGGTGATCTTACCCACAATATGGCAAATAAATGCCTTAAAGATGGAAAGTATATCTTACAAGTATACAATTAATTAAATATTGAATAAACTCGACTTTCTTGGTATATACTATTCAATATTTAATTAATTGTATACTTGTAAGATATACTTTCCGTCTTTAAGGCATTTATTTGCCATATTGTGGGTAAGATCACCCGAACAGCGCCTATATGTGAAATAATGGAATATGTACTATAGGTTGAGAATGTTCATATCATCAATTAGAGGAAATCTTGATCAGCGGCCAGTAGCTCAGTGGTTTAGAGCACCTGACATGTTATCAGGAGGTCGTGGGTTCATATCCCACCCAGCTCAAGACAATTTTTCCTCTAAAAATTAAATCGACTTACAAAGTGGTTAATATTTAGTATGTACCAAGAAAAAGTTTATTCCATATTTAATTAATTGTATACTTGTAGATATATTAATTGTATACTTGTAATATTTAATTAATTGTATACTTGTAAGATATACTTTCCATCTTTAAGGCATTTATTTGCCGAATTGTGGGTAAGATCACCCGAACAGCACCTATATGTGAAATAATGGAATATGTACTATAGGTTGAGAATGTTCATATCATCAATTAGAAGAAATCTTGATCGGCGGCCGGTAGCTCAGTGGTTTAGAGCACCTGACATGTTTCAGGAGGTCGTGGGTTCATATCCACCATTCATATCCACAAGACAATTTTTCCTCTAAAAATTAAATCGATTTACAAAGTGGTTAATATTTAGTATGTACCAAGAAAAAGTTTATTCCATATTTAATTAATTGTATACTTGTAGATATATTAATTGTATACTTGTAGATATATTAATTGTATACTTGTAATATTTAATTAATTGTATACTTGTAAGATATACTTTCCATCTTTAAGGCATTTGTTTGCCGTATTGTGGGTAAGATCACCCGAACAGCGCTTATATGTGACATATTGGAATATGTACTATAGGTTGAGAATGTTCATATCATCAATTAGAAGAAATCTTGATCGGCGGCCGGTAGCTCAGTGGTTTAGAGCACCTGACATGTTATCAGGAGGTCATGGGTTCATATCCCACCCGGCTCAAGACAATTTTTCCTCTAAAAATTAAATCGACTTACAAAGTGGTTAATATTTAGTATATACCAAGAAAGTCGAGTTTATTCAATATTTAATTAATTGTATGTTTGTAAGATATACTTTCCATCTTTAAGGCATTTATTTGCTGTATTGTGGGTAAGATCACCCGAACAGCGCCTATATGTGACATATTGGAATATGTACTATAGGTTGAGAATGTTCATATCATCAATTAGAAGAAATCTTGATCGGCGGCCGGTAGCTCAGTGGTTTAGAACAGCTGACATGTTATCAGGAGGTCATGGGTTCATATCCCACCCGGCTCAAGACAATTTTTCCACTAAAGATTAAATCAACTGACAGAGTGGTTAATATTTAGTACATTTAATAAAGATTGTATCAATCAATATTTAAATGCATGATGAAAATTAAATCTAAATATTGAAGGTTTATATGTATGGCTTAATCAAAAAGAATGAGATTTGGTGTTATATTTATATATAAAGGTCATTATATGCATCTGGCAATAACAGAGAGAAGAACAACTTGTCAAGTTTTTTAAAGTAAAGAGATAACCTGTAAGCTTGGTTTCTCGTACACTATACAAACACACAAGGACATGCTCGCTGGAATAGTTGTCATATATGCTAACCACTAGGCCAGGTAGGCCTTAAGTGACAAATAAAGGCTGCAGTTTGGATAAAAATGTTCAGTGTGTATTAAATATTTGTATAATTAGTAAATAAATTCTCTCTTAAAGATTCGGTTATTGATAGGTCTTTCTTCAGTGAAATTATGATAATTAAATTGCATTATTAGTATTGTAATTACTAGACTGTATTTACAACATTTGTAGTAATATATAGAATCATCATTACATAATAGGACTACCTTCTGTATAGTAGGACTACTCCCTACAGATTAGGAGAATACAGAGGGTAGGTACCATCTGTATTCTCCTAATCTGATTTGATAAAATGGATTTTGTAAAGATCCTGTTCTTTTAAAGGAACTAATCGGAAATCCAAATGCATTACAAGATACCAAAATGGCTGATATTTTTTATTAATTCTTGCTAATTAAGCAGCAGTTAAAATAGGTTTTCATATTTCTTTCTACTTCTTAATGAAGCAAAAGGAAATCAAGGAATGCTGTACAGAAAATCAAATAGCATAGGACAGTCTACTCTCACTAATCTGATATTTGATCAAACTTATTGTGTAAAGATCTTCTGAAGCAAAAAATCCAAAATCAAATGAATGCATATAGTATACTGAAACTGCTGATATTTTTATTTGTTCTAATGTGACCAGTTAAAATGGATTGTTACATGAAATAATAAGCTGGGAAAAAATTGGTTTTGCCCAATTTTTCTTGCTTATTATTTCATGAGTTCCATATCTACAGGACATATCCTCCTATTGATATTCACTATGCCATCTAGTTAATTCGGTTCCTCTTTAATTCATCACATGTCAACACATTGCAATATCAATTCATCACAGCATCAATTCATCGCAGTGTTAGACATATGGTTTTATTGACTTCCTACATCTATGCTCAAATGAACTCTAGAGACAATAATTTAGACTTGGAGAGGTTAAACATGTGGAAGAAGAATTTATCTTAGAAATTAATTAAAACTTAAATAACAAGTATTGTTTGAAACCATTTAATAAAATATGTATTTTGAATGTTTGCTTAATGATTAATTTCAATATTAGGAAATCATTAATGATTTTTATGAAAAAAAAATTTTTTGTTAAACATTCCAGCTTTTCCAGCCAATCTTTACCATACTGAACAGATATTGTTGAAAACTGAGATTTAAAAATTTTTGATTATGATCTTTAATTTATCATTAATCACTTTTTTTCCATTATATGCATATATTAGAAGATATAGAGCCCCGAAGTTAGATTCGCATTGACATAACATTGTAATTCTCTATTTTGGTTGGTATTTTGGGGACCTATTTTTGTATGTTGACATATTGTTACATGAAGAAACTAAAACTCGTTGGGGCTGGGGTGCTTTAGTTGGTAGCGTGCTAAGCTTGTAATCTGCAGTTCGCAGGTTCGAGCCCCAGCTGGGCTAGCATTTAGATTTATCTCCGCAAAACTCCCTGCCCTCAGTCAGTAGGGGACAGCAAAGGGCTTGAAAAGGCCGACATCCGTTGAATTGGGTGCTAAACAGTGGCCCTGTGTGGGAGAGCCATACCCTATGCACATTAAAGAACATGCTAGATGGTCTTGATGGGAGACTACCATCTGTTTCCCAACTGCTATCAGTGGGTCCCCTTCCATCAGCCTTCTCTGAGCCCTTGGGATCCTTGTGACCTGGCCATTTAGCCCATTGTGTGCAAAAAAAGTATCACTCAGAGTTAAAACAACCCAACCCTAAAACCTAATATTTTACCAACCTTTAAATAAAAATAACCTCTCAAAATTAAAATTATTGTCTCTAGAGTTCATTTGTGCACAGGTGTAGAAAGTCAGTACACTGCAATGAATTGATGTGATGAATTGCTGCTTGATAAATTGGTGGCACGATGTACTGACGTTGCGATGACGTGTGATGAATTGAGCATGATGACGTGATGAATAACGGGATACTAAATAATTCAGAGTATAGTACAGTGTTAGCATGTTTTTAACTGTTTGATTTATGTAATCACTGTGACTTCATTTAGTACATTACATTGTGCCAAATTATTACCAAATTTCCTTGTTATTTAATTAGAAAGTCAAATGTAAAACTCCAAAAATTACTAAAATAAACTTCTGAGCAGCATTTTGTGCATGTAATGGGCTAAATGGCCAATTCACAAGAACCCTAAGGGCTCAGAGTTGGGTAAGGTATAGTGTTTACTTTGGTTGTGGGTTCAATTTCTTTTGTCCATTACAGCCTTCATTGTTCATGCACCATGAAGCATAATCAGTCACTGGGTAAGGGAAGGCAACCACTAGACAGCTGTTAGGAGACCAATGGAAGCCTCTTGTTAAGACCATCCAGTGTGTTCTTTAACATGCACAGATATGACTCTCCAGTGTCACAGCTTAATGTCCATCCAACAAATTGCCCATCAGCATCCCATTTCCAAATAAGGGAGTTAGCAGAAATAAATCTCAACACTGGCACAGTTATGCTCTACCTGTGAATATCAGATCACAAGCCTAACATGCCACCAACTCAGTCAATCCCAGTCCCAAACGAATCTGAAGATTAAAAAAAAAATTGCTCTTCATGCAGCTGCTTGCCACAGAGGTCTGACAGGAGTCAGTCAGTTTAATATCCATAGAGAAGATCTGTGAGAAAGCAAGACTGCAGCAGAAACAGTGCAAACATTGAAACTTTACCCTGGGCTTGAACCCAAGTCCCTTCAATCAGTGGTGAATTGTGCCCCTGTTAGATAAATAACCACTCAGCCCCTGTTAGATAATAATGTTTAAAACCTTATTCTCAATAATTGCTATTCACTGTTTTAAAGTGATGGAAGTTCAAATAATTAACAATGTCATCACTCATCTTAAAAAGTTTTTTCAGAATTGCCAATAAAATAATCATTCACATACTTATAAAAATGTATTTATACACATACTTATAAAAATGTAAATGGTTTAATATAGGAATTATTATTCACTTAAGTTTCAAAATAAGTTATGACTAGCAATGTTGCTCTTAAATATCCAAGGTTTTGTAGCTATGTGCAGAGTAATATCAATTAAAATCAAGAATGAGATGAGTTTGATATAGATGTTATCTTCAGGTCTGTTTTTGCATGAGATGCTTATTTTAAAAGTAAAGAAGTTTAGGATTTGAATTACCACTTATATAGCATGAAAATATTATAATAATAAGTTGACAGAATATATGAAATAGTCAAAGCATTAGTGTAAAATGAAACCTTTTTTTGTTTCAACAGTTACTGACCAAGGTGAAGAACCAGAGTTTTTACGAGCAAAATACTTCATAAGAGATGAATTTTTGGTAAGATTATCTTGGGTTTTAAATTTTTGTATTAGCTTATTCAAAATTTTGTTGAGATTGTTAAACACTATTGTTTGTTAGATAGCATTTTTTGTTTTGAGTTTTAGAGAAGAAACTGTTTATTAATTAATCACACTGGTTTACAATTTTTTTTTAATATGAACAATTGCAGCTGCCTTTAACTATTTTTCAGGTACTGATTTCAAATCTGGCCTTAAAAAATGGCTATTTTTATGTTAGTCATTTTGACTCCTATTAAAATCTTCTTATACCAAAACCTCCAGGCAACTGGGAGGATAATAGATATTTTACTTTTTGTGGCTGGCAACACTGATTGCCAAGTGGGAGAAAACATGTAACAGTAACCTAATCTCAAACTGTCATTCTTGTTGTTTTCATTGTAGGAGGAACACGTGCGGTATGTTGAAGAGTGAATTTTGGTATTTAAATGGCACAAAAGCAGCATTGCAAATGTGTTAATGTGCTGGATAAGTTTTGTTATATGTGGAAATTATATTTTAAAATCCCAGAATCGTTCTTAGACAAAGATTGTGAAGAAAGCCTATTACTTGTATTTTGGATGTCATGTTGAGATCAGGACAAAACATGGGCTCCACATGTGTGCTAAATTTCATGCTCTGTTGACCTGAGTGAATGGTTGAAAGGTAAGATTAAAATCCATGCCCTTTGCAGTTCCAATGGTTTGGTGTGAGCCAACTAGTCACTTGCATGATTGCTATTTTTGTTTAAAGTGTTGGGCTTTTCAAAAAAGAACAAAAGCAAAATACAATATCCAAATGTGCCTTCAGCCATAAGACCAGTTCCTCATGGAGAAGATCTTCCTATACCAACACCTCCAACCAAGTGGGAGGAGATGGATTCACATTCATCAGAGGAAGACTTTGAGGCACATACAGATCCTGATCCTACATACACCCCTAAAATGTTAGGCGAGCCTTATCTGATTCAGCAAAATGAACTAAGTGATCTTGTTCGAGACCTAGGGCTTTCCAAACAACAAGCTGAGGTTTTAGGTTCAAGACTTCAAGAGTGGAATCTTCTGGTCAAGGGTACCAGAGTTTTTTTGTTCAGAAAGAGAAATTTGGCTTTATCTGCTTATTACAAGATGCAAGATGGTTTGTGTTTCTGCACAGATATTTCAGGGCTGATGGGAGAAATTGGAACAACTCATGACCCTAAACAATGGTGTCTATTTATAGATTTGTCAAAATTCATTTAAAAGCTGTCCTTCTGCATAAAGTAAACCAAAAACCTTCCATTCCAGTGACACATGCTGTGGGAATGAAGGAATCTTATGAAAGCATGGAAAAAATACTCACTGCTATAAAATATGACCAGTTTAAGTGGGCAATATGTGGTGATCTAAAAGTCATATCTCTCTTGCTCCGGGCTTCAAGGAGGCTTCATAAAATTTTACTGTTTTCTGTGTTTGTGGGACAGTAGGGCCAGAAATGAACTACAAAACAAAAGAGTGGCACAAAAGAGATGTTTTTATTCCTGGAAAGAGTAATATGAGATATAAGCCTCTAGTGGATCGTTCTAATGTTCTGCTCCCACCACTACACATCAAACTGGGGCTTATGAAAAACTTTGTAAAGGCTGTGAAGAAAACTGGTAAAGGGTTTGTGCATTTGAAGGAAAAATTTCCTAAACTAAATGATGCCAAACTCAAGGAAGGGATCTTTGTTGGTCCTCAGATGAGGAAGTTTCTGAATGATACTGTGTTCAAAGAAAAAACAAATATGAAGTAGTGTGCTGCATGGAAATCTTTCACATCTGTGGTCCAGGGTTTTCTCAGGAATCAAAAGAGGAAAACTACCATCAGCTCATTCAAGATCTTCTCAAAAACTAAGAAAATCTTGGCTGCCGAATGTTTTTGAAGATTCATTTCTTGCACTCGCATCTCGACTTCTTCCCAAGAACTTAAGAGCCTTCAGTGATGAGCTAGGGGAAAGATTTCACCGTGATATGCGAACCATGGAGGAGAGATACCCAGCTCTTGGTTGGTTGGCAAGAACCAAGGCAGGTGGGAGAGATCCCACCTGCCTTGGTTCTTGCTTCCCTACTGCTGGCTCTTGCAGAAGGAAGATACCTCACCACATAAAAGACAAAAATGAACTTCTTGTAAGTATAAAAGATCCTTACCCATGTTTTCTTATTTTGTGTTTCAATATTATTTCATTTGCTACTTTATATTCAGTGGTCTATAACTATGATGTTTCTAATTAGTTTCGCTGTAATCATGTAATTAATTAATGAGTTTGAAGTTGCAATTTAATAAACTAGTCACATTTATTTCTGTTTCCCAGATATGCATATTCATTGAAATTTGAAATACATCAATCTGTAATTTAAAGAAAACCGTATAAACTGCAGATTTTTCACAGCCATATTTGAATTCAGCACCCCAAAATTAGTTGAAAACATCCTATTTGATCAATGTTATAAAAAAAAAAGTTTCAATTTGTTGTCTAGTGTCATTGTTATATCATTATATTTATTTTAAATTTTTTTAACTTATGAGGAAATATATGTATGAAAATTGGCATGTTTATTGTTTATGAGAAAATTTTTATGAAAAAACACCTTTATGTTGATCACACACTATTCAGCACTGATTTTTGTTTTGTAAAATAGTGTGGTCCTTGTAAATTTTTCAGTGCTGATTACAAAAATGATCTTGGAAGTATTTTGTCACTCACTGTTTTGTAAGAATATGGAACTAATGCAATATAAAAAAAAGATATGTTTTTGGAGTAGCTGTTTTCATTATTTTACAGCTCTTTTCATGCCCAGTCTGAAATAACTGAAATGAACCTAGATGCCCAAGTGTGCATAGCAAAAAAATTTGATCCTTTTTTTTACCAAAATGACTAAAGAACAGAAATAGGTATGTTATACACCAAAACTAAACAGCATTTAACTCTGAATTTATGGGAGTAAATGTTTAACTAAAATGAGAAACATAATTTTATAGAAGACATTTTCTGAATAATATGCTGAAAAAAAAAAAGGATCTGTTAAGGCAGTTCAAGCTAATTCTTGAAAATATAATGAATAAAAATGGTTATACATTAGTAAAAAAGAAAATTTATTTCTAAATTATATAATGAGAAGCTTGAAAAAGAAGTGTCATTGTATTTTTTCCCCCTGTATGGTACAGTTTAAAACTAGAGCCAGAATTGTGCAAGATGACTGCATTGTTGGCATGTGGCATTGTTCTGTCCTTTGTGGTAGTGAAGCAACACTTTTTCTTGGCTGAACCTTTGTCCTGTGACTACCTTAACATTAATTTTTTAGCATTTTTTTCCCATAACTTTTACATTTTTTATTATTTTTTTTGAAAGAATACTCAAATATAGCATGATTTATATTTCAGCAGAAGCATAAATAAGAAGTGTATGTCTTCTGCATTCATAATTGATTAAAACATACTTTGAATATTTATCTGAAAAAATATATTCAGGATGCAATAGAAAAAACGAGTCAGTAATATAGTGTGAACATGACCAACTTCAATTGGAATAATGCAGTTCAAAGCAATAGATCTCAACTTTTTCTAGACCATAGCCTACAGACACCTTATAGTGAGCGAAACATTGATGGAACACCAACCTAAAAGTACCGATGATTTTCCAACACTGTCAGGGTGAAATGTGTTGCCCAAATTGCAGAGTCATTTTATGGCTATGTTGTGGGAACATTCAAGGTTAGCTAGATCAGCAGACACATGCAGATGCTGTCTTATGTGGTATTCCAAAAATTCACATTTAGGCTAAAAGGTCTTTCAGATTAAAAGGGTACTTTTCTAATTGCTATGGAGGGCTTTCAAAAAGTTCTTGAAAAATGTCTAGATTTGCACTTGTTCCTCCAAAGTTCACGAGCTATGACTTGTTTGAAAGCTTGCCTAAATTTCTCATTACATGCTAAAAACAAAGGTCGTATCATCGTATATCTCTTCACTTGCCAACACATAAAATTTAGTCTGCAAAATCTGCGCATTGTTGTTATGGAGCCCTACTAAAGACAAGGAAAGATTTTACATTTTCACAAAGATCCAGCTTGGGGACAAGGTGAAAAAATATTCATGCCGATTTGTCACAAGTGTATAGGGATCATGCCTGTTCATATGGCACTGTTATGGATGTGCAAATTCAGAGAAGGATAGCAGAGCCTCAAAAACCTCCCTCATGCAGGAAGATCAAAGGAGGCCATGAACGAGAGAACCATCACTGCTGTTCCTGAACTCATTAAAGAAAACCCACACATTGCTGTTCAGGTGATAAGTTTAGATGGCAATGTGAGAACAATTATTCATCAACATTTAAAGTTCCAAATGATCTGTGCCAAATGGGTACCCCATAAACTGACTATGTTTGCATTGCAGAAGATGAATCACATCCCTAGAGCGACTCATGAAAGGAGATGCTGGCAATGTTTGAATCTAGTAGCTCTAAACAGTTAGCAAACATTGTCACAGGTGATGAGATAAGGTTTTATTACTATACAACTCCCAGAAAGTTCAACAACCATTGTTTGTGTTGTGGAAGATGAACTGTGTCCCCAAATCCTCCAACAAGACTTTCAAGGAAGAGGTTGTTCACAATTTATTTCAATTCCCAAGGAGAGTGGTAGCCATGTATGCCTTATCTGAAAAAATTACTATAAATGGCTAGTACAGTACTGCACCAACACTGTTTTGCCCAAAATGGTTAAGGAGATGAAGGAGTAGCATTCAACAATAGGTGTATCAAGGATTCTCCTTCATGACAATGCCATTGCTCACGAAACCTAGCAGGTTTCAACCTATCTGGGACAGGAAAAAATCAGCCACCCACCTCATCCTGCATATTCACCCAATCTTGCACCATGAGATTTTTGGTTTTTCAAAAATTAAAAAGGAATTTTGGCATAGATGTCTGCAACTTTGCATAGATGCTGGAGGGGAGTACTTTGAAGGAACAGTAAAAGTTTTGTTGAGGTAAGTCTATGGTTTTTGTTCTGCAGATGCATGTGCCCTCACAGTAAATAAATGAAAATCTTAACTCTACATCAAATGACATTCTGCATCTTCAGCTGCTTCCATCATCTTCAGAGTTTAATGGCACTAGTGCTTTAATCATGCATAAATTGAGGATTAAGTACTTTATTTTAACCGTTGTTCAAATATATACAATTACATTTTTCACTGTTATCATGAAAGAAAATTAAATAAATTTTTCAGTGTTATCATGAAAGAAAATTAAATTTCTTTTTCAGTGTTATCATGAAAGAAAATTAAATTTCTTTTTCAGTTTGTTTTTAATTGTATTTTATATATGTGTAGTTGCATTTTTCAATACATGTTAAAAAGTAAATTGCATTTTAGGCAAAATTTGAATACTTCAGATGTGTAAAGTATTTCCTTTTGAGAACATAGAAATGACAAATTGTTTACCCAAGAAGTTTATCAGTGATTGATATCTTTGCAATAAGCAAACATGGTTTTTCTTCCTTTTGCATTGAGTTGCATTTGTGATCAAAATTGTTTATTCCTGTTTCTAGCGCATCAGTACTGCTAGTGCAGATGGAAAACATTATTGCTATCCACACTTCACATGTGCTGTGGATACAGAGAACATTCGACGGGTATTCAATGATTGCAGAGACATCATCCAACGGATGCATCTACACCAATATGAACTTTTGTGATGGTACCTGACAGTCTTTAGATTTTTATTCTTCATTTGTTCAAATGGTATGCAGAAGGGTGGTTTGTGATGGTGAAACACTGCCTGACATAGCCACAAGTGTCAGCCTTGACCTGCCAGTTTTAATACCACCCATCTGCATCATTCCGAGTGCTATATGATGCTAGTGACGGATTCATTTACTGACAGAAGGAATCATGCTGTGTCCTTCAAATGAATAATGGTCATCAGGTTTGGCACAAACATATTTTATCCCCTTCGCATCCTGGGAAAGTAGCACTGTGACTGTGGTTTCTGCTTTGATTAGTTAAAAGAGAAATTGTCATTTCAGGTGAAGCAGCTTTTGTATAAAAATCTATATAAAAAAATGACACTCAAAGCACTCTACCACTTCTTTGTACATCACAGTTGCTTCCATTTTAATACAAGAGCTATAATACTAGGATGACTTGCATTTTGTGGACCTATAGATCGTATTTAGAAACAGATTTTTGTCGTTGTTTTACACTTGTGTTCATGAAGCTGGTTTGAAACAACTTAAGTTTGCTAACATTTAAACGTGTCAATGTTGTTTTATCAAGAATTGCTGATAATGGATATAATTGTTTAGAATTTTTTAGACCTCAGATGTCAGATTCATGTGAAATTTTGAGAAAAAGAATACTTTCCTTTTAAAGTTTGTAGTAATGTAATTTAATTGCATTGTCTTTTTATTGCACATTTCTTGTGATTTAAGGGTGTTCTTTGAAATCTTGTTTCTGTATGTGAATATTTAGTGTTTATCTTTCACAATCATTGTTGTCCCTTACATAAAGGAATACTAAAAATAAATTTTATCTTTGGGCATGTGTTGATATAAACAAGAATAGTTGGTCACAGATTTTTCTATGGTGCATTTAGTTATGTTTCATGGCAGCCTGATTTGTAATCATTCTGATAACATTTGAAACTAGTTAGTATATATTTAAAAAAAAAAGTTTTTTGCAGTAGGTTATGCAATGTTAGGTTAGTCTAGTCACTATATTTTAGCTTCGAATTTTTGTTTTATTGTTTGTTAAATACTAGTAGGTGATTTATTATCCCGTAGTGTCATTAGGATATGTACACATATCTGGAATCATATATTTATTTTTCTGCTGATATATATTAATTATACTGCAGATTTCTTTTTTGGCATGTTATACAGAAATATTTTATATTTGAAATTATTATTGTATATGTATATTGCAGAGTATTATATTTAAATAAAGCTATGTTCATAAACATTTGTCTAAAAAAAATCTTTAGTTCAAAAATGCATTACTCTTACCATTGTAATGGCAACAGTTTTAAAGAATTGCTTATCTTTTAAAAATGCTTTAATTATAGTGAGTCATTAAAATAACATAAATGCTTCGTACATATTTCAACAGAGATTTTATATAAAAGAACCAATTATCACAATTATTATTAGGTTTGTTTGCCCTTTATTGTCAAGCTTTTTATCCCTGTTTATAAAAGTAATTATTCTTGCAACATAAGCACAAAATAAATATATTTTATTATTTAGTAGTAAATTTGTTTTATGTAAAGAGCAAAAAACTTTCCAAGTTTTTTAAATTAATTTTATACTACAAGCATTATATTAGAAACTGTTATGATGTCTTAACTTAATATCAGAAAAAATGCAAGGAAATAGAGATGAAACTTTTGGTATGGGTGCCAGAAAAAAATGCTGAGCTTATTCCAAATGCCCAATTTTACATTTTAATCTTTTCAGATTTTAATTGAATTGTCTGAATTTATCATTAAATTAAAATCAAATGATGAGAAAAAATGGAATAGGCTCTGAATAAAATTTGATGTTTCATTAAAAGAAATGTGATTGAATAACTGAGGAAATCTCATTAAATAATCATATATATAACATATGGTGTTATTTCACTTTGGACTTGCATTTCTTATGCAGAATTTAGATGTAAATAAATGCAATGGTATTTTAGTTTTTCCAGCAGGAAACATTTCATTCATTAAGCTGGTAGAATCATGAGTAACTTTCATATGAATTAAAGATATTTTTGTTTTGTGCACTATTTACACTTAGATCCAGTTATTAATTATGTTTGCATTCATACTTCATAAATAGCTTGATGTTATGCAGCTTTCTCTCTTTTTTTGTTATTTAGAAATTCAGGCTGATTATTTTGTATTGCCTAATGTGATGTTGCCAAGTAATAGTTTCCCAGTACTAGCATTTTTGTACTTGGACAATTTCAGTGGTAAAATCCGCAGTTTCATATTGATTGCATTTGCTTACTATAGGAGCAAAAAAGATAGATTCATAATGTTTTATTTATAATCTTTTTTTAACCTCTTTTGAACTATTTTTTATTAATTAGTTATTTCATTACAAGAGAAAGCAATTATTTGGTACTATAAAGTGAGAAACTTAGCAGTTTTTTTTTACCTGTTTCATTTTTTATTGTGTATCAAACGTTTTTAAATCCACAATTACCTTCACAAAGTATGGTTATTCATTTCTCTCATTAGGTGCAGAGCCAAAAGAAAATCTTGATAATGCATGAAAGTGTTCATTTTAAAGCTGAGAGTAGGCATTTTCAATAATTTTTTTTTTCACCAGTTCACTGATTGGATTTTTTTGTGATCATATCAGATCTTCTAGAGCTCATAATCACTGGAGTTTTCCCTTTTATGTCTTTAAGGTTTTCATTTTGTGCATTTATGATTTTTTTAACAAATTAGTTGGCTTATTATTATCTGTTAAGTTGAAATCATCTTTATTCTTCCAATCTTCTATTCTTGTTCTTGCAACTGTATTCACTCTATACAGTAGGTCATATATAAATTTCTTCCTTTTTTAAAAATAGCATTTAAGCATTATACCAGAAGATATTAGTCAATACTATATCTGCCACTTTTTGAATTTTTTGGCTCATTTATTCATGAACCATGAATTAGAAAGCCCAAAATTTCATTTACCTATGGTGAATATGGAATGCTTGTTTTCAAAGATAAATATATTTTGTTATTTTCCAAATTTAGTGTTTAGTGCCCTTTAATGGTTGAAATTCAAGGTAATAGAATATTTGGGAAGCTGGAATAATAATAATTTTGTAGTATCTATGAAACCTGGAAATAATTTTTCATTTCTCCCCCACCTCTTCCCACACATATGCACCTGTAAAGTGCAATACCATGCAAGTTTTTGCTGTCAAATTTAAACCCCATCACCACCACATTCTTTCTATCACCAAAAATTTTAACGCTATTGTGTGGGTTAATAAGGTAAGGTTTTGTAATTTCTCAAATTTTCAGGTCTTCTAAGTAGAAGCCCAGCCTGTTGAAAATTTTGGAAAACAAATTGTTATATCTTGTTAATAGATCTATTAAACTTATAAAAATTTGCATTGATCTCCTAAAAATGTCTATAGATTCACCTAAAACAAAATGTATACACTGGTTTCTGGTTTGTTTTCTAAACGAGCTCATTAGCATTCTGGTTAGCAATGTTTTAATTCAAAATAATTAAGTAGAATTGACAAATCAGGAAGACAGTGCCTTAGACTAGTGATTCCCAATTTTTTTTTTTTTTTTTGGGGGGGGGGGGTGAGGTAATGAACCACTTATTGCATGAATTTTTTTGGTGGATTTTAACAAAATATTTTAAGAATTTTGAAGGGAAAGAGAATGAAATTTTATCAACATTTGCATACACCCCCCCCCCTCCCCATAACTTTTAAAGGAAAATGTAACATAATGATTTTGTAAAAATTTGACGTGATCACAAATCTTGAACCACCTGAAATTTTAGGTGCTTAACTAAAGGATTTTGCCAATTCATAGTACTCATTAAAAATATTTTTGTGATTAATCAAGATATTTTTTGATTCCTTAAAAATATATTGTTTTTTCTTCAGTTTATTGCTCATTAGAAATACGTTTTTGTTTACAAGTAGAGAATTTTTTCTAGTGGCTCTTCATTAAGTTTGGGTTTGATAGGCCACTCCAGTCTTTCTATTGCAAATCTACAAAGTGAGTAACCATAAGTATTTAAAACTTGAAACATTTTTCAAGAGTCTAAGTGAAAATATTTAGTCTATGCAGCCTCTACCACCTCTGAATCCACACTGTTCATCCAGGAGTTGTCCAACAACCAAACGTTTAATTCTATTAGAACAATAATGGACAGAACTTTACCTGGAACAGAATAAGCCAGAGGTATCAAACTCAAATCATATACAGGCCATATACATCATATATATTAGTTGCTTCTCAATATATATCGGTAATGAGAGGACATAATTACTTCTATTGTTTTGTTATTTTTAAATACCAGAATATTCATACGAATATACAATTTTAAATTTAATTTGTAGTGGCTTCATCTTTAGCTGAATGTGACCATATTTATTCCCCATACTGATATGCAGCTGATTCATATCATCATTGCAGCTGAGCTTGTAAGCCACATTTGCTACCATGATTATGATAAAACCTGTTGTATGCCAGCCCATCTAGCCATGACAGAATCCTTCCCTTCAATAATCTTGCCATTTTTATTTCTCATTCTGTTTTTCTTACATGAAATATTTGCTATCTAGATTATAATTCTCTGTAGTTGTGTTCTTTATCAACTTTCTCAGCTCTGTCAGCCAGGCTATCAAGCCAAATATTTTTTATTAGCATTCAGCTGATCTTTTATACATCTATTAGGCACATCATAATGCTTCTTTTAAGTTTGTAGGGTGTTGATTCAGTTTATCTTTGTATTTCCGTTATTAATAAGCTCCATTGTCTTATCACTCAAACAAATCTTCTGAGCTACATTTTTACCTAAACCAATACTGTTGGTTTCAAGAATAGCCTATTTAAAATGTTCCCATTCATTCTCAAACTTGGTAGTAAACCATGTTTTTAATGACTAACTTTTCATAGTAAGCTTTGCCTATCTGGGGAACTTTCAGAGCTCCAGAATTAAAAGTAATTATTCAGTTGGAAGGAACTTTTAAGAAAATAATGGTCGAACCCAATCTCAGCTCTACTACACAACCTTACGTTTGCAAAGAATATCGAGGGTAAAGAAGGTAAGGCTCTATGGCATAATGTAAACTGCATGATGGCAGCACCACTACACTTTGTCATGCAACCAGTACTGTGGTGAAGCCACATTGTAGGCATTCAGGCTATGTGAAAAAAAATTGCTTGCCAAGATCAGTATCGAACCTCGTACCACTTACGAAATAGTTACGAATAGAAAGAATACCACAACACTATGGCCTTGCCATCCCAAAAAGTTTTAAAATTTGATACTAATATTTTACTATAAAACAAAAATGCTCAATACAAAAGTCCTCGTAATATTTTCTTATTAATTTGTTTAGTAATATAACAAGATAGATTATATGTGTAAACTGAAAAGTTTATAAAGTAACTGAGAGAACTATTTTGATTTGTGCTATTTCACACTTCACTGAAACTCAATATAGATCAGGTTCCCCATTTTCAGAAGAAATGAAAATTAATTTTAGATTAGCTGTGGTTTCTAAATGATCATGGATGTGTCAGCAGGACATTTTTTGCCCCCCTCCCCCCAAAAACAATCTGCCAATAGCAAAATATTTTGGTCAAGCCATTAATTAATGAATGTAGTTTGCAGATAAAGGTCAGATTCTTAAAAATAATCTTAAATTTCTCTTTTCAGGGAGGGACAATAATAAGCATCACCAAGACGTGGGTCTGCTTCTCAGCAGACACGCTAGTGATGCTCTTCTAGGATATGAGTGCATTAATGTAAGGTTTCTTACAGCAAAATTTCAGACAAGTGTTAAAGACTTGAATGTTATATGCTGTTATGCCCCCACTGAGGATGAGAAGGATAGGTTTTATGGACAACTTCAGGATATTTTGAATTCTGTCAAGAAAGGAGATATTACCCTTGTTCTTGGTGACTTCAATGCCAAAGTTGGTACTGACTCTGACCTTTGGAGAGGAGTAATAGGCCCTTTTGGTATTGGTAGCTGTAATGACAATGGGCAACGTCTCCTACAGGTAAGTAAACTCAATGGATTCAGAATAACTAACACTTATTACAAACACCGTGGCATACATAAGTACACATGGGTTTCACCCGATGGGCTGCATAAGAATATGATTGATTGTATATTAATTAACAGCAAATGGTCTAGTTCTGTTAGGAATACTAGGTCATATAGGGGAGCTGAAATTGGATCTGACCATTACCTTGTTAAAAGTGTCTTGCAACTTAAACTTGAAAAGTGTTGTGCTAGGGTTAAAAATTTTATTTTTAATACTGAAGCTCTGAAAGACCCAGTTATAGCCAAAGCTTACCATGATAGGTTACTTAGTCATTATGACAGTCATGGTATGCTTACTACTGAAGTTGAGGAAGAATGGGATCATTTTAAACAGGCTTTTTTGGACACTAACAGTACTCTTTTAGGAAAAAAGGAGCAGAAGAGGCAGAATTATCTGAGTGATAAAGCACTTGAGCTTATTTCGGAAAGAACTGCAGGAATGTCCTTAATCAATACCCTACTAGTCCTAATAGAAAGCATTACAGAGAATTTAATAAACGTGTAAAAGATCAGTTAGCTGCTGATAAGAATCTTTGGCTTGATGGTTTGGCTGACAAAGCCGAGGAAGCAGTTAGACAGCACAACAGCAGAGAGCTATACCAGATAGTTAATGTTTTGTGTGGTAGAAAATGAACAGGTATACAGGGATTGAAGGATAAACAAGGTAAGGTTATAGAAGGTGAGGATTCTGTCATGGCTAGGTGGGCTGAGCATTTCAGTGATATTCTAAACAATGTGGTTAGTTCTATTCCCATTGTTTGCAATGATGATAGATGCATTGGTGGCTTTAATGTTGGCCCTATAACACAATCTGAAGTTATTTTGGCTGTTTCTAAACTTAAACTACATAAATCCCCAGGGGTAGATGAAATTACTACGGAAATGCTTAGAGCTAGGAATGTTTCTGTTACCACTTGGATGACTGAAATTCTGAATATCTTTTATGATAAAGGCATGGTTCGTAAGGATTTTACCAGAGCTATTGTTATCCCTATTTTCAAAAAAGGTGGTCGCAGTTCTTGTGATAACTATAGGGGTATCAGCCTGCTCTCTATTCCAGGTAAAGTTCTTTCCATGATTGTGCTTAATAGAACTAAGAATCTGGTTGACAGTCAATTGCGTGATGAGCAATGTGGATTCAGAAGTGGTAGGTGATGTGTGGATCAGATATTTTCACTTAGGCAGATTCTTGAGAAATGTTCAGAATTTCAGAAACCTTTGGTTGCTAGCTTTGTTGATTTGAAAAAGGCTTTCGACTCTGTTGATCGTCATAATTTGTGGTTGATTGTGAGATCATATGGTATACCAGACAAGTTAGTTAACATAATGAAAGCTCTCTATAATAACACTGAGTCATGTGTGAGAGTTGGTAAGTCTTATAGCAATTGGTTTAGCATTACGTCTGGTGTTCGACAAGGGTGCATTTTGTCTCCTTTTCTCTAGTTTGGTTGTTGATTACGTTATGTGAAATTCACTTCAAAGGAAAGATTTTGGCCTTAAATGGACTGGAGATATGAAAATTTCTGATTTAGATTATGCTGATGATTTAGCCCTTTTGGCAAATGATGTTGATGAGATGAACTCTTTCATTCGAGCTGTTGATGAGACTGGTAGTAGAGTAGGTTTGGAGTAGGAGACTGGTAGTAGAGTAGTTATAAACAGAGAGAAAACTAAAGTGATGAAAATTGGTCAGGCAGGTTGTGATTCAGTTAATCTGAATGGTTGTAGTCTTGAGCAGGTGTCACAGTTTAATTATCTTGGGAGCTACATAATAGATACTGGTGATGTGCGGCATGAGATTAACAGACGAATAGGGATTGCTGCCAGGACTTTTAAGAATCTATGGAAAGTGTGGAAAAATAGGCGTATACACCTAAAGACTAAAATTAGACTGTATAATAGTTTGGTTCTCTCTAGGGTTAGTTATGGCAGTGAAACTTGGATGCTGTGTAAACAAGATAACAAGAAACTAGATGCTTTTGATTCCAGATGCTTACCCAGTATCTTGGGCATTAGGTGGTTCAACTTTGTAACTAATGATGAGGTTAGGCAAAGGAGTTTGCAACCTCCTTTAAGCAGCATATTGTGCAGAGAGAGACTCCGTTGGTTTGGCCATGTTGCCCGTATGGATAATTATAGATTGGCGAAAAAGATTATGAATAGTGTGCCTAGAGGCCTCAGAAGGAGGGGGAGACCTAGGATGCGGTGGGCAGGCAATGTCAAACAGGACCTTGTTAGAATTGGTGTGCAGTGGCCGGATGCAGCAGATGTAGCTCAGGACAGATATGCTTGGAGAATTAAAGTGCATGGTCTGGTCGGACCTCCGTAGCCCACGGCTGCTTGAGGATGATGATGATGTAATACAGTTATTAAGAATTAGTATCCCAACAATTTTAAATTACGGGCTTGAGTAAATAAATATTTCTGAAGTTTGAGTAGGTAAAAAAACTAATTCCTAAACGTTTCACTTTCAATATTGTAATCATGACTGCAGTAAAAAAATTATAAAGCATAGAAAACATATCAAATAAATAGTAGATCTTTTTGAACACTGTCAAAAACAGAAGTAAGGTTGTAAATAAGTCTGTATAATATCATAGTGTTGAAAACAGACAAGTGAAATTTATTCGGTAGTGTATCACAGTCATAAACTAGCATTATCTCATGATAAAATAACGGAGATGTAAAATTAATAATACATGATATTCTATGTGATTCCTGTATTATTATACAGATTATATAAAGTAATGACTCACCATGTTTTCATTGTAATTCATCATGTCATTTTCATGCTGCAACTTGTAAATCATGTGTGCTGTGTCAATCTTTATTCACCTATCTCTTGTTAAGTTGTTGAATATCAAAACATGCATTATATTTAAATATATATAATATGCATTATATATAAAATAGCATGCAATGAAATTAATGATATTGCATTCAGTGGGGAAAGTTATGTTCTTTTCCCTGGAAATATTGTCCTAGTTTTTCTTAATTTGGAAAGTAGCAAACCATGCCAGAAAATTCAATTGCTTTATAGTTGGGGAAAAAAAACATATACCCCATCTTTAAAATTATCTGCCTTTTTAATTATTTAATGTATTGGGTTGATGCTTTTATAGGAACAATATATTTGATATTTTTTCAAAATATTATTTAACTTCTGTGGTTTATAGAAGTTGAATATTGTGTTTAACTGGTATGTTTCATTTTATTGCAATTATCATTATTATTATACACTAGGATGGTGAAGCCTTGCAGTTTAGGCCACCAACTCTGCCAAGGGGTCTCCATGCTCCTGGACTCCTTGGTTTCATGTCAATTCATTGCAGTGTCATTTCATTGTGACATCAATTCATTGCAGTGTTAGACATGGTTTTATGGCCTTTCCAAGCCCATTAGTGCCCCCTTTCTTACCAAAGCCAGTTTATCAATACTATCCAACACAAAAAGAATTTTTATTTTATCTCTTAAAACAAATAAATTGCACCCCCCCCCCCCCCTCCTAAGGGTAAGGGTTAAAAATCATCAGTTGAGTTTCGAACAATTTACTTGGAACAGCCCTGGGCCAGTCATTTTTGTCCAGCACTGGAGCTACTGGTCACAAATTAATCAATTTTGAAAAAGAGAAAAAGAACATATATAGAATAGAAAGAGGACAAGAAGCCCAACTTTGCCAAAGCAAATTCCCATTAAAATAATTAGTTTTATTAAAATAATTAAATATTTCTGAGGTCATATAATTAATTTTAATAAAATTAATTATATGGTTTATGTTTCTTATTTTTTACACTGGTTGTACATACATTATTGATTATATATTTCTTTGGTGGCCCATCATCCCGTTTCAATTTCCTATGTGGTTCTCCATTCCATTTTAGTTTTCTATGTGATCCACTAAAATGTTTGCCCAGATATAACCTAGAACCTACTAAAACAGAGAATTCCCATGTTATTTTAAGGGGAATCTAACTTTGAAGCTCTATAACTTCTAAAATATGCATTTCTTGGAAAAATGTAATTAATGATAAATTAAGGATCATAAACAAATCTATTTAAATCTCGATTTTCAGCAATGTTTTTCGTTATTTAAAGAGACATGGAAGCTAGAATATTTAACAATAAAATATTTTCATAA
This sequence comes from Ryuthela nishihirai, assembly GCA_038380435.1. Taxonomy (NCBI): domain Eukaryota; kingdom Metazoa; phylum Arthropoda; class Arachnida; order Araneae; family Heptathelidae; genus Ryuthela; species Ryuthela nishihirai. The sequence goes on from JAWZYU010000027.1 coordinate 54,047,114, forward strand.
ATATCAGTAATAATTCCCTAATATTGAAATAATCCATACACAAACTTTTAAAATGCAAGTTTTAATTAATTTCTGAGGTAAATTCTTCTGACTCATATTTAACCTTTCAAAGTCTAAATTATTGTCTCTAGAGTTCATTTGAACAATTTACGATGCAGAAAGTCAATAAAACCACATCTGGCACTGCAATGAATTGACATTGCAATGAACTGACACTGTGATGAACTGATGTTGCGATGAATTGACCATGATGAGTTAAAAGGATGCTGGACCCCTTGTTCTCTTTGTTTACTCGTTCAAAAGGCTCTCTTTGTTCACTCCTTCAAAAGAAAGCCAAATCAAAATTTGTGTATTTGGCTGATGTAACAAAAGGCCAAGCTGCTTATGTAGCCAGCCAATAGAGTACATCAGTGGTTCACAAATCTGTAAAAACTGCAAAGACAAGTGCTAAAGTGCATACAGTACATTAGCTTGTATAATCATAAATACATTGGAAAAACTATAACTGGTTAAAGATGAAGTCTTTTTGAGATATAAACATTTAAACTTTAGCAAACTACACTCCATTACACACTGACAGAGACAGCCTATTTTTTATATAGGATACAAAAATTGTAATTTTTGATATAATGATTTAAAGATGCAGCAAAAATTTCATAACTAATGTATGTAGAAAATGTACTTCAATATGTAACTGTGGCAGCTCGTGACAAAAATATTTGGTAGGGCACTTTGATTAGTGCAGACAGGGCCCAGATTTAGGAAAAAATAATTGAACTTTTCAAATTGTTTCATAGTCACCAGAGTTGCTCGGATGCAATTTGCCAGAGATATGTAATTTTATAGAAAAAAAAATATAGTCTTAAGTTGTACAAAAAAAAGTACATACTGCAAATGTAATACACAATGAAAAATAAAAACATTATTTATTGCTTAACATATTATTTAAAACATTTATTAACATATTTTATAAAATATACATTTATTAACTTTAAATTTTTCTAATTAAGTTAATTATTTTAATGTCTGATCTGTATTCTTAGTTTTCAAAACCTTCATTTCAACAAAGAATCTTGTGTCTCACTCATGTTTAATTTGAACAACTTTAACCCATTTCTTCCCAAGTGTTGCGTGTATGCAACACTGGGAAGAAATGGGTTAAATTCCACAGAAACATTTGTGCTCTTTACCCACTTCGGAAACAGTGGCTTTATCATGCCAAAGCAGAAAAGACTAATTTGATGCATTCGTTCTTCTAAATTTTTTGGTGCCAACAGTTATTTTGAATAACTTTAACCATTAATATTTAGACTATGGGGATTTCAATAAATTCAAACCAATCCACACTGGTTTTGACCCCCACAGTTTTGCACATAGCCAATACTCATTCCCTTGGTGAAGAGAAAGTGCATGCAAAATAAGCACTTTGCAAATAGCACTTGCCTCTAGCTCTTTGGGGGGCCAAAATGCGTAAATGCACAGTTTTTTCTTTATAGTATATAATCAATAAATTTTGAAAAAAAGTAAAATTAAAATTCTATAGTGAACTTCATATGAATAATAAAGACAATAAAATATACTGCTCTAATGCAGCATCTACCTTCTGTAAACCGTACTTCGAATAATATTGTGAAAAAATATATTCCGTTCCTAAAAAAAGCATAAATCAGTGTATTAAATTTAATATGAAAAACTTTAAACAATGTGGAATATATCTTGGTCCTTTAGAATACAAGATAAACAATAAAAATAATGATAATATGATTTCAAGTTATATTGGAATGACAAGAACTATGTGAAAGAAAAAAAGAGAATAATATTAAACCAACCACTGCAATTTCATGTGAAGTAATATATAATAATACAATATTCAAGTTAGAAGTTTTCTTTTATTATGACTTCTTCTACCTCAGCTTTTGAAACATACAGAAAATCCCATAATATATTTTAATAGGACAAACTGTTGCACACACCTAAGAAAATTATTCTGCTACCCTTTCGGCAGAATAAAATTTTATTGTTCATTCTTACTAAATATAATCTGAACATCCACCATGTCTACAATAACTTACAAACGATATTAACATGTTTTGATATGCAGCAATGAAAAAGGTATGCGAATCAAGATATGACACAGCACATGTGATCTATAACAGTAAGGATGCAGCATTAATATGATATGAATCTTACATCACATTTTCTTTAGGATTTCATTTATAACCTTCTAATATTAGTCCTATAATATTAATCTGATGATGGATTTTGGTAACATCAGAAATCACAAAATAACCTATCCAACAAGCACTCAAAATTCAGTGTGTCGGAAAATTCATTTGCCAATGGCAAGTGGATTTCCCCTGCCCTTATAATTTGTATTGTTTATCTTTTTAAAGATTTGAAATTTAAAGAAATCAAATGGGCTATTATTTTTTTACCTGAACATATTATTCAAGGTTCAGGGGTGAAATGAACCATTAACCACTCAAAATTTAATATTTTAAATGATTTATTTAAAATATCAAACTCTAAGATGCAAGTAAGACTTGTGAGTATTCTTACAACAAGAATGAGCAGTAGACTGATAATCTAATCCTGTACCCACAAAACTGGAGCTCAATACAATTTAGATTGCAGGCAATAATAATGCAACAGAACAGAATGTAGATCATGCAAAGATATTATAGAAATTGTATGTACTCCTGATTTCCAATTTTGGTCTGAACCAACAAAACATCTGTACTTAGTGGGTATATTTGACTTGCCCCATTTTGAAACCTCAGATTTCTTCATGTTGTTTTGTGATACTTTCTTCTCATTTCTTGTAGTTTCTCCAAAATTTATTATAGTAGGCCCTCACTATTCACAAAGTTTACATTTCTGGAAAACGTTACAAATACTGCAACTAGAGACCTGTGGGAAATAGGGGATTTGGTTTATGGTACACAGGGAAGAGTTGGAGAAAGTTAATGGCTCATAAGTACAAACATATTACAAGGAGAATATGTTTATTGCAAATGTAAGTGTATTACAAGTACAGTGGACTTGTTAACTAATAAAGTAATATAAAAGTCCTTTGATGAGTGAATTTTTTTCCCACTGTATACAAATCCACATTTAGTAAGACTTAAAAGCCCTGAGCACTAAAATAGTTCTCCAAGACACAGAATAGGGGTTGGCCCCAAATCAATGGTAGAATGCCAGGCTTCTAATATGCTGTTCCCAGGATTGAGTTCCAACTATGCCAGTGCTAAGATTTATGTCTTCTAACTACCACCATATACTCAATGAGAAAAGGGACACAAATGGACTTGGAAAGGCCAACACCCATTAAAAGGGCATTCAGGCATGATATTTTGTTCAGGAAAACACAAAAATGTCTTTAAATTTTCTTTAATGTCTCTGTGCACATTAAAGAACATGCTGGATAGCTTTGATGGGAGACTCATCTGTCTCCTAACAGCTGTACAGTGAATCACTTTTCCAACCTCTTGGGGTCCTTGTAAACTCCTGCTTTTAAAACTCATTTGAATTATAAATATTGTATGCAATAAAATAAACAGTTTCTCACTAGTTAAACTGCAAGTAGTACTTTTTAACTTCATGAAAATACAATTGAAAAGAATGAATCAATGTAACTCACAGCAGTGAAAATCACAGACAGTAGATTCAATATTAGGCAAATATGTAGAAAACCTACTTATCTACTTTCAGGGTTTGAACAAGGGTTCATGGTTGCATACTAGTTCAGCTGAGGTGGTAATGATTGACAATTGCTTAGATTAAGGTTAGAAAAATGTTTTCTTAGTGCCTAATTTTGTCACTAGTTTCAGGATCAATTATAAAGTTTTGTATTATTTTAAATTGCTGTTTATAAAGCCTAAAAATGCATATTTCATTAATATTAGCCTATTGAATTCATAAAGTATAAATCATCATGGTTTTTGTCAGATATATTTCTCTGTCAACTTAAGGATAATAGCATTAAAAGAACAACCATTAACAGAATAGCGTTGCTTTGTTACCTACCAGTTGACACCTTTCAAGAGTGCATCAAAAATTACACAAGAACGAGCACACAGTTCATATATGAATAAACTTGTACATGATGTCATAAGTTTAGAAATAATAAATGTGGCAGAGAAATAGTGATCAAAAGCAATAGGTACTATTTTAAAATTGTTCCATATGCTGTAGCTTCCTAAAGATTTTTTTAATAGATTATTCAGTTAGTTTCTCACAAAGTAGTACACAAGTCATTGATGGCCCAAATAGTTGTGCATGATTAAAACTATAGATTTTTTTTTACCAGCGATTACAATGAAATAAAATTAAAGTGAAATTCAGGACTTGATTATAAAAAGTTACTCAGTAGGACAAAAGCATTTTAACCATTTTACTGTGCATGCTCAGTTTCTTTCCACCAAAGACAGACTGCTTATGCTCTTGAAGACATTTTGTTCCAAACAATAAGTTTTGAACATTTTTTTTTCTCATAATTTTATATCTTTTGTGAATTGAAATTTATACAGAATTTTATTAGCTTTATATTTTGTGAAAGAATACAAGAAAATTAAAAAAATTTACACTTCTTTTTAACTTTATCTGCATTTGCAATACCAATTTCATACATAATTTACTGTAAGTATATATATAATAGCCGTCCCGTGGCCGAGTGGTTAGCGCGCTTGGCTACTGATCTAAGGGACCTGGGTTCGAGCCCCGGATTAGGCATGGATGTGTGTGTGTCGTTTTTCTGCTGAGGTCCTGCCATCCTCTCAGATCTCCTACTGTGGCATATAAACTGACAGGCTCCTGTCAGACCTCTGTGGCAAGCAGCTGCTTGAGGGCGTATTTATTTTATTTATTATATATATAATTACTGTATTATATATATATTTACTGTAAGTATATATATATATAAAGAATCCAAAAGGAATGGAATCACCCCAGCAAAATATATTGTTTCAATGGCAGAATTGTTTGTCTATGTAGTGAACATTCAAGGCTAGCTAGACAAGTGGCACATGCAGATACTGAACAGTTAACTTGTGGCACTCCAGCAAGCACATGCATGGGAGACCAAAGTATAATTACTCGCAATTAAATTGTTTGCATTATTTATGATATATAATACAGAGCTGTTATAAATGTGTACCGTGTTCCAGTGGTCAAGTAACAATTGCTCAAAATATCATAAACATATTTTACACTTTTTTGAGTATAATAAAACCTCACTGGCCTTCATGTACCGTAAACTAATCTCTATTTACTGATAACATATTAGAAGCCACAAAGAGAATATTTTAAATTTTTTATCATTTATTAATACCAAAACTCAACTCTTCAACTTTCATTAGTTCAGGATGCAATTTTCTGTTTATTCCTCTGTTTGAGTAATGACTTGGTTTCAAACCATTCTTTAAATTTTGGAATGAAAGTGTTTGTGGGCTTTATTAATAATGTTTGTTGATATTAAATGAAGTTAATATGTTATTAATAAATGTTAAAAGCAGTTTTAAAGTTTTGTTGTTGCAAATAGTTTCATTGCATGTATATTCTTTTTATATACAGGATGTTTCAAAATTCTCTGTACAAATTTCAAATAAAGATAAGGAACACCAAGACAAACCTTTTTCGTCTATGAATGTATGTCCGCTGACGTAACCCTTCAGTGCTAGAGGGCACTGACAGAAATATCAGTGGAGCTGGTATGTAAATGAATGGATTGGGTTGGGTTGTTTTACCTCTGAGCGGTACTTTTTTGCACACCATGGGCTAAATGGCCAGGTCACATGGACCCCGAAGGCTCAGAGAAGGTTGGGGGAGGGGACCCACTGGAACAGCTGTTGGGAGACAGATGGTAGCTTCCCGTCAAGGCCATCCAGCGTGTTCTTTAACGTGCACAGGGTATGGCTCTCCCGCACACGGGGCCACGGCTTATCGTCCCATCCGACGGACGGCGGCCTTTCCAAGCCCATCGGTGTCCCCTACTGACCGTGGGCAGGGCGGGGAATTTTGCGGAGATAAATCTCAAGCTGACCCAGCTGGGACTCGAACCTGGGAACTACAGATTACGAGCCTGGCGCGCTACCGACTGAGCCACCCCCGCCCCAGTAAATGAATGGAAACGAGTGTGAACAACATATTTATTTAAAGAAGGTGCTCAAAGTTGCGACTGACAACAGCATTGCATGCATGACAGCGTCGAAACATTGATTCCCTTAAATGTTGAAAGATTCGCGAAAGTTGCAACAGCGAGAGCAATTCTTGCGACGAGGTCATCTCAGTCAATGGGAGTCTTGTACATGAGGTTCTTCATGTTTCCCAAACAAAGAAATAGAATTTTGTGGAGATAAAATCTCAACGCTGACCCAGCTGGGACTCGAACCTGACCAGCTGGGCCTACTCATCAGCCCCCAAAAATGGCGTTCAGATAATCCCGCACATCATTGTGTTGAAATCATATTCGTCTGCGGATAGCCATGGGAACATCTTCCAGCATTCCCGGCAACGTTTCATCAAGAAATACCTGATAAATCTGTCCATTAAGTTGGGGAGGCAGCAGGTATGGCCCAAGCAAAATATCATGGACGATGATCACCAAAACATTGATGGTGAACTGTTGATGACCATGTGCCATTGTGGCATGTGGATTTTCGTGCTCCCAAACATGGGAATTGCGCACATTAAACACACCCTTACGTGTGAAAAAGGCCTCATCTGAGAAGAGTACATAGCCGGAAAATCAGTCTGCTGCAGAAACCAGCACACAAAGAGGATAATCCAGAGGTTGCAATGTCTGGACTCTCTGTTGATGAAACGGATGTAACTGCTGCTCGTGCAACATTCTCTACACAAAGGCGTGGTTCACATTCCCTTGTGTGGAGAGAAGCCTACTGTTTTTTATCACAATTTCTCTGCCACATTTATTATTTCTAAACTTATGACATCATGTATAAGCTTACTCATATATTAACTGTGTGCTGGTTCTTGTGTAACTCTTGAGGCTATGTGCAAAGCTCGCGTGCTTGTGCCTGGATGGTCCTTAATCCGCCTTAGGATCTTTTCCTAATGCGCATGGTTCTCTCCCGTTCAGTGTCATGCATGTTTGCATAGATGTTTCAGTTTCTCGCAGTTGCCAGTGCAAACGTGCAAATATTTGGTGGTTTGGCACACGCCTTTTTGGAAAGTGCTATTGGTACAACCTCATAGCAGCTCTTCCATTTCCACTGGCAGCCCCATATGTCATGCATGTCAGCCATCTCAGCAGTCGTGAAACATGAAGTGTTTCACGTAATGTGTCTGATTTACGAATGACAACGGCAAATGCAAGTCCGTTCCCACTTCGCCTCTCTGGCCAATTGCAGCGCTGCCAAACAGTGCCCTTTAGCACTGAAGGGTTACGTCAGCGGACATAATTCATCGACAAAAAAGGTTTGTCTTGGTGTTCCCTATCTCTCATTGAAATTTGTAGAGTTTGAAACGCCCTTTATATATATATATATACACTGCACGACATTGAAATTGTCCCACACATAGCAATACATATTTGGCATACCATGATTTAATTTGCAGCCACATACAGCAGTTAGAAGATGAGATAATGCAGCACAATATGGCTGCTACAATAGGTGGTTGTACCACCTTGTACGGCGCAGCATGGAGTCATACAGTCGATGGATATGATCCTGAGGAATTGCACACCAAGCAGCGTTGACTTGCTCCCATAATTCATTGAGATTCCGCACCGGCCGGTGAGACATGATGTCACATTGTCCAATGTGTTTCCACAGATTTTTTGTTGGGGATAAATCTGCAGATCGTGCTGGCTATGGCAATACTTGAATATGTTGCATACATTATCTGGAGATTAGCAGTGTGTACACATCTGTTGTCATACTGGAAAATGAGCTACTGCATGCCTCATAGGAACGGTAACAAAACGGGCTGCAGAACTACACTAACGTATCATGCAGCTATCAGTGTTCCCATGATGCAGATGAGAGGTGACCTGCTGTCATATCCAATAGTACCCATACAATTATGCCTGGCTGACTGGCAGTGTGCCGGTCGCAAACAAGAGCTGGATCCGTCCTCTCACCAGGTTGTCACCATATACAGACCCATCAATCATCAGCACCCAGACAGAACAGTATTCATCACTAAACGCAAGAATGTTCCATTCCTGACCCCAGTTCGCACGACTTTGACACCAAGCCAGACGAGTGTTGCGATGGTTTGCAGTCAATGACAGTTGATGTAATGGTTGCCTAGAGCGCAGGTGTGCCTCGTGCAGCCTTCAGTTTACCATTCAGGTTATGGGGATGTCCATGGCTGCTAACAAAGCCCATCGAATATCACCTACAGTGCTCTATGGTGACGAGAGCATGTCGAACAATGCACCTATCAAGTGGTGCTGACATCTGTCGGATGGCACCACTCCCTCTGCGATGCACACTTGCCAAGAGTTTGTGCAACCCAAAGAACAATGGCAGTGACACAGCGTGTAGTCCATCCAGCTTGACGTAGTCCTATAATTCTTCCTCTCTCAGAAGCATCCAAATGGCAATAAACCTTCTGATGGTGTGTAACAGGCATTTTCGGCCTTCGCTGAACAATTTCCAAGTGGAGCCACCTAATCTCAACTGTTCGCACGACTTCCACTTGCATAAACACAATACCATCCCTGTTCCTTCGTGCACCTTTTATCTATTTAGCCACACGTCATTGGCTCTAGATTATCATCATTTGCATATCAACTGCACACACCCACACTTCTGTTTGTATATGTCCTGGGTGGAGCACTTTCATTGTCAAGCAGTGTATTTTTCCCCCACAAGTAATCGTTGAAATATTATGCACTAAAAGGTAAAGATTGTCAGTTTCTGTGACAGTTCTTAGTAGCAAGTAAATGGATTATTTCACAACTAAATTTGTTAATATTATTGACAGCATTTATGATTATTAAATTCAGACAGTGACAATTTACTGTTATACCAAGCTCTCTTCCATCTTTGCTGAATATTATTTTACTTTAATTGCTGTAATGAGTTATATTAAACTGTGGTGTTGCTACTGAAAATTATGTTGTCACATTTTCTAAGACAAAATGGAAATTTTACTCATGCTCTTGAGTGTAAATATGGAAAGTACAATGGTGCTCGAAAGTTAAGGAACAAACAAAAGATTGAATAATTCATAAATGCTGTAATAAATTTATTTGAAAATGCAGTGAAAAATATTTTATGGTAAGGCTGAATAATGTACAAATATTACGTCAATGAGTTCATGACTAGGCAGAAAAATTGCATCAAGAGTCAATGGAAGCAAACTATAATATGGCATAAGATCTCTGCGATCATTATGGACTTGATAATGACTCATTGCATTGAATTGCCAGTTAGTGCTTGAGGCAGTCTAGCTCGGCAAAGCTTCTGGTAGGTGAGGACTAAAACTGGAAAATCTCCCTAGAGTATCCCATATGTGTGCTACAGGATTGAGGTGTGGGTACTTTTCCAACAAATCATGGGTAAATCTCGGTCTTAAAATATTATTTCACCAGTCGGGCTCTGCATGAATGAGCATCTGGACTGTCTGCTCTTTCAAACTAAGAAGTATAAGGATCACTTCTCGAAACCTTAGACTTGTGAGAGTCCTTACTGTATACAACTATTGACACTTAAACTACACCATCTCCAGAACTGTCTCATTTTCTGTTCCCTCCAAATGGTTATTCATTGAGGATCTTTTTGAAGACTGAATTGTAGCTGATGTGTGAAGAGCATATTGATCTTATTGCTCCTAAGAGCCCCATATAAAATGGCTCCACAGGGTTTCCATTTACAAATTGGCTCCATCGACCACAATTGCTTAACCTGGCCCCTATCTACACGGATATTTTCGTATTTCATTTTTCTCATTCACTTTGTTTCTATTTAGGACTGTTTTCAGTAAAAGTAATTAGTTATTCAGTAAAACTATTAGGATTTCTTTTCAGTAAAAATGAAACGATATTTTACTAATTGTTTTTATAAAGTCACCTTTACACTGATAACTAAATAATCGTTATAGTACTTTCTTTTTGTACCTTCAGTGCTACAAGAGAGTAATGAGGTAAATGAAATTAAAAGAATTCATAGGACTACGTGTTTATTAGCTGTTTCTCAAAAATAGTCTTCAAGAGACTGAATACAGTTATTACAGCACTCATTATAAACTTTAGAAAAGTTGTGATGATATTGGTCTATCTTCCCAGTTTTCTGAATATCATCGATTTTTATAAAATTGATGACTTTTCAATCTCGGTTTAGATATGGAAAACAGAAGAAAGCCTGTCGGAGCTAGGTCAGGGGAATAAGGAGGATGATACAGCACTACAACCTAGGGTTTGGACCAAAGAGTGTCACAAACTTGGTAAAAATTTTCTTTAACGTTGTAGTAATTCTAGACCTGATCTTTATTCATATCTAGTTCATATGTCGTCATTCAGCGTCTCAGTCAACAATCTCATGAGTTGATTGCACACTTGACCATCAGCTCTGGATTGGAGGTCGTTTTCTGTTGTCTACTATGACAGTAATTCCCATATCCTCTCTGCCCTGTTCAGAGTGCTTAAACCATCAAAACATTTGTGCTGTGGACAGATCCTCGACTCCATAAGTTGTTTGTAACATTTCATGTCTCCCAGTGGTGCTTTTCCCTCACTTTATATTTCACACAAAACAATACTGATTTATTGTTATACGATATGGTACAATCATGTCCTGCCGTAGGATGTATAAATCGTTATGGATATATCTCTTAATTTCTTTAACTAACTGACTGCGCAGTAATACACGATGCACAAAGCACCCCAGAAGAAAGAACACAACCCCAAATGGTTGTGGTTAGCGGGATTGCCAAAATCATTTCAATATGTGTCTGTAGCGGCCCTCTAACAGAATGATACTCGTAGTACGTATTTTTATTTGTCTCGTTTCTTTCTTGCTGCACTGTTTACTTCTTATGAAGGAGAGAATCACAAAGTTCTATATATTTTAGAGATATATCTGGCAACCATACTATGGGGTCATGACAGCAAAATATGTTGGGCAGAAAGGATGCCTGTAATGTATTCTTACCATAGTGATGGCCAAGTTTTAAAAGTTGGTATATAATATGGTACATTCATGTTCTGCCGTAGGATGTACAAATCATTATGGATATACAAATCTGTTAATTTCTTCAGCTAACTTTATTTAATGTACGTTTTTTTTTTTGAAGCCAAATTTACTCTAATTCATGATTATTCTATTCACTCCTGCCACTCATGATCAGCTGCATATTCATTGGCTCACACCACTCGCTCAGAGCAGCTGTGGAACGCTGGTTGGTTCAAACTGAAGGCTGGCATCATCGACTGGCTTGGTGTGTGAGAAACATCTTTCGTTTGCAAGACTGCAAAATAGAACTTCAAAAATTCATAAAAAAAAATACTGAAATCACCAAAGACAAAAGATATATCAATATTTTCAAAGGAGTATATTGAATCCCATCTATTAAACAAAATTGACTTTGTAATTCATGATTAGGGTTAGATTTAGTTTTCCTACCACTCGAAACAATAGTGGTTACCAATCGTACTCTATCAATCTTTTGGTTTCATATGTATTACTAAATTTAATTACTACAGTGAAACAATATACAGGGTGAATCTGAAAAAGTGGGCAAAACTTTACGGGGTGGTAAAACGCAGCTATACGAGCAATATTCGTCATAGAATGTATGGTCGGAACGCAAGCGGTGAGAAGTTAAAAAGTAGTTTTCCACTGTCACATTTAAAGAATGAACACAAGAAGGAGAGGAGATACTTCAGAAAACGTTTTATTAACAGGAATGCAATTGAGGTAACAAGGTACAAGAAATTTTGATCATTTTTGAAATATTTCCTCTGAAGAAATTACTCATAAAGTATTCAGCAGAATGAAGATAAACAGAAGAAATGGATTTAATGCAATATATACTATTTTATTATCGTCATGCTTTAAAAGTACAGTTATAGAGAAAGTAAAACCAAAACCACACTATTGCCTGTGTTAGCTACAGCAAACAAAAGTTCTACGGAAGTTAACAAGTAATTAACGATTGGTTTAGATGGCATTAGGTAAGAATTTATAATCTGAAACTCTTTTTCAATATTACCTTTATTTTTCTGAAACCCGAGAGCAGTAAAGATGAATTTTACCAAGCTTTCCAACAAATCATCTCACTACCATATTTAAAAAAACCCATTTAATCGCATATTAATTTCTGATTTAAAAGGTTTTTTTTTTCTAGTTGAAAATAATGGAATTTTCTAAAACTTAGTTATACATTAGTGCTTAAATGCATGCATTAAAATGATTGATATGAGTTCTTTTGGAACTATATTTCTGGTGAAATAATCAGGGAAGTGATGATGTCATTGCTACTAACTCTGATAAACGGTACTGAAACATGCGGAAAAAGAGGATTTCTGCATTATTAAGTACCAATATAATATGTCAATATATCTTTTTTTTTACTGAAAAATATATCCATATAATACCTTGGTAACACATGCAGGAACCTAACAGGTGCATATACTTGAGCTATGATTTTAGTATTTTGCCAACCTGTTCGTCCCCGACACTACCTCCTTATTGGTCCATGGTGCAGATATAGGAGTTCTCCCCTAGTATACAGGGTGTCCCTGAATTCATGGCCCAAATGTGAGGGGATGGTAGTATACAACGAATCCACCAATATTTGTCATAGAATATGCGGCCGCAAACGCAGTGAGGAGTCGGAAATAAAGGACAGACAGGGGCTTCCAGAGTGACATTTATTGGAGATCATTACAACAAATGCTCAAACGTCCGCCCACCAACGTTGATACAGGCGGCACAACGGCGGAGTAGTGATTGGCATAATGCTTGTAAACACCAGGCTTGTGCACATCAGCGGCTGCGATGGACAGTCGAGCTACCAGATCCTGCACGGGCGTCTCGTACACGACACTCTTCAAATGTCCCCACAAAAAGAAATCGATACAAGATCGGGCGATCTGGGGGGCCACCGCGCACAATCCATCAGTTCCCAAATGCGGTATGAAGATGATACACATCCATGCTGAAATGGGTGGGTCACCTATTGTGCTGGAACCACATACGAGCACTGATTGCGGCTGGAACATCCTGAAGCAATCCCGGCAAAACCTGTTGCAGCAAAATAAGGTACGTTCGCCCATCGAGGCAGTAGGTAGGGTCCAATTAAGTATTCATGCAAGACATTGATGGCGAAATGTTGCTGGTTCGAATTTGGACGTGTACCACTGGGGTTGTGGGCCGCCCACAAATGTGCATTATGGACATTCACTATGCCTTCACGTGAGAATGTTGATTCATCCGTAAAGCACATGCGCAGGGAAATCGGGATGTGCGGCACTTTGCTGCAGGAACCACTGGGCGAAATCCATGCACAGGGGATAATCAACAGCTGTCAATGCCTGCATTCACTGCAAGTGATAGGGGTGTAGCCCTTCTTCATGCAGTACTTGCCAGACACTTCCGATGCACACCTAGGCGGCAGATCGCATGCTTGTACCTGGGTTATCTGCCACCATACGCAAGATGTCCTGTCTGACCGTCTGTGCTCGTCTGGCATCATGTCGACTGACGTGGAAGGTGCCTGCCTCAGACAGCTGGCGGTGCAGTCGCGCAAACATTTCATGATCGGCGCATAGGATATTGCTCACACTAGTCTTTGTGCCTCTCTACCATTGCCCTTGGCTACACCGTACATCAAGTGCATATCGGCTTTCTCTGCGTTCGTAAACTGCTCCATCTCGTGTCTGGTCGACGCTGAGAATGCTGGGGTTTGGCCGATCCAGCGCTTTTAAGCCATGCCGCCTTGTCTGCGCCCCCTACCAGCACCGGGTTGCTTTTGCGGCTGCATATTCTATGTCGAATATTGGTGGGTTCGGTGTGTACTACCATCCCCTCATGTTTGGGCCATGAATTCAGGGACACCCTGTATATACAACTATGTCTTCAACAGTTTCATAGCAGTCTTCGGTGCCTTCTGATTTATTATTTTAATTATTTTAAAAGATTTGTTCATTTAGTGCAGTGGTGAGTTGATTAGCAAGTTTACGATTTGTAGGTTTGATTGCTACTCTCTCTTACAGTTGTTTTTGTTGTTCAGTTTTCCATTATTTTTCACAAATGAAGGGTTGTTTTCCGCCTCCTAACTAGGAGCGAGGGGATTTGTTGCATATTTTGCTCACTTACTGTGATGTTTGGCGTACGCTGTTTTTTCCTAGGTCTTCAGTAGTTCTTTCCAAATCCTATTACTGGTTTATTAGAGTTTCTGCAAATGTTTTTTCAATTGGAGTTTGTTGGTAAATTTTTCGTATTTGCTCATATGATGACCTGGGCTTCGACACCATGGTATAGCCTCATCATTCCACGCTAGTTGAGAGTTGAGTGCTGAGTTTGATGTAGTTAGGAATTGCCATTATTTCATTATTCATAGTAATGATGGTAGAACCATTAATACTTATGGCCTCTTCAACGTTCGACTTTCCAAATTTTTCTGCAGTGTATCGTACTTCTGATATTCTATAGAGGGATCTCTGAAGATGGTCGACTTCTGTCCCCATTCTTCATGTCTTAGTAAGAAGGGCTAACCCCTGAAAGTCGTCTACTGTAACCATGCTTGAAGCTATGTGATCTACCAACTTAAAAGATTGTAAAACCAAACTTTCCTATTATTCAAATGCTGTTACGAATTATCTGTGATGCTGTAAGAATATCTTCATGTTGACGTTGAAAAAGACATTCTGATTTCTATGATAAAAAAGAGCAAAAACGATTGGCCATATAATTAGGTGAAATATATATATATACTTTCCTACTGTTCATAAAACTGTGTGAAACCAAAATTGCTGTACATCACACAAAATTTAGCTGATTTGATTACCCACAAAATATTCATTGTATAAAGGCTAGTTGTTGAAAAGCTGTTTCATTTAGTAAACCAATTACAGATACCTGTTTACCTTTCCATATTTTAAAACGTGCTCAAAATTAAAGGATAATATAAGAACACGTACATAACTCGTAGTATTTTTAAGGGAACGCAATGAAATTTGGTAAAGAGGTTTATTATTAAATTACAAATGTAAATCAAGCAGAAATTTAAAATCGTATAATATTCATGTGTTAAGATCATAATCGTGCAATTGACATGGACCAGTCCATGTAATAATACTTAAAGTCTGTTATGTACGACATTCGGTAAGTTAATATGGAGTATGACACGCCTGATGGCCATGCAGCACATGCAATGACTCACAGTTTAGGAGGGCATTGATGTCTTGAGGGATTAATGACCAGTGACGGACTGGCCAGCGTGTCAGCATGCCCAATGGCAAGTGGGCCCTGTGGGCCCCCTTAAACATTAGACATTATGTTAAAAATGATAGCTTTATAGTTGTGGGTCTCCTGGCAACCAATATTTTTAGACCCTGTCCGCCACTGTTAATGACCACTCCTCAACAAGTACTGTTCTGGTTAGAAAAGTGTTCTGGGAGGGGGCTGGCTGCTCCAATTGTCAGGAGATCTGGGTGGCCACTCCATTTGGCAAATATCTTCCTTTTCGAGAAAATCGTCGAGCACATAATCTCATCCATAAGCATAAAATGTGGACCAATGGTTCTCCGGAATGGCGTGATATATGGGTTCAGGAATTTGTCTCTGAATCGCAGGGCAGAGCCACTCAGAAAGATGTGAAGGTTTGTTGTCCATTCGTTGTGATTTCTGCCCCAACCATGCCATGGCCACCAGAGTAGTCCCTTTTTCTGATGTTTGAGGGACTGCTGCGGGTCCCTGGTTCTCTCCAGATCCGAATATATCGCGAATCAGTAATCACGATTCATCTGGGAACATAATGTGCCCGGAAAGGCCGCCGTCCGTCAGATGGGACGTTAAGCCGTGGCCCCGTGTGCGGGAGAGCCATACCCTGTGCACGTTAAAGAAGACGCTGGATGGCCTTGACGAGAGACTACCATCTGTCTCCCAACAGCTGTTCCAGTGGGTCCCCTCCCCCAACCTTCTCTAAGCCTACGGGGTCCATGTGACCTGGCCATTTAGCCCATTGTGTGCAAAAAAGTGCCGCTCAGAGGTAAAACAACCCAACCCATAATGTGCCCATGGGTCTGGACTTCAAGTGTGATGTTGGCGACCACGTTAAACGAGCTCGCGGGGCAGCGGGAGTTAAGAGGCAAAGAATATGTAATGAGAAGAATGAAAAGCTTCTTGTATCTGGACCTGAGTCCCTACTACCACCACTCAGTTCCAGATATACACTCTGCTGTAAAATGTGCTTACAGGGACAATGCAGCGAACCTGTTTTTGTTAGTATAGGATTGAATTATCTCTACGCATGCGCGAACCCTGGCTTTTCAGCACATTGTTTCGGAACAACAACAGAGGATAATCTCTAATTTCAGGTACGTTGAATGTTTTTTTTCCTCGTTCAGCAATTTTATTTGATATATTTGCTACTCCAAGAAAAATTGTAGTAAAAGCTTGATTTGTTCCAATATCAACATAGTTTCCCAAATGCAATCTTCTGTAGCAGACAAAGGGGCGGGGGTGGCTTAGTCGGTAGCACGCCAGGCTCATAATCTGTAGTTCCCAGGTTCGAGTCCCAGCTGGGTCAGCGTTGAGATTTATCTCCGCAAAATACCCCGCCCTGCCCACGGTCAGTAGGGGACACCGATGGGCTTGGAAAGGTCGCCGTCCGTCGGATGGGACGTTAAGCCGTGGCCCCGTGTGCGGGAGAGCCATACCCTGTGCACGTTAAAGAACACGCTGGATGGCCTTGACGGGAGGCTACCATCTGTCTCCCAACAGCTGTTCCAGTGGGTCCCCTCCCCCAACCTTCTCTGAGCCTTCGGGGTCCATGTGACCTGGCCATTTAGCCCATGGTGTGCAAAAAAGTGCCGCTCAGAGGTAAAACAACCCAACCCTGTAGCAGACAAGTGGTTTACTTTAAGCCTTGCCGCCATGTTGGCAGTTACGGCAGGTGATAACTTGTAACATGTCAAGCAGCACTTGTTGCTATTCTCTCTATAACTGTAGGGCTAACTCCAAAAGTATATCCAATATTAATAAGGGACTGATGTTTATAGATTATCAGTTTTTCATAATTAGCGATTAAATAAACTCGTTATCATAAAACTAAACTTGTTATGGACTACGGTCCTGCCGCAGAAGAGTGCTTGTCGTGCGGCTATGATTCCAAGAAGTCTTCCTCGCAACAATTGCAAAGCAGTAAGAAAATATGGATTATATTTTCAGCGTATTTGAAATTCATAAGAAAAGTGCAGAATTTTACTATCTTATCATTTCTTTATAATTGCAAAATTTGAAAGAGGGATATGATATTTTGCAAACGTTGCAAATAAAATTTATGCCCATTGACATAATCTGTTGTAGCCAACTTCTCATGCTGTGACCTCAGTTAAAATAAATGTGATATTAAATAAATTTTCTTAGTTCACTTCTTAATTTTTTTGTGCTTTTTTGTTTTAATTACATTCATTGCATATATAAACAATATATAAAAACTCGGTGCTGTTAATTTCCTAAAATGGAGAAAGATTTACGTGGACATTTACAGTGTTCAGCTTGTTATATGGAATGAAGATTTATTAAATAAATATAAAACAAATACGTGAAGGATTGTATGAGACAACAAAAAATTAAATAAGCATCATGACAAAAAAAAGTTTTCGAATAAATTTGTTGAACACAGCAAAAAAAGTAGAGTGAGGGAGCTGGAGGGGTTAGTAATGAATGCAGTGCATTTGAATTTATCTACGAATAAAAATTGTATCAATCAAAATTTTACTAATATTTGCTTTCGGGAACATACGTGAATGTGCTGAAAGAGAAAAAAAAAAGGGGAAAAAAAGATATTTCATGCAATGCGAAAACATTCTCATATACTTATATTACATGTTAAAAAAAATTATAAACGTTACGACACTAAAAACAACAGCCGCCAAATCTAAAAATTCTCACTGAAACAAATATGCAAGCACCGTAGCCCCTGAGATCACGAATAGCAGCTCCCTGTAGCACAGCACGAGTATCTGTATCCTTGTGGTGCTGCAGTCGAAAGTGTCTTACTTTGTACCTATGGAAACTTTCATTCTTTTATTTTCATCTCTTACTTTTCATTTTTTGTTAGAAGGACACAAATAATAAGTCCTGTCTCTAGAGCCTAAAATATCCTGTCTCCAGAGTCGACAGGATATTTTTTGGAACATTCAATATTCTGGAAACGTCCGTCTGCGACTGACCTGCTTCCATCCTCCAAATCGCTCTCCACTGCTGAAAATCCACACAATGTCTTCTGGACATAATCAGTTCGACATGCTACTGAAGTGAAAGTAAGAGTTGCCTAAAACAACAGCTACAAGATGAGAGTAGACTCGCGCGTCATTTTAACGCATTTCTAATTTGCATATTATGGCTTAAGTATGGAAACTATAAATGCAGGATAGTTTTCCATGTAGCTTATTTTCTATGTTCGCCCATTTTCAGTTCATTCTTTTGCATATATCGGTAGCTATATAAGTTTTTGTCAACTATCCTTTAATTTTCAGCACCATTGTAGATCCTATTATACAGGGTGTTTCAAAACTCTGTACAAACTTCAATGGGAGATACGGAACGTCAAGATAAACCTTTTTAGTCTATGGATGTATGTCCGCTGACATAACCCTTCGGTGTTAGACGGCATTGTTTGGCAGCACTGCAGTTAGCTAGAGGGGCGAAGTGGGAATGGATTGGGTTGGGTTGTTTTACCTATGAGTGGCACTTTTTTGCACACCATGGGCTAAATGGCCAGGTCACATGGACCCCGAAGGCTCAGAGAAGGTTGGGGGAGGGGACCCACTGGAACAGCTGTTGGGAGACAGATGGTAGCCTCCCGTCAAGGCCATCCAGCGTGTTCTTTAACGTGCACAGGGTATGGCTCTCCCGCACACGGGGCCACGGCTTAACGTCCCATCCGATGGATGGCCTTTCCAAGCCCATCGGTGTCCCCTACTGACCGTGAGCAGGGCGGAGAATTTTGCGGAGATAAATCTCAACGCTGATGCAGCTGGGACTCGAACCTGGGAACTACAGATTACGAGCCTGGCACGCTACCGACTGAGCCACCCCCACCCCAGTTGGAATGGAGAACTGACTTATGTTTGCTGTCGGCATTCG
Organism: Ryuthela nishihirai; assembly: GCA_038380435.1. Classification (NCBI taxonomy): domain Eukaryota; kingdom Metazoa; phylum Arthropoda; class Arachnida; order Araneae; family Heptathelidae; genus Ryuthela; species Ryuthela nishihirai. The sequence continues at coordinate 54,066,400 of JAWZYU010000027.1, forward strand.
TAAATCAGACACGTTACGTGTAACATTGAGGGTTTCATGACTACTGAGATGGCTGACATGCATCTGGCATACGGGGTTGCCAATGGAAACGGAACAGCTGCTGTGAGGTTGTACCGACAGTACTTTCCAAATAGGCGTGTGCCAAACCACCGAACATTTGCACGTTTGCACCGGCAACTGCGAGAAACCTGAACATTCCATGCAAACATGCATGACACTGGTCGGGAGAGAATCATGTGCACTCCTGACATGAAAGAAGAGATCCTACGGCAGATTGAGACCAATCCAGGGAATCACGTGAGCTGTTCCACGTAGCCTCAGTGTGAACAACATCCTCGTGTGGAGAATGTTGCATGAGCAGCAGTTACATCCGTTTCATCATCAGAGAGTCCAAACATTGCAACCTCTGGATTACCCTCTTCATTGAAATTCGTGTGCTGGTTTCTGCAACAGCCTGCTTTTCCGGCTCATGTGTTCTTCTCAGATGAGGCCTCTTTCACACGTGAGGATGTATTTAATGGGCACAATTCTCATCTTTGGATGCATGAAAATCCATCATCAACAGTTCACTGTCAATGTTTGGGCGCGTATCTTCCATGATATTTTGCTTGGGCCATACCTGCTGTGTCCCCAACTTAATGGGCAGATTTATCAAGTATTTCTTGAAGAAACGTTGCTGGGACTGCTGGAAGATGTTCACATGGCTATCTGCAGACGAATATGGTTTCAACACAATGGGGCGCCAGCACACTTCAGCAATGATGTGCGGGATTATCTGAACGCCACTTTTGGAGGCTGATGAGTAGGCCAGGGTGGACCCATCGCCTAGCTGCCAAGATCATCCGATTTAACATGCATCTATTTTTTTTGTCTGGGGACACATGAAGAACTTCATGTATGAGACTTTCATTGACTCAGATGAAGACCTCGTTGCAATAATCGCTGTCTCCGAAGCAACTGTTCGCGAAATTCCAGGAATATTTCAACATGTATGGCAATCAATGTTTCGATGCTGTCATGCATGCAATGCTGTTACCGATTAGAACTTTAACCACTTTTTTTAAATAAACATGTTGTTCACACTTATTTCCATTCATTTGTGTACCAGCTCCACCGATATTTCTGTCAGCGCCCTCTAGCACCGAAGGGTTACATCAGCGAACATACATTCATAGACGAAAAAGGTTTGTTTTGTTGTTCCATATCTCTTATTGAAATTTCTACAGAGTTTTGAAACACCCCGTAGATCATCTCCCCAGGGAGATATGAAGCTAAAGTCAGAGAGCACGAGATTACAGATTCGAAAGAAGTGTTAGCAACATCAGTTTTAATTTCACCATGTCTAGGAACTGGAGGAAAGAAGAGTCGTGCCGAAAGAAATTATATTACATGGAAAATCTCAAAAGTATAATCCTGGTTGTTTAATAACGTATTTTTATTGTAATCTTCCCCACCTTTCCTTAGTTGATCGTCCTTAGTGTAGCAGAACTTTCTGGTGTGTAGCAGAACTTTCTGGTGCTGCAACTAATGTTTGGGGCATTCTGTTGTGAGAATATTCTGATTCCAATCCAAGTTACTTTCGTAAATGGTAATGGAATGTGTGCGGCAAATTCTGTCTGTAGTAAGGGAGGGGAATACAGATTCGATCAATATTGGGAAGGGACCTACGGAAACTTCTGTGGTAAGGTGGGCTGTAAGCGGAAAAATATGAGAACAACTAGTCCCATGGAACATTTCGACTTTTGCATTGAGCCAGTTACACTGTCGCTAATAATCCATGCCAGTCTGAATTCATTGATGTAAACTAGCTTTTATGGTATGAATTATACATACATTTTTACTTTGCTACTTCCAGTTTTATATGAACAACAGATTGTGTTTCGTCTCATGATTTTATCCATGAGATGATTGTGTTTCCAATGGAATATTACCAAGTATCCCAAAAATAATGTTTTTCCACAGAAAATTTCATTTGGATAATATAACTGAATCATATCCGGAAAATTGGTTCCAGACGATTTTTCGTCTGGAACCACTTTTCCCCTTCAAAATTTAAACTCTAGTTAAGCTATTGGGCTGATTGCAAAAAACAGTTTTGTTAGCACTCTCTTTCTGACCAGAATAATGATTTTGATTTAACGACTAGCAATATATATGACTCCAGATAACTGTAATTCATTGATTGTTAGAGAGAACTGCTCACTAATTGAAGCCTTCCATACAAAGTGCCAATTTTCACATTTTTTCAGGGATGACATATAAGTTTCACGTTTAATTTAAAAAAATATATATATATTCTCTTATAAAGGGCTAATTCCTTCAATTTATTTCCTTAAGGAATGCTGTGGTGAATAGTTAATACTTATTAACGATTTAGATCTTGAAACTAATTTAAAGCACTCAGACACCTTCAAGGACCCACCACTATAACGACCAATTGCTGTCATGTGAACAAATCCAAAATTGGCCTCACCGTTCCCTGCAAATAAGTGATTAGAGTTTAACGACTGCTGGTAGCCGCTATCTTGGTATGACGATATTTGCAATCGAGTTTACTGAATGCGCATTCTATGATATAAACAAAATTAACCTTGTCGCAATGATCAATGGCTAACAACTTACATGTAGCCATAATTCATCAAATACTAATCGATACATCACATAAATTAACATTAAAATACTTAAGGAATAGTCAGAAGTATATATCACAGAACACTGGAACGTTTTCGGTGGAGTTTTACCAACTCATTTTTTTTTTACCATTTAATTGGATCAATCTGGAATTTAAACACTGTAGAATTGCATATTCCTATAGCTGTTAATCACAATTTCCAGCTGAATATCTTCCCACAAACTTTATTGTATAAATCAATGAGGTACAACTCTTGTTGAAGTATCATTAAATGATTATGATAATTGTAGAATTAAGTAATACGCAAAAAATAGCATATGCATGTATCATAATACATATATTTCATTGCAGAGCAGAGCAAAACTTTTGAAAGCTGTATAAGGATTTAAAAACATTCTAAAACATAAGATGCTGCATAAATGGATTGGGAGGAATCTATTTAGTTATTATATGATTTTTTCTTATTTAATCCACAGAATTTTACAATCATCCTACGCTTCGTCAGAAGCGAAAAAGCCTACAGCTTTGAATTAAGCTGTGGTTACTATCGCATCCAGTGCTGAATGCTACAGCATTTTATTACAACTAAGTGTGCCGGAACATGGGTCGAGGAGTTTACAGGAACCAATAACGGCTTACCGTACCCAGAGTTCATATTACACTTGAATGTTTTTAAACGTAAAAACAAAACTTCAGTAATTAATCTATATTTGAGTAGAATCTAAAATTCTCATATTACTCTTAAAAATTTTCGTCTTAACTAAACCGTGCAAAAGAAAGTTGCTTTATTAAGAAATATACTTTTTTAATTGTTCGATGCATTCTTGAGGCTACCGATTCCGATGTTTCAAGATGCCGCATGCAAAGCACACCTTACTACGTTAAAAGTACAACGGACAGTAGGTCGTGCCTTGCCACTTTGCGGGCTGAATTTCTTACAGCAATACGGAATTCAGGAAGTTGTACTTAAAATTGTATAAACCTTGTAATAAATGTCACGTGAGGTTAAAATACAAGCAAATATAACTATATAATTATTTTCTTTTTATAGCGTTAAGCATAGCAAGAACTGAAATTTGCAGCTGTGCTGTAACTTGTATAAACGATCACTTTCAAAGTTTTTAGTTACTTACCAAATTAGATGGTTGTACAGAATACGAGTGGGAGATGCTATTCTAATGACACAATTTCTATTTTGTAAGCTAATTCTTAATATTTAAATTTCAGGAGGAAACTAGCGAAAAATTTTAGCTGCTTATAGAGTATCGTGTTTTTTCATGCCCCTAATGTTTCGCGATATTATTTTTTATGTAGAACTACTTTTTCTTATTTAGACTACCTACGGTGGGGTAATTTGGCGTACTACTGTACTATATCAAAATATCTTTTCACTGCGCATGTACGAAGTTATATTTCGACTCTAGGCCCCCTGTCGGTAGGGGACTAATTTTTGGATCACTTTTAATGGTAGGTTATTGACAATTGCTGCACTACTACTTATACTATAGCGTATAAACTGACAGGCTCCTGTCAGACCTGTGGCAAGCAGTTGCTTGAGGGGGGATTTATATATTTATTTTTAGACAAGCGAATAAAAAAAAGATAAATTATCAGTTAATAAACATTTTAATTACTAATTTTTGGGACATTTGAATTTATAATAATCATTAAATTATGGTGTTTTTTGAACTTGAAATCTGCTTTAATCAGCATATACAACCTCGTCGACTATAGTATCTGTTTTAACTAGAATATATTGGCCAAATCTGGCATCTTCTCTGATTTCCTTGCAAGCCAAAATACTATTAGTCGACGGCTAGGGAGACGAACCGGCCGAGGAATTGGATGGTTTGTGTACTAGCGGAGAGGTTAGTGGCATAATGTCTTCGTGTTTGTTATCGCCTGTAAAAACTGAAAAACAAATATTTGAAAATTCCATGCCAGAGGATGACCCAAACTGTAATTCAGATGTAATAAAAGAAGACTTTTCAAAGGAAGATTTTACAAAACCACGATGGGGTCCAAATCATGCTGGAGCCAAGGAATTAGCAAGCCTTTATACTCAAGGTATGTAGTTAATGAATATTTTTTCCATAAGGCATAAATGGTATACCAGAAGTTTATTTTTAAATTAATATAATAAAGCAAATCAGATAAGCAAAATCAACAATATAGTATTGACAAATAGTAAGTGACAACAGGTACTGTGAGCTGAACTCCACCCAAATTGCATCCATCTATGAAATAATTTGTACTACTTCGTAGATAAATAGACTCATTTAACTAACTATATTTAGCATGGAACAACAAGAACTAAATAAAAAAAGTCTCAAAAAATACATAGGTGAACATAACGACTTTGCAAAGTAAGTATATAATATGTAGTGTTAATTATTGTATGGTAGTAACCTGTCAAAATTACTAATGTATACTTGAAAATGTAACGATATTTCAATGTTTTGCCAGCATCTAGACCAAATTTAATTATTCTCTGGTTTCACCAAGCTCCTGAATGTAGATCGAGGGCACAGAAATGCCCCTTTAAACAAAAGTATATTTTAAGTATATGGGGGTAAGCAAGTTTAATGTCCTGAGAATTGGAATTTGTGCAATTTATACAGGTGATTTTTCTTGTGATGGAGATTGTTGTGCTAGGGCAAAGAACTACTAACTAGTTAATTATGATGAATATTTGGAAGAAACCTTGCTGGTGATTCTGAATCGCTATTTTAGTTTCTTGAGACTTATATTTTATTATTAGATTTATTATGTTTTTAGCCAACATTTTGGTTTTTATTTTCAATGTGACTGTGAAGTTGTGATGAAGGTACATACCAGCTGCAAAGAACATATTAACTGTTTTTTTTAATTGACTACAGTGTGTATTCCAGAGATTAAATATTTATTATCTACTTGTGTTTTTATCTAAGCATTGAAATTTTGTGCCCTTTGACTGTGTATACCTTATGTAGCAGAAAACTTGAGTTTTTAATACACATAATTTTTCTGGATATTGATTTAGATTTCTGACAAAATCTCTGTCAAAATCCCCCCCTCCCCCCAAAAAATGATTTATATCTTGTGGAGCAGGGGCAGTCATAAGGCTCAAGTCTGCAGGGGGCCATTTAGGGAATTTTAAAGGATTTTGCCTGTATAGCATATAAAAAAAATACTGAAAGGGATTTTCCTATTTTTATTTGTTTTCAAGGTCATATGCATTATAAAGCAAATGAAAGGTTACTATTTATTAAGAAATTTTTAATGATCCAAACCAGTGTTCTTCAAACAATATTTTGCAGAACCCTAGAGTTCTGTGGAGCATTTCCAAGGGTTCTGCAGAGATATTGACTTAATTCTGAGCACTATGCTGAAGTATTTTCATCAAACAGTTAAATATAGAAGAGAAGTGATATTTTAATGATATAACCAAATTCATATATCTAATGATTTGTTGGAAATATTTAGAAATTTACTTTTGGTATATATGAGGCTCTTGAGAGGCTTTGGGGTTTGATTCCTTGTACATCAAAGGGTGAAAATCAGAACAAGCATAGCACAAGGAAAGTTTTAGGGTATTTACTTATATGCCGCTTTGTAGTTCTTGTTATCTGGTTCAGTATAATATTTACTGTATAATGGTCGACTCTCTGGCGGAAGTACAGATCATGTCCTTGGCTGCAATTTCTTTTTATGCAACATAACAAAATGGCCCTTTTCAATGATTCCTACAGCCCTCAAAACCTTAACCCAAACAGGGGTTTCAACGAAAAAGATTGTTTCTTTCGTTACCATATTAATGAAAACCCAAGCTTATGTCAAATGCAACATACCGTAACCATGGTAATGGCAAATTACGTTTTAAACAAAGTTAAAAAAAACCTAAATCTTCCAATCAAAAAAAAATCTTCTAATCATCAACTACAAAAAAAAACTGCATAAAACTATCAAATATAACACACATCAACAAAACATAATTGCCTTCCCAGATATGGTAAACCACTTTCACCATTACCCCCCTTTTTCCCCACTTTCAAAACACTAAAGAACACAAAACACAAAAAACTAACCACTTAAACACCACAAAAATATAAAATTACAAACTAGTAACCTAAATAAACAAAAACTAAACAAATACTAACCATATCTCGTGATTCATGCTACTTCATCATGCACATGGGGCGAATATAGATGTTTTTCCTCAACAAAACTCAGAAATGGGTCTGACTGGTGACCACAGCTGCTTTCTCTACATGAATTCAGCCAGATAGCTGTCGAACCTACCATCATCCATACGGCCTCTAGGCATCTTGTATTTTGCATGGCACCACATACCTTCCACAGTGTTAGTGTGGACCCCTGTCTCATAGTCAACAAATGGAACAGAGTAGTTGACTGTGAGGTGGACTAAACCCTCATTCAAACAGTCATGTGATCGCGAGCAATCTGAATAAATCGTGGACACAGGTAAAATTTTCTCCTTCATAACAGCAAGCAAGGAGTCTGTAGAGCGATCAGAAACAACAGCAAGAAAACACTTATTGGAGCCCATTTCCACCCCACCAAACACCCAACGACCTACCCTTGTACCTACCCCGGTGGTACTTGTTGGTTCCAAACTTGCTCTCATCAATCTCAACAATAGCATCGGGCCCATCAATCGGCTGTGACCTGGTAACCACAACATCGATTGCTGCTTCCCGACAAAAAGAGTATCAATCGGATATTGTGTTGCAAGATCCTATTCTGAGTTCCATTTCGGCAATCCTTCAAGGATAATCAAATGCCCATAAATAATAAATAAATACCCCCTCAAGCAGCTGCTTGCCACAGAGGTCTGACAGGAGCCTGTCAGTTTATATGCCATAGTAGAAGGTCTGAGAGGATGGCAGGTCCTCAGCAGAAAAATGACACAAACAGCCATGCCTTACCCAGGTCCCTTAGATCAGTAGCCACACGCACTAACCACCATATGTGCGCCAATTTCACAATCTGTTCTAGTAACGTTGGGGACCTCTCAAACCACGAGCCCTTATGAATACTTCTTGTATCGTGCTGGATCCTGCCAATTCTTTTTCGGTATTTCCACCAAAAATCATCGTTGGTCGAATCAGTTAGGGCCAGCCCATGGCCTTACGGCACTTGGGGCACTCGTACCCTGCTGCTATTGATCCAGTATTCTGCAAATGTTCAATCCCATCCTTAATATATTTTTCAAACAGCGGGGTAAAATCCTGTAAGACCATATGAGGTCCACCTGCCACTGCACTTCTACTGCAAGAAGTCATTTCACATATAATTACTAAAACTTCCATAAACTTAATATTTATAATGAAACCACCACCAACATGCCACGATGAAAATACCTATATGCAAATTACCCAGCTCATGTGCAACAACATAAAAACAAAAATGGCGACAACTCACATTCCTACAACAAAATAAAATTACCAGAAAGAAAAAAAAATACACATAAAAAGTATTCTCCCTTAACGTACACTTACCAACCACAATTCCATGAAACTAACCTCACAGCCAACACAAAACAAAAAACATGAAAATCTGAAACAATGCACTGCTGACTGAATTATAAAAAAGCCCCAAAACTCAATAGTGTCCTTGCAGACAACACGTATTGGCAACATGTAAATCAGAAACAGTGCCCGCCAACCGAATTATAAAAAAAGTCCCCAAAACTAAATAATGTCCTTACAGACAACACAAACCGATAAACATGAAAATCGGAAACTGCATCACTGACCAAATTATAAAAAAGCCCCCAAAACTAAACATCTATTAGAATCATTTTGAGATTATCTGTTATTTTTAAAGGCCACTTTCCAGGATCATCAAAATCATGCTCAAGGATAGAATTCATAAGAGTTTTCAGTTGTTATACTTGTATTGGACACGCTTTTGTCACCTGTTTCCTCCGGTGAACCGAGTGAGCTGTTGAGAGTTTCAGAAGTGAAAGATGAATTTTCTAGGCATCGTTTTTTAGCAGCTATAGAATCTTCAGTTAAATGTATGGCAGAAGAAGAAGAATCTTCAAAATTTTCTCGAGCAACTGAAGATTTGTCTGTACATGAAGATGTAGATGCAAAATGATTGGAAATAGGAGTCATAATTTTTTTACATTTTCTTCTTTCTGTGCTCTTCATTTTGTATATTCTGCTCCAGAAAATCTTTTTCTTCCATCTGACATCTAAAAGTAACGGTTATTACTATTATATTAGTTAAATTTTACGGTGTAGGATATACCAAGAAATGAATATTATTACTATTAATGATTATACTGCATTGTATAATACAAATTAGATGTTAGCTACATAAAAGAAATATTTGATATTTGTTTCTTGCCGCCCTATCAATGTTGCTGCCCGGGTGCAGTACACCCTTTGCACCCTCGGGTTGGCATGGCCCTGCCTAAGGAGATAGAATTAAATTCACACTTGGAATCGGTGATCTTCAATCACCGATTCCAAGTGTGATTTTATGATCAATAAAAAAAAGTCATGAAGTAAGAAGTTGAAAGAGGCCAAGAGATTTAACTGTATAGAGTTTAGTTGCACTGTTTGAAATTGGGAAGTTAGAGAACTAATATTGAGAAGTGTCATTAGGGACATTGGTTCCTTGAGGGGTAGCTGATATCTTCTGAGGATGTTGCCAAACCAGTGGGAACATCTCCCAACAAACCCTTGAGTGGTCCCATGCATTTCTTTTATACATGCCCTCATTCTCCTATAAATATCAAGAGTAAAGTTATATATATTAAAACCTCAGGACCTGTCAGCCATTTCATTGCAGTGAAATTGCATAATTACAGACTTTGGTGTACTGACAATATTCATTGAACTTCTTGACCTCGGGGACTCTCTCTCCAAATGAAAAGTTGTGAACACACCAACTTAGTGATGTGCTCAACCCTGCCAGCAGCTCATCATTTCCTCCACTAGACTCTTCTGTGTTTCAAACACTCTACTTTTCTTCAAGGGGGGTGGGGGTGGCTCAGACGGTAGCGTGTCAGGCTCGTAATCTGTAGTTCCCAGGTTCGAGTCCCAGCTGGGTCAGCGTTGAGATTTATCTCCGCAAAATTCCCTGCCCTGCCCACGGTCAGTAGGGGACACCGATGGGCTTGGAAAGGCCGCCGTCCGTCGGATGGGACGTTAAGCCGTGGCCCCGTGTGCGGGAGAGCCATACCCTGTGCACGTTAAAGAACATGCTGGATGGCCTTGACGGGAGGCTACCATCTGTCTCCCAACAGCTGTTCCAGTGGGTCCCCTCCCCCAACCTTCTCTGAGCCTTCGGGGTCCATGTGACCTGGCCATTTAGCCCATGGTGTGCAAAAAAGTGCCGCTCAGAGGTAAAACAACCCAACCCAACTTTTCTTCAAGGACTCTTCTAAACTTTGAATCTTCTTCCACAAAGTCAATGAATGTTTAAATTGAAGTGCATCTAAATTTAATGGTGATAAAGAGAATTAATTCTGTTTTAATATAAATACTGCAGAGTGAATTTTTACATTACTTTTGTTATCTATCACAATACATTACTAGTCTACTGCAACACAAAGTGTTTTGCAGTTGAAACTTAAGAAATATGAAAAGAAAAAACAATTATGTCTTTCTGAAAGATCCTGAAATAGCCAAAGCTTACAGTAGGTAACATAGTTGCAGTGAGAAATGCAGTTTGCTTATAACTGAGGTTGAGGAAGAGTGGTATCACTTTAACCAAGCTATATGTAAAACTAAGAATTCTGTACTAAATTTTAATCAATGGTTGCAGATACAAGTAGTATTGAATGCACAGGGATCACACATTTAAAATGTTTATACCAAAAAGATTTGCCACTGATGTGATATGCCAGTGCTCTAAGTGCAACACATAAATAAATATTGGCATTCAAAACTACCATTTATTTTTCTGACAATCCTATACTTATAAGATCATCAGAAAAATAAATGGTAGTTTTGAATGCCAATATTTATTGATATGTTGCACTTAGAGCTCTGGCATATCACATCAGTGGCAAATCTTTTTGGTATAAACATTTTAAATGTGTGATCCCTGTGCATTCAATACTACTTGTATCTGCAACCATTGACTAAAATTTCCCTTAACTGCAGCCATTGTGTCTTTAGTGATGCATTCCACAGCTACTGTTATTTCTGCTTTCAGCTCTTCAACTGTGTGCAAATTATTTTTTCAAGATAGAGTCCTTCAGAAATCTCCATAAGAAATAACTACAGAAATTCAAATCCAAAGAGTACAGTGGCCAAGACTATCCAATTTGAAATCATTTAAAATGTCAATTAAAGATGACCTCGTTGTGAAAATATTCATTTAAGAAATGAAGAACTGCATTTGCCACATGTGTTTTGACTCATCTTGTTGGAAAAATGTTTTATCTCATATTCACTTATATGCCTTTAAAAGTTGGAACAAAGTAGGCCTAAAAAGGTTTGAGGTAGAATTTCAGTTATTCACTCTGCCATCCAGGAAGATTAGCCCCAACAGTTCCATTACACGAAATTGTGCCCTGCTCCATGCATTTTTGTGGTGCAAAGGAATTCCATGATACGAGGGGATTTTCATTGGTTCATTCATATTCTGTCTACTGATCTACGGGACCTGGGTTCGAGCTCCGGGTAAGGCATGGATGTGTGTGTTGTTTTTCTGCTGAGGTCCTGCCATCCTCTCAGACCTTCTACTGTGGCATATAAACTGACAGGCTCCTGTCAGACCTCTGTGGCAAGCAGCTGCTTGAGGGGGTATTTATTTATTTTTATTTATTATTGATGTATCTATAGAGGTGGAAGTGTTATTTGTTGGTCAGCTGAATGTTTTGAATTGTTGTTTAACTATAGTTAATTAATGAAATGACTTCATTAATGAAATAACTCATCAGAGTTAACTCGACAGATATTCAGATCAATCAGCAGACACTTTTACGTCGATTTTAGTTTTTGAGGAAAAATTGTCTTGAGCCGGGTGGGATACGAACCCACGACCTCCTGATAACATGTCAGGTGCTCTGGACCACTGAGCTACCGGCCGCCGATCAAGATTTCCTCTAACTAGCGCTATGAACATTCCTTCTATGTTTCCCGTTGGTGCTTTTGTCGACAATATTTCCAGCCACAAGCGGCACTTATATTGCCCAATAGATGAAAGCATATACGATAAGTATGCAGATATAGTTATAACTATATAACTGTATAACTATATCTGCATACTTATATAGTTATAACTATATAACTATATAACTATATCTGCATACTTATCGTTATTATAACTATATAACTATATCTGCATACTTATTGTATATGCTTTCATCTATTGGGCAATATAAGTGCCGCTTGTGGCTGGAAATATTGTCGACAAAAGCGCCAACGGGAAACATAGAAGGAATGTTCATAGCGCTAGTTAGAGGAAATCTTGATCGGCGGCCGGTAGCTCAGTGGTCCAGAGCACCTGACATGTTATCAGGAGGTCGTGGGTTCGTATCCCACCCGGCTCAAGACAATTTTTCCTCAAAAACTAAAATCGACGTAAAAGTGTCTGCTGATTGATCTGTTGTTTAACTGTTGAATTATCTTTGAAATATTGATAAAATTAACCACAAATGTAGCCTTGCCTACATTTGTCCACATTGTTCAGGGATTGTTGCATCTGAATTTTCTACACCTTTTCAAACAGTGGTTAAACTGTTTTAAACCCAGCTGTTGAAACTGCCATTTGGCAGATTTGTTTGCTATATGAGCTATCATTTCCTGTACACATTTGATGTTTCCAGGCCATCTCAAAGCCTTCATATTGTCTGACACAGAAATAGTCTGTTCAAGCTTGATCACTAACCTTGCAGTTGTGATCTGCTTGGATCTTCTTTGCATTCACATTTTGTTTTAAAGTTACACTGCAATAATGCTAGTTTGATCAAACTTTTTCACACATAACATCTGCTCAGTAGAGTATGTCATCTTAAATATATAACAGAAGTTTCTAATAGGGAGTAGCACTTAAACTCAACACCCATCTGTTATGTATTCTGTGATACCATATCTAATACTTTCAGTACAATCAATAAATATTGGCATTTAAATATACATTGTTGTTTTCTGAGATTTGTAAAAAGGAGCAGAAGAGGCAGTCATTTGAGTGATAAGGCCAAACAGTTTATTTCTTATGGAAAGAGATAAAAACTGAATCATCACTGTACTACTTAACAAACAGCATTACATTGAGATTAATAAACATCTAAGGGATCAGTCAGAAGCTAATTTATCTATGTCCAGTTAACAGCAGATACGCTACATGAGTGGAAAGAAGGAATTTATAGCCCCATCTTACAGCTGTCGTCTGCACCAGGTAAGAGCTCAAGGGACTGGTAAATCACTCTTTCATACTAGGTAACCTTTGATAAGAAAGGTATTTTTGTACATAGTATAAGAGTAAAATCATGTGTCATAAGAAAATTGCACTTTGAGGCAATTTAACTATATGCAATAATGAGTGATAATCCATCTCAAGAATAGTTGTTAATTGTAAATACAGCTAATAATCATGCACTACTAAATTCTATAATTACTAGAGCTGTTATCTTAATTTATTTTTAATAGGAATCTTTGGCATGATAGCCTTGCTGAGAAAGCATAGATAGGAAAGACAGTAAAAAGTTGTACCAACTAGTAAATATACCGAATGAGATAAAAATAAAATGGTATAAAGGGGTTGAGATAAAGATGGCAAGGTGGTTGAAGGTAAAGATTGAGTCATGAAAAAGTGGGCTGAGAATTTCAAGAATCTTCTGAACAATAGTAGTTCTACTCCTGTTGCAGTGAAGTTATATATATATATCATTTGCTTAAATATTATCCCTATACATAATACTTAAAACAACCAATGGCTACAGATCTTCAACCAGACTACAATTTAGTCCTGCCGACACATGTATCCTGAGTCATAACTGTTGCATTTGGCCACTGCAGATCAGTTCTATCAAGGCCCTGTTTGATATTATCTGTTCATCACATCTGCCCCTTTTTTGTGAGGTCTTCAGGTACACTATTCATAACTTTATTTGCTAATTTGTAGCCGCCGAGTGGTTAGCGTGCTTGGCTACTGATCTAAGGGACCTGGGTTCGAGCCCCGGATAAGGCATGGATGTGTGTGTTGTTTTTCTGCTGAGGTCCTGCCATCCTCACAGACCTTTTACTATGGCATATAAACTGACAGACTCCTGTCAGACCTCTGTGGCAAGCAGCTGCTTGAGGGGTATTTATTTTATTTATTTATTTATAGCTTTTCATGCAGGCAATGTAGCAAAACCAATAGTCCCTCCACACACAAGATGCTGTTCAAATGTGGTTTGACTCCTAATCTTATCGTTTTTAATGTAGTCAAGCTACCTAATGCCCAAGATGTGTAAACATCTAGAATGAAAGGCACCAAATTTGCTGTTGTATCCAAAGGGTTAAAGTTTCACTATTGTAGCAAATTTCAGAAAAAACCAAACTATAGATGGCACCACTGAATGCAATCTCATTTGTAAATTCTATTCAGTATTATTAACTGGCAATTCTAATAACTGAAAATCAAGGAGGTGGTTATTGGAATAATCAACATTGTAAAATGCTCATGTTTTAGAACACAGCATGTAATAATCAAACTGGCTAAACAGTATTTTACACTTATACCAAGAATAGTAATCTTATTGAAATATTATCCTTGTGTAATGTATATTGTTATAATTAAGTAAATACCTACTATTGAATTTTGTTTTTATTATTTGTTAAAATACTCAATTAGTAAATAAATATATATATGATATCATTAGGCAAAGGAGTCATCAACCATCTCTGAGTAGCATATTGTGCAGAGACCGACTGCCTTGGTTTCATCATGTTGCCCATATGCACAACTGTAGATTGCGGCTACGTTATGTATGAATGTGTGCCTAAAGACAGAAAATGTGGAAGATCTAGGATGTGGTAGGCAGACAATACCAAACAGGACCTTGTTAGAATTTGCTTAAAGTGGCCAAATACTGTATATCAGGATTAGACATATTTGGTCTAGACCTCCTTAGCACATGGCTGCTAGAAGATTTTGTATGTACGTGCTATTTATTTTAGCATTTTATTGCTATTGCAGGTATTAGATACACTGCCCTAACAAAATACAGTGGACCCCCGATATAACGCGCATGTCGGGCAGGAAACAACACCCGCGTTATAAGGTGAACCGCGTTATACCGAGCGGCGCGGTGGCAACACAATAAATTTCCCACTGTAAGCTTTTCTTTTACTCATCATGCATACAATAATTAAACACTATTCAAAACACATGCAGGAACTCAATACATACACAATTACTCAATGCGCAGTAACAATTAAATGCGATACTCACTAACGCCGCACGGACCTGTATAAACATGTTTGAACTTATCGCGAACATCGCCCGCGCTATAACCGAGTGCGCGGTATAGCGAGCAGCGCTATAACGAAGGTCCACTGTATTAGAGAATTTCCATGTTATTCCAATGGGATCTAACTTCTAAGCTCTATAACTTCTAAAATATGCATTTAATTGGAAAATTGTGACTGAAGATCATAATCAAAACTGTTCAAATCTCGATCTTCAGTAATAATATGCGTTCAGTGTTTAAAGTTGTGGAAGCTAGAATATTTCACATCGGTAATGCGTCATAATAATTTACCTCAGAAATTAATTAAAACTTAAATAATTAGTAATTAGACAAATGTGGAAAAAAAATCCAATCGTCCGCCTCCAGGACTTGAACTCTGGATCTTCTAGTACCAGTTGCTCTACCAGTTTAGCTAAAGCGGGGGCAATTCACACTTAATAACTATCACTGTAGTGATATTCCTTCCTATTAAATAATTAGTATTGTCTCAAACCAATAATAAATATCTCAAAAATGCTTTTTAGAAGTCTCAACCAATAATAAATCTCAAATAAATAAGACTTTTAGAAGTTTACATAATGATTATTTCAATATTAGACAATTATGAATAATTTTTATAAAACAAGATAACGTTTTGTTAAATAACTCTACAGAACGAATATTATTGAAAATTGAGGTTAAATAGATATGATTTTTAATTTATCGTCAGTCACATTTTTGCATTAAGTGATATTCTTAAAGTTACAGAACTTCGATGTTAGATTCCCTATGACATAACATGGAAATTCTCTAATATTTTGGTAGGCAATGTTCATGTATTAAATGTCTGCATTTGTTAAGATATGGCTATTACTTTGTGAATCATCATATAAACAATCGAATTCAACAGACTAGGCATTAACGAACACCCCTTCCTCTCCTATTCAACCGTTTAATCGAGATTTCACCGTAATTTTTATCATTCATTCCTTTCTTCTTCGGGCGGACGGCGATCCTAGGTGTGAGTTTTGTGACACCATTTTGACCATTCAACATGTTTTGGTCGCTTGTGCTGCTTTTACCCTTGAACTTCGTTTGCCTTCCATGATTTTGCGGCCGGCCCACTTGCGCTCGGCCATCTTTTGTCTGATGACTTTTTTACCATCTGTCTTTGCCTTTTTGCGTTATACAGGTTATTTTAGCAGACTGTGAGTTTCTGTGATTTTATGGCTTTATCCATTTTACCTTGATCATCCTGGGTCTTTTACACCTGGGTTCGTTTTATCATTTTGTACATTTGTATGTGTGTTGGTTTTGTCCTTTACGTTTACACTTTTTGCTTTTAACATTGGCTATGGGCTTGTATGTCTTTTACCCTTGTTTATTTTGTTTGGCGCATTATGGCCCTGTTGCCCATACGCCATAAAACCCCAAACAACCAACCGTAATTTGTATTTCATTAAAAGTAAAAAACACCATCAAGCGGTTGCTTGCTACAGAGATCTGATAGGAGCTGTTCAGTGTAAATACACCTTAACAAGTTCTTTGAAGTAGGCTAGACTTTTGCAGAAAGACAAGAAACATAACATGCTGCACCCAGATCCGTTTTGATCATTAGACAAGCACACGACTCATTATTAATTCATTATGAATTCCATGCATTGCAGACCGAATAAGAAATTAGTCTCTCTCAAGCAGCAAGACAACGTTTCCCTTAACACATTAAGCGTATCTTTATCTTCGATTGTTTGCTTCACATTGATCTTCATTATCTGCAAATGTTTCAATATGATATGCTATATTTAACAATTCGTCTTCGTGTGACAGGCGATAAAGGGAACAAAGTTCAAGGAGAATGCAGCAAAAAGTTTAGTTTTTTTTTTCGTTATGTACGTATTCCAAGATGTATTGCAGATAATCAGTTTTCTGGAGAATCCGCCTTGATTTTTCAAGGTGGGTGGTTTGCAGCAAGTGGGCTGGGTTGTTTTACCACTCAAGAGCATCATTATTTTCCAGCGCAATGGTCTAAATTGCCATGTCGCAAGGATCTTAAGACAGGGTTGGGTGGCCACTGTCAAAGTCGTTTATAACGTTTACAAATTGTTTTCCTGCACGCAACACAACAACAAATCTTGCAATGGACGGTGACCTTTCCAATTTCACTGGTGCCCCATTTTCTCTAAAGTCAGGAAACAGCTTAGTGGTGAAGATATCAGTTACTTCAAAGTTGTCACCTCGAACGTTTGAAATTCAGATACAAACGTGCCGTACTACTGATCAAGCCGCTTCATGCCATACAAGAAGTGGATTGATCTCATTCTGTTTTCTTAATAATCATTTGCCGTTTTGCTTAGTCCACAGTTCGATATAAAGTGTGAATAAACACTTAGCTAGCTTGGTTTAGATAACTGAAAAGAACAGATGTCGTATCCCTTCTGGCAGGATTTAAAAAAAAAAATACCAGCTATTAATGTATTATAAATTAACTATGTTTCGTTTCCTCCATCTTTATCCACTTTCCAGTTCTATCCCATTCTTCGTGTGTCCTCCCATTTTCCAGTTTATTTGTATTTTCTTCCAGGTACATGGATCGATATGTTATACTTTTTTCATCATGGTTCAAAGTAGTCATTTGGAATTGCCAATGGTTTAGCGTCAGAAGAGATTTTGAAATTCCCCAAAGGGAAATGGGCAAGTTGTGTTTAATTAGTAACATTATTTTTTGAGAGTGATAGTTAATTCTATATTAAAAAACGTAAGGTTTAACAAACAACTAAAATTGTAATATTGGCATTGTAATGAAAAATGCTCATTTTAGGAAGGGAAACAGCTATAGATCTGGGCTAAAGTATTTTAGTCTCATGAAAATTGTACAGTGTAAACTGCGTTTACCATTTGTCCTGCTATGACAGAGCTTTCCAAACTTTTTTATCGTGACGTCCTGTGAGGGGCGGGGTGGCTCAGTCGGTAGCGCGCCAGGCTCGGAATCTGTAGTTCCCAGGTTCGAGTCCCAGCTGGGTCAGCGTTGAGATTTATCTCCGCAAAACTCCCCGCCCTGCCCACGGTCAGTAGGGGACACCGATAGGCTTGGAAAGGCCGCCGTCCGTCGGATGGGACGTTAAGCCGTGGCCCCGTGTTCGGGAGAGCCATACCCTGTGCACGTTAAAGAACACGCTGGATGGCCTTGACGGGAGGCTACCATCTGTCTCCCAACAGCTGTTCCAGTGGGTCCCCTCCCCCAACCTTCTCTGAGCCTTCGGGGTCCATGTGACCTGGCCATTTAGCCCGTGGTGTGCAAAAAAGTGCCGCTCAGAGGTAAAACAACCCAACCCGTGACGTCCTGTGCCCATACTGAAAATATTTCGACACACCAAAAACTTTTAGTTGGTAAAAAACATGCGAGAAAAACCACGTTCGGGTCCCACCTGGGCCAGCGTTGAGATTTATATCCGCTAAATCCATACCCTACCCTCGGTCAGAATAGAGACACTATTCCTTATAACTGTCTGGTGCATGTGTGTCCAACCTTTTGACTTCCCTGGGCCACATTGAGTGAAGATTTGAGTTCCCTGGGCCACACTGAGTGAAGATGAACTGTTTTGGGTCGCACATAAAATATATAATATAGTTAATGCATATGAATAATAAAACTTCATTTATTTTCTTATGTTTTTTATTATAAAATAAAAAAAGGGCAACATAAAACTAGTGGGATATCAAAAACTCGCTGAAAATCACATAATCATATTGAAAGCTTATGTCGTAAACACGTATACCCTACGGTTTTGTGGGTCGCATTACTAGCTGTCCAGGGCCGCGGGTTGTGGACACGCCTGGTCTAGTGGGTTCCCGTTCACAATCTTCTCTGAGCTTTTGAAATCTTTGTGACCTTGTAGCCCATTGTGTGCAAAAAAGAAAATGCTGCTCAGTAGTAAAGCTACCTAACCCTCGCTGTTTATTACAACTATTCCTATATATTTTTCGGCTGGAACTAATTACAAATCGTGCCCTATGTTATATATCAATTCAAAGTAACATCATAAAAACTGGTGTGGTCAAACGATGAAGTTCGGCAAAGCGAGAAGGCATGGCTGCCAAGGGCTGGGCCCCTAATTTACTGTTAATATTTTATTCTTTAGTGTTTTCAGATTTTACCCCTTTTTTTAAAAAAAATCCATTCGGCAGGTAAAATCAAGTAAAGCCCGAAACCCTACTAAAGAATACTTATGGAATCCTGGATGATCACCATACCGGTAGGTACGGAAAATCTTGAATGTTCCGAGATGCTGAACAGTTCCATGTCAGATATAAAAGCAGCTGTAAGCGGTAGTACGCCTTATTTTCAGTCTTCCAATACCATGACTGGCCACTGTATGAATGAATACCTTACATCGAGCTCAAATGCATATGTACGGAATATACATGAAAACATGCTACATTATTTGAAAATGATTTTACTTTAATGAGGAGTCATTTTGTTTCTTAATTTCCCATCTCTTACAGATTCCACATTGCATTACTTTGATCGTATTACTCTGTTATCTCAGTTTTATGTTCCCAGGTTCGAGTCCCAGCTGGGTCAGCGTTGAGATTTATCTCCGCAAAATTTCCCCTCCCTGCCCACGGTCAGTAGGGAACACCGATGGGCTTGAAAAGGCCGCCGTCCGTCGGATGGGACGTTAAGCCGTGGCCCCGTGTGCGGGAGAGCCCATACCCTGTGCACGTTAAAGAACACGCTGGATGGCCTTGACGGGAGGCTACCATGTCTCCCAACAGCTGTTCCAGTGGGTCCCCTCCCCCAACCTTCTCTGAGCCTTCGGAGTCCATGTGGCCTGGCCATTTAGCCCATGGTGTGCAAAAAAGTGCCGCTCAGAGGTAAAACAATCCAATACAATCTCATTTTTATGTACAGGCATACCTCACTAATACGGCGGGTTAGGTTCCAGACCACTGCCGTAAAGTGAATCACAGCCATTTTTTCCCTTGGCACTGCATATAAAAATCTAAAAATATATTTACATTATCAATTAAGTGCGCAATAGCGCTAGGCCTAAAAAAAAAAATCGCAAAAGTAAAAACATATGCGCGTCACCGCCGAAAACCCCCTTAAGAGCAACGCAAGCGCCAAAAATAATAAACATGAATATAATTGAAGCGCCTTTAAGCGAGGTACGCCTGTATATGGTATTCTATGAGGAAATATTTCGCTGTCTAAAAAGCTCTTCATTAAGATCATTCGTTTTCCTTTGAAGCAAGTTTGTGCTTGTGCAAGTGGAAATCTTATTTCTGTAATCGAACAGCATTTGTGGAAGATATTTGAATAAGGATTTCTATCGCCTTAGTGATTTTCTAAGTGTTGCAATCCAAGGATATGCGGTAAGCAAGTTAGTTAAGCTGCCTTACCACAAGGTATGATTTTCGTGAAAGTGCTAATTTTACCTTTTTCTTTAGTTTATTTTTATACTGCCCTCTTGTGCAATATTTGGGTGCATCGGTTCATCTCCTAGGTTCAGCGACAATGAATATTTCTCTTGCACAATGCAGATTTGGCTAAAAAACACCACTGGTTGAATTGTATATCACTAGAACAGAAGGGCAAAATTCGCTGAAAATTGCCTAGTGCTTTGGAGACATTTGTTTTCCGCTTATATGAATATCACTCTGGTGTTACTTGGAAAAGCCGCCGTCCGTCGGATGGGACGTTAAGCCGTGGCCCCGTGTGCGGGAGAGTCATACCCTGTGCACGTTAAAGAACACGCTGGATGGCCTTGACGGGAGGCTACCATCTTGTCTCCCAACAGCTGTTCCAGTGGGTCCCCTCCCCCAACCTTCTCTGAGCCTTCGGGATCCATGTGACCTGGCCATTTAGCCCATGGTGTGCAAAAATGTGCCGCTCAGAGGTAAAACAACCCAACCCAACTCTGGTGTTAAAAAAATGACCGCGATAATAACTAATCGATACGTACAAAAATATAGTCCATATATATCTATAAACAAAAAATTACTCCACAAGCGCCCACTTATCACGGAGCGTGTAAGTATAATTTGCCATATAGAGAGAGGAGATCTGTAAACACAAGATCTCAACAGAAAGACATACACTGCAAACATATTCCTTATTACCTGCGAGGGTTGTCTCAGTCGGTAACGCATCAGATTCCTAATGTTCCCAGCTCCGAGTCCACAACTCCTCTCCATTGAGATTTTCGTCGCAGATAAGACTCGTTCTGCCCTCGGGAAGAAAGGATGAGCTTGGTAAGAGTGTTGTCTGTTGAATGCGACATTAAGCCGTTGCTCCGTGTGCTGGAGAGTTATACCAAGGCCACCTTGATACAACAGGCCTGAACAGCTTTCAACAAAAGGAGGGAAATTATGCATAAATATTTAATTCATTTAATTTGTTTAAAATTTAAGTTAAAGCCTTTTACTTTAAAACTAGTTAAAATAATTTATTCATTAGGATTTTATTAAAATATTCGAGAATGTTATAAAATTATTAAATTAAAAAAACTTCCAATTAGATTTTGAGAAATATAGATATAATTGAAACTGCTATATTTTTGACAACTAGGTCTTCTGTTTCTGCAGTGTCCAGGCCTGTTGTATCGAGGTGGCCTTGGTTAAACCCAATACGCGTTGAAGAACACTTGGATGACCTTGATCACTCGGCCACAGACACTTTTAATTATAGAACATTACGGTTATTACGTATCAGTTTGAAAATGTTTATGTGGAAAACCTAGGTTACGGTAATTGTAACGGTGTTTTTCAAAATTAAGTTTTTGTAGAATTTTTTTTTTCGCGCCTGTATTCGTTGAGATGAGTTTAAATCATAGTTTTTTTTCGCAACACTTGGAAGGAAATGGAGACAGACCTCGTGGACACCCTTGTTGAAACAACATTTCTATTCATTAGGCCTGTTCGCAAAAACGTTGAAATAGTTGGCTGATACCTTTCTTAGCTTCATATGATTTTCTGGTGTAGGTGAAAATTACCTTAAGATTCTGATTGAGCAGGTGTTGACCCAGTAGCAGGGTATTCAAGTGTCTTCACAAAGACAATGAATACTTTATGAAACCACAAAAATAAATTTTTCTTTGTAATGCTGATAATTTTCTTTAGAAAAAGGGACAATTGAGAATATGCCAATAAACCATAATGTAAATAATAAGCCACAAATAAAATGTCTGTTATGCGTACCGAACCGAATACTATGTGTTGCCTCCTCTCTCCAAAAAAAAAACTTGTGTTTTAAATGAGCTATTGTTGTCTCGTATAATCTAAATTTAGGCCGACAAAATTATGTTTCTCGAAGTTGTCGCGGGGCATGAATATTGAAAGCTCTCATGTCTGCTAAATATTAAGTCGGGTACTAAAAGAGCCTTTAAATGTAAATGCTTTTCATTTAACATTAAGTTGTTTTTGTTGTTTATTCTGAGTTGTTGAATGCTTGGCATATTGACCAGGGCCGAATCAAGGGTAAGGTGTCATACCCCCCCCCCCCCCACCTTCCTTTTTCTTCATTGGATAATTTTAATAACCAGAAGAACGAGAAAAAAATACGAGAATAAATTTTGCAAAAATATGTGCATGTTTTCTAAATGTGCAAAGCAGCAGTGGAAAAAAGCATAGCTTGTAGTATTTGTCCACAATAATTTCTAGGGAAAAGAGCGGTGTTTTGGTCCTTTCCGGTTCACTCCAGTCAGTTTCTCCTATCCCACCTAAATTTTTTCTTAGATCCGGGTTTGTTTATGACTGTCTATGTTGATTATATATAAAGAGCATATGTCTTTCTGCTTATGCATTCAGCCTCTTAAAGAGCTAGAGGCACTAAACTTTGCACGAACTTTCCTTTCACCCAGAGGAAGATTATAGGCTATGCGCGAACCCTCTGGGATAAACCAAAACCTCCGTGGAATGGGTTGAATTTCCCGAAATTTCGATCATTCGACATTTGACAGTTATTGAAAATAATTCTTCCCTTGTATAAATTTAAAAGGAATAGTTAATTTTTTTTTGCTTTCGCGTGATAGCTATTGTTCATAAATGGGTAAATAAATATTTGAAATTAGGAGCGGAAAGAGAAGCACAAGCTGGAAACGAGCTGTTTTTTTTGTGGAAACGAAGGCTTTCAAAAAACCCGAGCAACATCAGGTAAATCTGTTAGTCTAGAATAAGTTCGAAGTTTCATCAGATTTTTAATACACAAAGAAGTTTTTTAAAGTACAACCCTTATTACTTAGTGTAGTTCTAAAAATTCAATGTGCAATTAGAAATTGTATTTTGTGTAGTTGTGTTTTTAGGATGTGTGGTAGTTTTTGGTAACCGCAGCAAAGAAAAAATAAAATATTTTAAATTTAAGTAAATGCATACACTTATTTCTTTGATATATTTAATGAAATTAAAAACTGTGCAAGTAGCCTAAAATCTGTTTAGAAGTGTAGTATTCTTTCATATTCCTTTTTGATACTTATTTACACATGCCCCCCCCCCCCCCCCCCCCCCCCCCCCCCCCGCCATATGGGAGAACAAATCTGCCTACGAAATTTGTTCGACATAAATGTTTAGAATGGATTAAAAAATCTGAAAATAAGCTGTGTTAATGTAGCAAAATATGATCTTATTTCCAACTAATTATTATGCCCCAAAATCATATTCCTAAAATCGTCGAAATATTAACTATTCTAGGCTGCTCCCGCATTGTCATCAGGGACATTTCTAAGTGTTCTTGCTTTTTGCTCGTCATTTGTCAAAACAGTTGTTCCACCATATCTTTCGAACGCGACGGACAAACTTAATTATTTATGTGTCAAAAGAAAGCTTATGACGTGGGAAGTCTCATTAGGCTATAAAACAAAATTAGTCCCACCAAACTTTCTTCCCCTCTAAAAATGAGGAAATATGAGAATAGTTTGTTTCTCTCTATCTTCAGAACGCGAGTGCCGAAAAAAACAAGCTATGCGTCAAATGAAAGCTTGTGACATGGGGAATATTGCAGGTTAAAAAACATTCCACCCACCTGTTTCTTCCCCCTCTGAAAAGGGGGAATATGAAAACCATTGTTTTGCGATATCATCCGAATGCGAGGGCTTACAAATACTAGTTAGGCGTGAAATTGAAAGCTCACATTGACTTGTGACCGTCGAAAATTGTTTCAAATTTTGCTCCAATCCCCCCCCCCCCCCCAAAAAAAGAGCGAAATTTCGCGGGTGGACCTTTAAGAGTTACGTATATATCTCAAAGCTTTGTGACCTCTCCAATGTCATGGGCTACCTTAAATAAGTATTTCCTCAAGCAGCTGTTTGCCAGACTAAGTCTAAACTGACAGGAGCCTGTCAGTTTATATGTCTTAATAGAAGGTCTGTGAGGATGGCAACGACTACAAAAATAAATACTCCCTCAAGCAGCTGCTTGCCACATAGATCTGACAGGAGCCTATCAGTTTGTATTGCATAGTAGATGGTCTGTGAGGATGGCAGGATCTCGGAGGAGGAAAAATATGGTCGATGTTTATGAGTCATGTATCAAATGAGGTTTCGAAGGTAGGTGTTTTTAGTGATAAAAATATAAATAAAACAATTTAAAAAGTAACTATCTTCCCATATGCGTCCAAAAATGTAGGAAATAAGACTAAAAAAGATGATGCAATCAGTAACTGAATTAACATTCACTTCAGTGGAAGGTAGGGCGCCGATTTACCTACTCAACAAGTTGAGGCCCTATCTTACATTGAAGTAGATACCATTTCAGTGACTGAGTGCATCATCTGCATGCTTTAGTTTTATTTTTTACTTTTTGTGGCGACATAGGAAGATAAGTATTTTTTAATATGTTTATATTTCATACAATCGATGAGCATGGTTAACACCGACACGAACTCAGAACTTTATCAAAGTGATTCTTATGGCAACAACTCATCCATTATCCTTGGAGAACCGGTTCAGAGTTTCAGAAAATCCTTGCACAAAGGTTTGACCTATTTTAGTTTTGAGCTGTATGAAACAGAAAAAATGTGAGACACTAAAGACTTTTATCACATTTATGTTTTTTCTGAATATTTTATATCAAATTTATATAGTTTAGTACCCTACAAGTTTGTAAACTATAAATTATATGTAAATAAAAAAAATCTTCAAATCCTTTGTTACGGAGATTTTACTCCACGACTTTATAACTCAGGGTCAGAGCATGTGATTTGTTATCAAGAGGTCGTTGATTCGTAATTCTCTCGGCTAAGGAAAACTTAAAAAGTCATATATACTATACCCTAATTGTGCTATTGATTTATGTGATGGTAATTGCTTGCGAGCTGTGTCGAAAATATACTGAAGTCTACATATTTCTGATCTAGTATAAACTATTAAGCGTTAAAACATTTGTATTATTTTTGTTTTCAATACTCTATATTATGTATTTAGTGGTTTTCACGTAACAAACTGCAGTGTGCAGAGATATCAGACCAGTATCACTACTAATTAATAGTAATGGTTGTGTAAACGGCAATTAACTTATCACGTGATAGCTACTTCACAGTAGATCATTCATTGGAGTGTCCAGGACGCTTTTTAACCCGCATATAGTACAGTTAAGTGTCATGCAAATGATACAGGATAATGCAAGAGTGTCACGATGAATACGTAATGCTTCGATTGTGATATTTCGTGAAGATTTCTAGATAAGGACTAACTTTTGTTGTAACTAATTGTAATTAATCATATACAGTTCCACAAATATGTATTGGAACGTTTCCATGTTATGTGAATGTAGGCCCACATTCAAAACTTTTTAAAGATGTCTTTTATAGAAAAATGTCACTTGAGATAAATTTAAGATTTTATCTTAATTTAAATTTAAGATTTTATCTCTGAATATGATTTTCAACAATTTTCGTGTAGCATAGAATTTCGGAAACTGAAATAAACTGCTCACAAAAATTAGGAAATATTTCATCGCTTCATATTCATTATGAAAATATCCCCTAATTTTTGTGAGCAGTGTATTTAAAGCCAACGTTGCTTGTGAAGAGTCCCAAACGTTACTTGAAAACAAATAACTTCTAACAAATCGTTTACGATTATAAAACTAAATAAAAGTTCAATACTTTGTGAAATAATTCTTTTAGTTTTTGATGATTTTAAAGAAAAATGTTTTAGGACAGTCATAACAACAGCGTTTGCTGTTAAAATGTTCTTGTACCTCTTTAAATATTAAATTTCGTTTCTTAATTCGGAATCTCGAAATTTTTTATCGTCTCAGAATTTTTGGTCGGGGGGGGGGGCGTATATAAAAATATATAAACTCTTTTACTGATAATAGCATAGAAGTTGTTAAATGTTCATATGAAAATGATGTTCTTGAGATAAATATAATACATCACGATAAGTCAAAATGTTCCTAGAAGCATAAGATAAATTTATTTCACGATGTTACAAAGGTTACAGAAGAAAGCACCACTCCCTGAACATACAAAACGATGACACAAACGAATCAGAACACAATTTACTGCAAATAATCATATAATTGATCAATTATCGCGATTTCGGATATATATCCATCATCACGTTGATGTTTAGGAGGTTGGGTTGGGTTGTTTTACCTCTGAGCGGCACTTTTTTGCACACCATGGGCTAAATGGCCAGGTCACATGGACCCCGAAGGCTCAGAGAAGGTTGGGGGAGGAGACCCACTGGAACAGCTGTTGGGAGACAGATGGATAGCTGGATAGCACAGAACACGCTGGATAGCCTCCCGTCAAGGCCATCCAGCGTGTTCTTTAACGTGCACAGGGTATGTCTCTCCCTCACACGGGACCACGGCTTAACGTCCCATCCGACGGACGGCGGCCTTTCCAAGCCCATCGGTGTCCCCTACTCACCGTGGGCAGGGCGGGGAATTTTGCGGAGATAAATCTCAACGCTGACCCAGCTGGGACTCGAACCTGGGAACTACAGATTACGAGCCTGGCGCGCTACCGACTGAGCCACCCCCGCCCCGTTTAGGAGGTTACTCAAGAAATTATATCATTTAAGTTGCATGAGAACAATATGATGCATGCAAGAATTGAGGTGTATTGCAAATGTGATATATCATTTAGCAGGTGCATGTATGTATTTAATGCAGAGTGTTGCTATGTTATTGTCATTAAAATGATCCTAATATGTTTGAATGGGCAGTAATTAAATTTATGCAACTTGATTTAATTATTATCTTCTTGATTTTAAAATAAAACATTACATTGTAGAAATTGTTATAATAAAATTCGTCATGCAGCAGGAATGTTAGGAATTTGTCGGTATTGCAACAGTATATTTATGCAATTTATATATTGTTTATATTGCAACAGTTGCTATTAAGATAGATTATTAAGTTTTCAGTATATTTTAGTTTAAATATTGTATTTGGTGAAGTAATGGTGAAAGCTTTATCAAAGTTGGGTTTGCTTCATTACTTATTACTTCAATGGCAAGTGCGGTATTTACCAATGAAGTAACTAACAGCTGGCAGGTGGGTCCTGGTGACCTCGTCATTTAGCCCACTGTGTGCAAAAACGTGCCGCTCAGAGGTAACGCAACCCAACGCGGGTTGCGTTACCAACGCGGTTGCGTTGTATCTTAGCGCGGGGGCGGGGGTGGCTCATTCGGTAGCGCTCCAGGCTCGTAATCTGTAGTTCCCAGGTTCGAGTCCCAGCTGGGTCAGCGTTGAGATTTATCTCCGCAAAATTCCCCGTCCTGCCCACGGTCAGTAGGGGACACCGATGGGCTTGGAAAGGCCGCCATCCGTCGGATAGCCGTGCCCCCGTGTGCGGGAGAGCCATACCCTGTGCACGTTAAAGAACACGCTGGATGGCCTAGACGGGAGACTACCATCTGTCTCCCAACAGCTGTTCCAGTGGGCCCCCTCCCCCAATCCTTCTCTGAGCATTCGGGGTCCATGTGACCTGGCCATTTAGCCCATGGTGTGCAAAAAAGTGCCGCTCAGAGGTAAAACAACCCAAACAACGCATCGTAGCGCGATTTATAGCCATCAATAGTAAAGTACCACTTAAGTTTTAGTACCACTCAATAGTAAATTTCCAAAGTGTTCCGTGATGCACGTTTGAAGCATTTTGTTGCTTCATTCAGTAACAAAAAATAAATCTCTGTTGCTGATGTATATCGGATGAAATGATATCCAAATTTATTATTATATAGTAACAAAATCATTCTTTGATCCAGAGGACTTTTGCTAGCATTCTCCTTCAAGCATGACTTTTGAGAGGTAAAAAAATGTTTAACCGTTGAATTTTTTTTTCTCTTACTACTGTGTAGGAAATTTTTAGCTGATGTTGCTTATTGTTCACAAATTGGGTCAGTCTCTTTTAAAAAAATTTACGCCATTTATTCATGAAATTTTTGGAGTTTACTGTAAATGCCGTTTCAATTTTCTGGAGTCTAATGCTAGCTAGGCTAACTAGCGTGATAGGCTGCAAGTCATGATCTCTTTCATCACATCTCAAATTAATAGCCGAGTCCTAATGATATCATGGGGCGGGGGTGGCTCAGTCGGTAGCGCGCCAGGTTCAAAATCTGTAGTTCCCTGGTTCGAGTCCCAGCTGGGTCAGCGTTGAGATTTATCTCCGCAAAATTCCCCCGCCCTGCCCGCGGTCAGTAGGGGACACCGATGGGCTTGGAAAGGCCGCCGTCCGTCGGATGGGACGTTAAGCCGTGGTCCCGTGTGTGGGAGAGCCATACCCTGTGCACATTAAAGAACACGCTGGATGGCCTTGACGGGAGACTACCATCTCTCTCCCAACAGCTGTTCCAGTGGGTCCCCTCTCCCAACCTTTCTCTGAGCCTTCGGGTTCCATGTGACCTGGCCATTTAGCCCATGGTGTGCAGAAAAGTGCCGCTCAGAGGTAAAACAACCCAACCCTAATGATATCCCCTATTGCCATTGTCTTCCACGTGAGATTGAACAGAATCGTCACGTCTTGTTAATTATATACGAATCCGTAGCAAAAATGAGAAAATCGGAAAATAAGAAGTAACTAACAATTATTTAAAATTCGAAACACATCCGAAAGCAAATGAGGCCGAGAGCAAGCGTGACTCGTCGACTAGTGAACCAGCAACTGTCTACCTGCCTCTACCCACCAACATACATGCGACACCATGGCACAACTGGACGAGTTCACCTTGCCAGCTTACGGGGGGTTATTTGGTGTGCCCATTCAAATCAGTCACGCTAGCTAAACATTAAAGAGGGAATAAATTGAATTTCGATATTAGTCTCGGAATTCCTAATATATCGACCTCTTAAAAAAATACTCCCTCAAGCAGCTGTTTCCCATAAGAAATCTGACAGGAGCCTGTTAGAGCTTCGGGTTTTTTTTTTCAGCCTGGTGATATCTTTGAAATTGAATTGCTCTGAGATAGCAATGAGCTATATTTATTGCGAATTACTGACCTTCTGATTCTTCCAGCCGTACATTGAAGTGTCGAAAAGCAACGGTGCATGTTAAGTAACACCTAATTAAGTGAAACTTCTCGTACATTGAACTCTCAGCTTCGATTTTGCGCAATGTGGAACATCAGTAGTCTCCGATAAGATGCATTCTGGAAGTTCTTGACCTTTTGGTATCGACTAGAAATGAGTTGGGGCTCAATTTTTTTTGAGCCCGAGCGCCATTTGGGGAAACAATTTCTCTGGTATGAGTCGGATATACAGAAATGCAAGTCGCTAATAATTTATTTTATTCTGTTGTTAATTGTAATTTTTTGGCAGAATTAAAATGCTAGTAGAAATTACTATTAGAAATGCTAGTAGAAACTGAAAGTTTGTAACATCATTATAGACCCAAAGAGCCACACGTTAGACAGAATACGTCAAAGTAATCAAAAGTAGCAAGATGCTTATTTTTAATAACTAACAACTGATTAAAAGGTTGAAATTATAATTGAAAAATTATATTTTTATTGGGTCTTTTTTCTCAATTATAATATAAAAATAAACAAAAATAAATATCCCCGCAAGCAGTCAAACCTCTGTGGTAAGCAGCTGCTTGTCACAGAGGTTTGAGAGGATGGCAGGACCTCAGCAGGTAAACGACACATACATCCATGCCTTACCCTAGGCTCGAACCCAGGTCCCTTAGATCAGTAGCCAAGCGCGCTAACCACTCGGCCATGGGACGGGAAATTTAAATTATTCAGAGCCTGTGCCGCGCGAGCTCCTCAATAGTATTGACGAAATTATTAGAGATGTGCTCAACATAAAATATTTCTGAGGATTGAAAAAATTAAGAGTGTTCCCTGTTGTTTCAGTGTAATTCAAAAATTAGGGCGCAAATGTATATGGGAACACAAATATTGTAAGCAACGAAGAAAAGTCTAAGTTTTTTTTTTTCATTTGAAAATATATATACTGAGGGAAAAAAATAACTCATACATTCTTTATATTGGGTGTTTTACCTCTGAGTGGCACTTTTTTCCACACAATGGTTAAATGGCCAGATCAAAAGGGCTATAAGACTCAGATAACCTTCTCTTATTAGGGTATTAGGAGGTAGATGGTAACCTCCCGTCAAGACCATCCAGCATGTTCTTTAACATGCACAGGATATGTCTCCCGCATAAGGGACCACGGCTTAACGCCCCATCCGAAGGGCGACGGCCATTCCAAGCCGGAAAGATCTGAGTTTGAATCCCGGATAAGGCGTGACTGTTTTCTCATGTATATTTCTGCTGGGGTCTGCTTTCGTCAGAAATTTCTGGGCAGGGGTTGCTCAGTCGGTAGTGCCAGGCTCGTAATCTGCAGTTCCCAGTTCAAGTCCCTCCTGGCCCAGCATTGAATTTATCTCCGCAAAACTCTCCGCCCTGCCCTCGGTCAGTAGGGAACACCGATGGGCCTGGAAAGGCCGCCATCCATCGGAAGGGACATTAAGCCTTTTCCCCTTGTGCGGGAACAGTTGTCCAGTGAGTCACTATCCCAAACCTTCTCTGAGCCCTTGGGATCCTTGTGACCTGGCTATTTAGCCCATTGTATACAAAAAAGGGGCAGGGGTGGCTCAGTCGGTAGCGCGCCAGGCTCGTAATCTGTAGTTCCCAGGTTCGAGTCCCAGACGTTAAGCCGTGATCCCGTGTGCGGGAGAGCCATACTCTGTGCAGTTAAAGAACTCACTGGATGGCCTTGACGGGAGGCTGACGTCTGTCTCCCAACAGCTGTTCCAATGGCTCCCCTCCCCCAACCTTCTCTGAGTCTTCGAGTTCCATGTGACCTGGCCATTTAGCCCATTGTGTGCAAAAAAGTGCCGCTCAGAGGTAAAACAACCCAACATATACAGAAAAAATGCTCAGAGCGAAACTCTCAGCACCACCATTTATTTCCAGAGTAAATTTCAGTGTTTCATCTATAAAAACTGCAATCCATTTGAAGTTTTTAAAGTATTATTGACATGTGTAATTTCTTTTGAGTTTTTTTCATATTTCCAATTTTTTGAGCATCAGTATTTGATATACTAAAGTGAAACTTTTTGTCGCAAGAGATGACTACGTTTGCAACCTAAGGATATGAATTTCTTCCACGCTCCAGATTTTGAGCTGTAATGTGTGCAAGAAATCGAGGAAAATTCAATTTTTAGCTAGTTATACACTGAAGTGCCATTGAATTAGGGATAGGAGACGTTATCCAAATTGAAAACGCTAAAAAAATAAATTTAAAAATTTAAAAATACCTATCTTTCTATATGTTCTTTAAAAAGTAGAAAATATACCTAAAACGTAACAATGTTGCAATCAGTCACTGAATTCGCGAAATCTCTCTGGCATCTTGTTTAGTTAAATCCGCGCCTTATCTTTCTTTCCTTTGAAATAAATACGAATTCAGAGACTGATTGCACCATCGATACGTTTTAGGTTTATTTTCTACCTTTTAGGGCTCATATAGGAAAATAGGTAAATTTTAAATTTATGTATTTTTCTTTGTCACTAAAACACCTGCCTTCAGAAACTTTCATTTGATATATGACTCATAAATATCGACCATATTTTTCCTTCTCCATTTTTTGGATGCTTGTTTGAGGTAGCCCCTGACAGTGGAGAAGTCATAAAATTTAATTGCGATGTAACTATTTAAGCTTGACCCACCCCCCTCCCCTAAATATTCGTCCTCTTTTGTGAGGAGAGGAGAATGGCTGGGGCCATAATTCGAAGTACTCTGCAATGATTCTCTCTTGAGCTTTCATTTGACACATAACTCGTAAGTGTAGGTTCTTGCATTCAGAAGATACAGAAGAACGACTTTCATATTTTCCATTTTTTGAGGGGGGAAGAGGCATGGTGTGGGGGGTCAAGTTTTTATAGCTTATGACACTACCCTCTTCAGAAGCTTTCATTTGACACATAACTCGTAAGTGTAGGTTCTTGCATTCGGAAGATACAGAAGAACGACTTTCATATTTTCCATTTTTGAGGGGGGAAGAGGCATGGTGTGGGGGGTCAAGTTTTTATAGCTTATGACACTACCCTCTTCAGAAGCTTTCATTTGACACATAACTCGTAAGTGTAGGTTCTTGCATTCGGAAGATACAGAAGAACGACTTTCATATTTTCCATTTTTGAGGGGGGAAGAGGCATGGTGTGGGGGGTCAAGTTTTTATAGCTTATGACACTACCCTCTTCAGAAGCTTTCATTTGACACATAACTCGTAAGTGTAGGTTCTTGCATTCGGAAGATACAGAAGAACGACTTTCATATTTTCCATTTTTGAGGGGGGAAGAGGCATGGTGTGGGGGGTCAAGTTTTTATAGCTTATGACACTACCCTCTTCAGAAGCTTTCATTTGACACATAACTCGTAAGTGTAGGTTCTTGCATTCGGAAGATACAGAAGAACGACTTTCATATTTACCATTTTTGAGGGGGGAAGAGGCATGGTGTGGGGGTCAAGTTTTTATAGCTTATGACACTACCCTCTTCAGAAGCTTTCATTTGACACATAACTCGTAAGTGTAGGTTCTTGCATTCGGAAGATACAGAAGAACGACTTTCATATTTACCATTTTTGAGGGGGGAAGAGGCATGGTGTGGGGGTCAAGTTTTTATAGCTTATGACACTACCCTCTTCAGAAGCTTTCATTTGACACATAACTCGTAAGTGTAGGTTCTTGCATTCGGAAGATACAGAAGAACGACTTTCATATTTACCATTTTTGAGGGGGGAAGAGGCATGGTGTGGGGGTCAAGTTTTTATAGCTTATGACACTACCCTCTTCAGAAGCTTTCATTTGACACATAACTCGTAAGTGTAGGTTCTTGCATTCGGAAGATACAGAAGAACGACTTTCATATTTACCATTTTTGAGGGGGGAAGAGGCATGGTGTGGGGGTCAAGTTTTTATAGCTTATGACACTACCCTCTTCAGAAGCTTTCATTTGACACATAACTCGTAAGTGTAGGTTCTTGCATTCGGAAGATACAGAAGAACGACTTTCATATTTACCATTTTTGAGGGGGGAAGAGGCATGGTGTGGGGGTCAAGTTTTTATAGCTTATGACACTACCCTCTTCAGAAGCTTTCATTTGACACATAACTCGTAAGTGTAGGTTCTTGCATTCGGAAGATACAGAAGAACGACTTTCATATTTACCATTTTTGAGGGGGGAAGAGGCATGGTGTGGGGGTCAAGTTTTTATAGCT
The DNA here is from genome assembly GCA_038380435.1 of Ryuthela nishihirai. NCBI lineage: Eukaryota > Metazoa > Arthropoda > Arachnida > Araneae > Heptathelidae > Ryuthela > Ryuthela nishihirai. The sequence goes on from JAWZYU010000027.1 coordinate 54,100,111, forward strand.
TATGACACTACCCTCTTCAGAAGCTTTCATTTGACACATAACTCGTAAGTGTAGGTTCTTGCATTCGGAAGATACAGAAGAACGACTTTCATATTTACCATTTTTGAGGGGGGAAGAGGCATGGTGTGGGGGTCAAGTTTTTATAGCTTATGACACTACCCTCTTCAGAAGCTTTCATTTGACACATAACTCGTAAGTGTAGGTTCTTGCATTCGGAAGATACAGAAGAACGACTTCATATTTACCATTTTTGAGGGGGGAAGAGGCATGGTGTGGGGGTCAAGTTTTTATAGCTTATGACACTACCCTCTTCAGAAGCTTTCATTTGACACATTGAATTTGACTTTCGCGTTCGGAAGATACGGTGGAACAACTTTTGCAAATCCACAAACCGGCAAAAAAAATCCCCCCTCAAGCAGCTGCTTGCCACAGAGGTCTGACAGGAGCCTGTCAGTTTATATGCCACAGTAGGAGATCTGAGAGGATGGCAGGACCTCAGCAGAAAAACGACACACACACATCCATGCCTAAATCCGGGGCTCGAACCTAGCAAAAGGATGAGCGAAAAGCAATAGTAGGTAATTAAGTTCAGATGAATCTTTATGGAAATAATAAAGAGTACATAACATGCGATTTTTGACGTATTATTTTCTGGTGGGCATTAATTTACCGTAGCATTTGGGGAAAAAGGTTTTCCTATGTACTGTGAGTTCGATATATGTTTTTCGTCAGAATCTGCGAGTGTCACCTAGCACCCCTGACTCATTTGAAACAGAATGACTCAGCTAAGATTTATTTCAGTTCTTTAGCTATTTCTTTAGAAGTGATTATGAAATAGATTACGCTCTTAACCCTTTCAGGACCATAAGGTTTCTAAGAGTAAATATTAGTATGTAACTGTTTATTTTAGTTTGTTTAGACGTAATAAATAAAAATCATAAGAAAAATACATAACAATGTGTAGTTTTTTTGGAATTTTATGGGAAATATTTTTCCCAATGGACTATAAAGGTAACACAAATTATAGTTAGGCTTATTATGCAATGTATTTTATTTATTGGTTTATTAGAACAAACTGTTAACTAAAATAATACAAAATTATGAAATAAAATTACTATACAAAATGATGTGCTAATTATGATATTCTGCGAAGCAATTTCTTTTGGTAGTGAGGCAAAGATGGACATTGCACATAGTACATATATTTTGCGTCCTGACAGTTCTGTTTTTGTTTTCTAAACTTTCCCGTTTACGTAATTGCGTTCGGCATACGTTCTATTTTGACATTCTGTATAAAAACTGCAGATAAGGTTATAATTAAATACGACAATCACCAATTTTAAAATGGGAAAAATGTTTCCCTTAGTCGTGAAAGGGTTAACAACCTGCCGTATAAATAACCTTTAGTACCAAATAGCCATTTCTGATATAACTACGGTAAAGTGTTAAGAGACTGAATAATTCCACTTATTTTTTAATTTATTACCCGGAGAACTGTTATTTTTTAAAAACATTATCAAAACTTTTATTAAAAGTTAAAGATTTAAGAGTGATTAAAAATTTGCTTAAATGCATTGTTATCTAGCATTTGACCTGTTTTTAGCATATTTGTAGAACTTCGTAGGTATATTGAAATAAGTACACTATATATATATAATAACTAAGTGATCATAATTACGAATCATGTCTTATTATTCCTGCGGATAAGCTATTACTAGTTGACTGCTAAAAGGTGTAAATCATATTCTTATGTGTTTTATTACATGCATTTTCAATTGTAAATAAAATGAAGGAACGAAAAGGAATTAAGCGGCAACTACGCCAAAGTGAATGCTTGAAAATTCTTCATATACGTGATTTATCGCATTCTTGAATGTTGTGTAAGTTAACGTTTTTGCTGTTCTTTTACCTTAACAGAATATGTTGAGTACGTTTGAAGTCCTTTAAATTCTAACACATCAAGGAGCCTGCATCAGAGAATTTCTATCTGCTCGTATTTAAGTTGATGTATTGAACTGCAACTATTCCTGTCTTCAGTTGCCGTGAATGTTACTCTAAGGCACTATCAGCTAGTTTGTTTACTGGAAGAGCTTTAATTTGCATAAAAGGCTTCTAAAGAGTGGAACTATCAGTAGTTTCTGTGTTAGTAGCGTGAGGCACACCCACGAACCGAAGTGGGTGTGGCACTTTTTACTCTTTTTATAGAAATGACGTTCATTGGCGTAGCTGTAATGGATGTGGAGGAAAGAGTTTAGTTCCTATTTTATGACCTTTTGCTGTTGTAGCTGTTGATGCTACTTGTTTTTCACTTTCACAGCTTGCAAAGTTTCTTGGAAATCTTAGTTTTTACGTAGATCTTATGGAATAAATATATGAATGGGCATGTATGCGAAATATTGTATAAATATAAATTCCTAGAAGATTTTGCATCTTTTAAATAGTTTCCATGGTCTTTAACGTGGATTATCCGAATTCATAACGTAACAATAATAAGATTTTACGTATTAAAAATATTGAGCTTAACGTATATCTCCGCTATCTCTCAACCTGATGTCGGTTAGAAAAGTGACACCAAAGGGTTTGGAAAGGCCGCCGTCTGTCCGATGAGTTGTTAAGCAGTGGCTTCACTCAGGGGCGGCCATAAGTCTCAATTCTGGAGGCGGCCTTTAGGGGCATACGAAGAATTTTGTAGTGAAAAGTGTCATTTCTGGAGTACAAAATCTTTTATATGTCTTTACATTTGCTTTCGTATAGGGGTACTGAATGCGTCAGGGGTTTGCCTTCTTGGAAAAGAAATTGGCTAGCTGTTAAAATGAAAAAATGAACACTTGCGGGTCTATTACAAAAATGAACACTTGCGGTTCTATTATTTTGACGAGTATTCTATTACCTAACATCCATAGACTAGATCCCCCTTTACCTACCCAACTATAAGCCCTTTAGAGATCCTTGTGACTTGGCCATTTAGACCATAGTGTACACAAAAATGCCGCTCAGAGGTTGAGTTGTTTTCCAGGATGCCATCCAGCGTGTTCTTTAAAGTGCACAGGATGTGGCTCTCTGTAAATATGTAAAATGTACAGGGTGTTTCAAAAAGGACACAACCATCTATTGTATTTTTCTATTTAAACTGACAAAAGACACAAATTTCAAAAGATGCAAATTAGACATATATCTATCTACCTTTACAACAGATGCTGAAAGTGACTTTCTGCAACCTGGATGCAGGTTCGTACCCGTTTCATGACATTTGCAGCCACCTTTCGTAATGTTTGAGTGAGACTAGAGCGTGACAAGGTCATTTCAACTGCTAAAGGCTGTTAACTTTGAGTACAGTAATGCCAAATGACTAATATTATGACATAAAATGTACATGCGCGTTAGTTCTACTCTTATATTTAGGGTTGTATCCTTTTTGAAACACCTTGTATAATTAATATACAAAATAAAAAATTTAAATAAATATTCCCATTTTCTGTAATCAGTCAATAAATATAATTTTTTCCCCTTTACAAAATTACGTTTATGGATCCTGCTAACCGGTTCTTAAAAATTTCTCAATCTTCGTAATATAATTTTTGCATTACTGGATCTGGTAATGCAAAAATTATATTACGAACCTGGTAAAAAGAGTTTTTACCCCTTCTTACTATCCCACACGCAAATAGTAATGCCCTTCGTAGCCTTTCAGAATATCAATTTTATTTATTAGGAGGAAGGTGATACACACGTTGAGAACATATAATTACATGCATAACGAAAGGTTAAAACATTTTAGAAACTTGGCCAAGTCAATTTGTCAAGTCAATCATGTATTTAGGCGATCTTTGAAAATACGCAAAGATGGGGGACAGCACAACATCAGGAGGTAGAGAGTTCCAAACACGACCAACTCGGCATATGAAGGGACGATATTTACAGTTTGTTCTCGCATGAAGAATATTATACTCTGAAGATGCCTCCTTGCTCTGCTAGTGTTCAAGACTAGTCCTTGTTCTCAAGAGTTCTTTAGATCAGATAGAGAAATCAATCATGTAGAATCGATTCAACGAAAACAAGCATCAACGAACTTTTATGACATGATAGCAGTGGCATATGTTGTTTTATACGGAGTTACATCGTCTAATCAGTTAAGTCACGATTTGATATATGTCCGAATCCTAAGCTGGACTCCACATTATGTGTAGCACCTGTCTCCCTGAACTTCACTTTACAATTCCTCGACCAACTCGGCATATGAAGGGACGATATTTACAGTTTGTTCTCGCATGAAGAATATTATACTCTGAAGATGCCTCCTTGCTCTGCTAGTGTTCAAGACTAGTCCTTGTTCTCAAGAGTTCTTTAGATCAGATAGAGAAATCAATCATGTAGAATCGATTCAACGAAAACAAGCATCAACGAACTTTTATGACATGATAGCAGTGGCATATGTTGTTTTATACGGAGTTACATCGTCTAATCAGTTAAGTCACGATTTGATATATGTCCGAATCCTAAGCTGGACTCCACATTATGTGTAGCACCTGTCTCCCTGAACTTCACTTTACAATTCCTAAGTTGCTACCGCTTCTGTCAAAACTCTATATTCTGCTTCTTCACAATGAAATTGCTTAGCATGACTTATTTTATGAGGCGAAAAAATAGTTTCATTTGTTTGATCGGATTTTGTTGTTGATAACTTAGAGAGTTTCTCATAAACGAAAATTTCCCATTCGTGTAAGTTGATCACCGATATAAAGTGCAGTCCAGTAATTTAATTTTTTAGAAATCTTTCATACTCTGGGATCTGTAGTGACTGAACTTTACGTTAGTTTGCCGACAGGGCTTTTTTCTTTTGAGAGACTTCACCGGATGGCTAAAAATAATTTTTATTTAGTAGATATTAAGCTTATAATTTGGTTTTGAGTTTTTTTCACATACTTTCAATATTTTAATTTCTTTATAAATCAGAGAAACGAAGGTAAGCTGGCCTATTGAAAAAGTGGACCTTATTGAGGTATTACAAAAAGGCAGAAAAATTTTACTTGCTAACTTTTTTGCGCTTTTCTTGATTTCATAATTTCCTTTACATTTATTACATACATTTCGAATATATATAAATTTGTTATTTTACGTATTCCACTACTATGTTTTGTGTTATACACTTTAGTGTATAAAAATATTTAATATAAAATCTGGCCTCTGTTCTAGATATTCGAAAAATTTGCTCTATTTTATCACTAATTTGTTACCAGAAGCATTGTTTAATTTACAGGCGTGTAACATAAGTGTGCAACACAAATTCAAGGACGTATTCTAGGGTCCAAAAGGAGAAAAAATAGTCAATTCAATGTCCGGAAACGTTTCATTCGCAAGTTACGATACAACAAATAGAGAAAACTCCAGGTTCTTGGAATTTGACGATTTCTTAATAACGTATTTTAGAAATTTTACGCGAAGTTTCGAAATGCCCCCGGAAAATCCTGTCGTCCTATACTAAATCTCAGTCTTGTCTACCTGCTTTGGAATCCAAAACAGTTGTCTTTGCATAATTTTATTTTAGCCCCATATTTTTTTATGTCCGACGCTAAAAATAAAAAAAACCTCTCAAATCTCATTCCATATTAGAATATCATATTAACTTTCCTGTTCGGTGGAATATTTTAGTAATTGGTAAACCCTACTCAAGACTTATTCTCAGTTCTTATTTCATTTCTCAGTCTTATTCTTCACCTCCATCATCTGAGGATGATGGAGGTGATGGAGGTGACTCGGAGCCTTCTCAAATTGAATTTTCAGACCTCCCAAAACAAAAAAAAAATAACTAAATCTTGGGTATGTGTGCCAGTAATCAATAAACGAAATATTGCAGCTGCATGCAGCAGAGGTCTGCAGGAGCCTATCAGTATTAGGGTGACCAGACGTCCCGTTGTTTATAGAACTGCCCTAAGCATATTTTCGGGACGTCTTAAAAGTCACACCTTTGTGAGACATAGGTTTATCTTCTGCATTAAATACCGATGGACTTGAAATGGTCATCGTCCGTCGGATGAGGCTTTAAGACGTGACCCCATGTGAGGGTTGTTTTACCTCTGAGCGGCACTTTTTTGCACACCATGGGCTAAATGGCCAGATCACAAGGACCACGAAGGCTCAGAGAAGGTTGGGGGAGGGGACCCATTGGAACAGATGGTAGCCTCCCGTCAAGGCTATCCAGCGTGTTCTTTAACGTGCACAGAATATATGGCTCTCCCGCACACGGGCCACAGCCTAACGTCTCATCCGACGGACGGCAGCCTTTCCAAGCCCATCGGTGCCATGTGAGGGAAAGACATACCCTGTGCACGTTAAAGAACACGCTAGATGGCCTTGACGGGAGGTTACCATCTATTTCCTTATCCCCTAAAAAGATAACGTTTTCTGAGCCCTCAGGGCCCTTGTGATCTGACCATTTAACCCATTGTGTGGAAAAAAAGTGTTGCCCAGAAGTAAAGCAACCCAACATAAAGAATGCACGAGTTATTTTTTTTCCCTCAGTGTATATATTTTTAAATGAAAAAAACTCAAACATTCGTTTGCTGAGGAGCTCTGTCAGGAGCTATCTTACACATAAACAGTGGTGAAAGTAGGCCGGTACGCCGTACCGGCAAGAAATTATTTGCCGGTACGACGAACCCAAATCATACTAATAGCCGTTTACTAATAGACATTTTTACTATTAGTAAACATACTAATTAGATATATATTACTATAATTAATTATACTATAATTATACATACTAATAGACATTTTTCAGTAGTGGCTCTGTTAACGATTTCCTTTTCACCTTAATGCTTTTTCAACCGAGAATTTATTTTTTTTTTAAAGCGAACCTTGACTACTGATCTAAGGGACCTGGGTTCGAGCCCCGGGTAAGGCATGGATGTATGTGTCATTTTTCTGCTGAGGTCCTGCCATCCTCTCAGACCTTCTACTATGGCATATAAACTGACAGGCTCCTGTCAGACCTCTGTGGCAAGCAGCTGCTTGAGGGGGTATTTATTATTATTTTTTTCATTCCTTTTAAGAAAAACTCGTCGGTTTTTAATTACTTTGGGTTGGGTTGTTTTACCTCTGAGCGGCACTTTTTTGCACACCATGGGCTAAATGGCCAGGCCACATGGACCCCGAAGGCTCAGAGAAGGTTGGGGGAGGGGACCCACTGGAACAGCTGTTGGAAGACAGATGGTAGCCTTCCGTCAAGACCATCCAGCGTGTTCTTTAACGTGCACAGGGTATGGCTTTCCCGTACACGGAGCCACGGCTTAACGTCCCATCCGACGGACGGCGGCCTTTCCAAGCCCATCGGTGTCCCCTACTGATCGTGGGCAGGGCGGGGAATTTTTTTAATTATATTACTACAGTTTAACCCTTTAGATAACAAGCTGTTTAGAAACCGGATACTTGAAATTCCATTTCTGCCGACAGGGAGTGTTAGAAAATGGAAGTAGTGCTTTCTTTCTTTGAACGATTAGCAAGGATATTGGGTATAAAAAGCAGAATTAGACAGACAAAGGCGACTCCAACCAAAGCCGTCTTTCGGGGAGTCGTATTAAGAGCTCACGGACAATGCACGTTCCCATCCGCCGTAGCTGTCTGGGTTCGGTCTTGATCACTACCGGAGGCAGAACTGGGAAAACGGGGTGGAAAATCAAAGAAACGATATGAACTCACTGAGACGTTGAAATCCATTACAAAGCAGCGTGTACTTGTGGTTTTAAAATTTTCGTTTTCAAAATATATATTTTTTTTATTTTCTGCTGAATGGAAAATTTTAAACATTTCTGGGAATAACGGAAGGTAGTTTAATGGGGGCGATGGGGCATGCTTCCCCAAATTTAAGTTGAGTTTAAAGGGGGGGGGGATTTTTAATGTAAAATCATGGAAAAACATTTTTCAAAATTAGTTTTATCAATTAATCACCTAACATTACGTTACTGGAGTAACCATAATAGAAAAACTAATACACGTTCTTTTAATTTTATTGTCCCGCAAAAGTTGGCACATCTTTTTGTCAAACATAATTTCCGCTCGCTTAGCACACCTCCTTTAATTTTAAGGCAGGAAATATTTGCTATAAATTTTAAATATTAAGCAGTCCTTCCTAGCCATTTCAAAAACTGGTGGTCTGTTTCGTCATCTCCTAAACATCTGCGAGTTCTAAACAGACATGAATTCAGAGTATATACAGACACACAATAAGAGAACACGCACACTCCTTAAACTCCACCCAGCTGGGTCAGCGTTGAGATTTATCTCCGCAAAATTCCCTGCCCTGCCCACGGTCAGTAGGGGACACCGATGGGCTTGGAAAGGCCGCCGTCCGTCGGATGGGACGTTAAGCCGTGGCCCCGTGTGCGGGAGAACCATACCCTGTGCACGTTAAAGAACACGCTGGATGGCCTTGACGGGAGGCTACCATCTGTCTCCCAACAGCTGTTCCAGTGGGTCCCCTCCCCCAACCTTCTCTGAGCCTTCGGAGTCCATGTGACCTGGCCATTTAGCCCATGGTGTGCAAAAAAGTGCCTCTCAGAGGTAAAACAACCCAACCCTTAAACTCTATGACTGAAATTATTTGGAAGATTTAAAAAAAAAGAATTATGGCGTATATTAACTTCAATTTTTTAATTTGAATCTAATTATAAACTTTAACAAAAGGAAGTAAATATTATATTTTCTCTAGATAAGTTTATTTGAATATTAAATAAAAGTTATTATACCTCTATCGCATTTTACTTTCTTCCTCGTTGCTTCTCATAAGGTTAGCTTTAGGCCCTTCAAAAAATATTTTCCACCTGTCTTGTCGCCATTATACTACTGGGGAAAACGATTTTCCTTTTTTTATTTCAGTGCAGTTAATTTGTTTATAGAGTTTGAAGAGAAAATTTCAGATTATTGTAAATTTTCTTTTTGTAAGTAACAATATTCCAATTATTTGTTTGTTTGATGTTAAATATTAATAATGAATGTTTTTGAAAAATCTCTTGACTCTTAATACGTATCTGTAGTCTGAGATTTTCGACATCCAAAAAAGACCCATACTCAAGGCAATTGCAATGATGAATCCTCCTCATATTTCATCAGTAGTTTATTCTGAATACCAGTTTCGACTTTTATAACCACTGTCATTTTCACTGAATTCAGCATATTTGTTAGTATTGACCCCGTAGAATGTCAACATTGTCGTCTGTAAAAGAGAAGTCTAAAATAATGGATAGCTAATGATAAAGAAGATAGTTCAAGAATAAGGCCCATAGAAGATTCAAAATGATTAACAAAATTGTGTCGTTGATAACTGCCAATTGTCAAATTTATTGAGCTCGACATCGTCCTTGTGATCATGTGGTTTACACGCTTCGCTTCAAGTTTATGGGACCTGGAATCGAGACCTTATAGATATGGCTATTTTCTTTCTGCTGATATTTCGCCTTCATAATAGGCCATCTGACGTCTTAAATGACAGGCTCTTATCAGATCAGTGATAAACAGCTGTTTGAGAGGTGTAAAAATAATATCAACTAAGAATTTAAATCTCTAATGCTTTTTTTCATCATTTGTACCCCTTGGAATTTAACCTTCAGTATCCGAATTTATAGCATTTGTATAGGTACTAAGCCGTCCCGTGGCCCAATGGTTAGCGCGCTTGGCTACTGATCTACGGGACCTGGGTTCGAGTCCCAGGTAAGGCATGGATGTTTGTGTTGTTTTTCTGCTGAGGTCCTGCTATCTTCACAGACCTACTGTGACGTTCTACTCAGACCTATTGACAGGCTTCTGTCAAACCTCTGTGGCAAGCAGTTGCTTGAGGGGATGTTTATTTTTTTTTATTATACATATTAGATACGTCGAGCCGTTTCAGTTTCCCAAATATCAGAATCGTTATAATAAAATGAAATTATGATTATCAATTTATGATAAATATGTTTTCCCTTAGAAGCATTGGTAAAATTATTTTCAACTTTTTAATTACACCAAACAATAAATTTGATATAAAAATAATGCTATAGTATGATTTGGGTTCGGCTTTAACGAACAATGCTGTGGAACTGAAAGAAAAAGCCCAGAAGTTTTGCATTATACAAAAACGAGGTTACTTTTCTTGGAACCTTTTATCAGAGTGGATTAAGGTTAGGAGGGAACAGAAAGAATTCTGCCAGGTCCATTAGAGGAGTGGCGTTGTAGTTTACAATTAGCGGCTACCTCTTTAAGGGGGAAAGAAAGCAGGCATGAGAGAGGAGGAGAGTTTGGGGTGCAATGGTATTCTGCACATCGGTCTGCTGCGACCGACCTAATAGTTGCCATTTTCACTCTGTGGTATTAGCGTTGCTGAATCGCTAAACATTTCTCATTAAGGTGAAGACAAGGTGTATATTAAGCTCAAATCATATGTAAAGTTAAGCGTGCCAACAAATACATATATGACGTGTAAAAGTGAAATGATTAATTTTTCTACTGCAGGAATGGCCAACGTATAGTACCCGTGACAAGAGTGTAAAGCTGAATGAATTTGCTTGACACATAAGAGCGCTCAACAAAATCATCTCGCAACTTTTTATTTGACAAATGTCACTCTTTTTCGACCTTATTTTGAATGCGGAAACTCTGCAATTTCGCATCTATTATCGGGGATAAGTCAGAGACGAAATTTCCGTATGTAATCATTTATTAAGCTTTATAAATTTTAAAGGCTATTCCAAATATGTTATTCCAATAATGTTATTCTGAAAAAATGTTATATTTGGCTTCCAAGTTTAAAATATGCAAGTTGAGTATTCAAAATTGCAATACGAGCGAAACGTTAATTTTTCTTTCTTAAAAGCATTTCTTCAAGTACGAAAATAATTTTAAAAACATCTAAATCATATTATTTTTTTCAATAAGACTGAAATCCAAGAATGTAACGGAATCAGCAAGTATTTAAATATATTAATATTTATTTCACATTAAAAATCCCTAAATCATTCACTATTTGCGGAAAACATATGGGAAATGAGAAAATCTAAGAGCACTGTACTTTCGTCGCCACACACTTCAAGTTATTAACCCCTGTAAGATGACTTCACTGGAATGATCGCCTGTGTGTGTTTTCTACACATAGCTATGTTTTGAAGCGTACCGCTAAGAAATAAAATCTACTTTCATCACTGCATATAAGTAATGTCCATCATTCATAACTGCTGTGCGATGCGGAAAAAATTGAAATGAAGTTCTGATAGTGGTAATCTGGAATCAGTTTTTCGGGTTTTGTGGTGGTGTTTGTCAGACTTTTAATATGTTCTGGAATCCAGTAATTTTCCGGAAAAACTGACCCCAAATTTTCGTAGTAGGTTCTCTAAGGCAACTCCATATTGCATTCCAAACTCAAGTCTATTTTAAATAAAGCTGGAAATTAAGACGTTTTTTTTTGCTTTGTAGCTTCTTTAAAAAAAAAAAACTATTTCACTTTGCCGTCTGTCTGTAGACATTCAATTTCTCCGTTTTTAGAAATAAAAATTCTTTTTGGATTAGGCAGGATTGATAAAATATTGAGATTCCCATTTTTGGAATATCTCAATAGCTATAATTGCGCCTTCTAACGGTGGCAAGAGTTGAAAATATCAAAATTTTTAACGAATATTGCAAGCGATGTAATTACGTTAAAAATTTGGAAAAAAAATTTAAAATTGAAAAAAAAAAAAGAATTGGTCACGAAGTTCCACTGACAACAGTGATTTTTTACCCTTACTCCAGGGAGGAGGGGGAAGTTTTGTTTTAGAGATAATATAAAAATTCCTTTTGTGTTGGATAGGTATTGATAAACTATTCCGATTCACATTGTTCGAATTTCCCAAAAGTTTTAATTGCACCCTGTGAGCGTGGAAAAATTTCAAATTTTCAGAGTTTTAAATCAAATTGCACACAATCTATATATGCTAGAAATTTCACATTTTAGTAATGGAGTGTGATGATCAAGGGGTTTATGTTGGTAGCAACAATTTTTCCCCTCAGTTCCAGGGGGGGTGGACAACTTTTAAAAAAATTTAATGAAAAATTCTTTTTGAGTGGAATAGGCGCTGATGAAATGCGATGATTTATAGTTTTGAAATCCTCCAAAAGGCTTTAATTTACATAGATAGAGGATGCTAAATGTAAAAAATGTAAAATTTGAAGTAATGTTGCAAGTGATATATTTATAATAGAAATTCTTTGGTAGAATGTATGTATTGATCAAGAACAGATACCTCTTCTAAGAGAAATATAATTTATAATCACGTGTCTTAGTTAAATTACTAATGTTTAAAATTTGACTGATTGTCTCTATTTTTTAGAAGTTAGTACTTTTAAAATTTTCAATAATTTTTTTTCGTATAGTAATAATAAATTATTTTATGTACACTGACTGATTTTCCCCTTAACCCTAGGGGATTTAAAGGAATAAAGGGGTGGGAATGGCTCAGTTGGTAGCATGCCAGGCTTGTAATCTGCAATTCCAAGTTTGAGCCCTGCCTGGGCCAGTGTTGAGATTTATCTCCACAAAACTTCCCCTACCTCAGTCAGTAGGGAACTGATAGGCTTGGAAAGGACATCATCCATTAGGTGGGACATTAAGCTGTGGTTCTGTGTGTAGGAGAGCCATCCCTGTGCACATTAAAAAACAATCTGGATGGCCTTGACCAGAGATTAACATATGCTCCCTAATAGCTGTCCATTGGGTCCTCTCAACCTTCTCTGAGCCCTCTGGGTCCTTGTGACCTGGCCATTTAACCTATTGTGTGGAGAAAAGTTCTGTTCAGAGGTACAACACAACTACAAGGAATAAATAAAACATTCTTTTTGTGTTGCATAGGGCTAATAATATATTATTATTATTTGCATTTCTCAATCACCCATTAATATGTATTATTACCATTAAAGAGTGCAAAATTCAGAAAATGAAAACTTTATTTTCTTTAAAAATGAGCATCTCATATTAGCCAGAGGTGATATGTCAACTTTTTTTTTAACAAGTTGTAAGCAGTAACATACTCAGAAACAGAACTTTCAGTGGGAGGAAGTTTCAGAGGTTATTGGATTTAATGGTCTTGGGTTTAATGGGGGGGGGGGGGGGGTAAGTTTTGAAGTACTTGCATCTGATTTTCTGAGATTTCCTTAGAAAATATGCATTATTCAAACCCTAAAGGGGGGAAGGTTATAACCCCCCATGTCTCTTAACTGCTAATACCCAAATACTTGGTCCCCAGTTACAAATTTTTCCTATATGTTTTCCCTGTGCTACATTAAAAATTCAAGTCTCTGGCTATAATAGAAACAGATTTAGAGTCTGTCAGAGGAGAAATTTATATCTATTGCGTCAAATATTTGGTGGGTGATGTACTCTAGTCAGTATAATAATATGCCATTGGGAAGATCTATGAGAAAGACACCACCTCAGCAGTAAGACATTAGATAGTAACAAGTAAAAACATGGCCACCATGTTTTCATTTTAGAAACCTTATTCCTAAATATTGTTTTCACCAATTTATTGAAAGCATTAACAGTATTTTTTCCATGCTATTAACCTGTTAAGTTTCTAAATATACTCCAATTTGCAACTATTGAATTTCCATTTTTTTATCTTAGTAAAATCAATAAAAGATAAATTTCATATCACTGAGTTGCAGTATTTTAATAAGTATACATACATAGAAAATCCATCATCAACCATGGTCTTATGGAAATACAACTGGACTGTAATTTTGTTTTCCAAACATGTTTGTCCTGAGCTAGAGCTGCCACATTTGGCCACTGTAGGCCAATTCTTGCAAGGTCTTGTTTGGCATCATCTGCCCACTGCATCCTGTGTCTCCTTCTTTTCCTGATGCATTTAGGTGCATTTTATTCACCATTCTCCAGCTATGAATGTGGGCAACAGGGCCAAACCAGTTCTCTCTTTGCACAATAGGCTGTTCAAAGGAGGTTGCTGACTCCTACTAACTTCATCATTACTTACAAAGTCAAACTACCTAATGCTCAAGATATTTTGTAAGCACCTAGGATTAAAGGCATCAAGTTTCCTGTTTCCCCTCCCTCCACATACAAAAATGTTTTGTAAAAATCCATTAACTTTCACAATTATTTTAATTTTATAATTAGATTTCCTATTAATACATTTGTTTTAAGATTTGTAATTTTTAATAATTTAGATTTTTAGAATTCATAGATATTTATGTAAAATCAAAATTATTGCACTTTACTGCATAAAGTACAAATGTGTGCATTTTGATTCAAATGATTATTTTAATTTTATTCTGATACTACTAACACACCTACCTGAAAGTTAATCATATTGTGCAAATTTTATACCTTAGAGAACTAAGGAAAGGCTTTGAGACAAATAGTTCTGGCCCATAGGCAACAAGGAAAAGAATTTCTAGTAGGGAAAATGAATCTGATTGTTTACAAACTTCTATTATTTATTCAAAGTTGTAGAAAATGATTCCAGGGTATTCCTTTAAATTGTTGTATATCAAATTTCCTCATAAATTTTGTAAAAGCATTTTTTGCAGAGGCTTCCTAATCATGGCATCCTCTTTCAGTGGAAGGGTTGCCGAGCTCTGAGTACATCCATGAATATCACATTACTGACAACAATTGTGAGTTAAGTAGTATATTAACATGAAAAGCTATGAATGTGGTTGCAATTTATGAAGTTGTGGATGGTAAAAGTTACAACAGACATGTGTTAGGCCAAATAGGGTTTTTTCTTTAGCAGAAATAAGTTTAGTGTTATTGGATTAACATTATTTTTGGGCAGTCATTAATTTTTTTCTGATCTTACTCTCATTCTAATGAAGAATCCTATTTTTTTGGCAAGATTATTTGCCTGGCACCCAATTACAAGCTATTCGGCAGTTTAAAATAGCATACTATGGAGCGTTACAAACAACCTGACCCTTGACTTTAACAGTCAGTGCAAATGAGGAAGTTAAGCTGGCAAAAAAGCCACATGACTGTAGGAGAAAGACAGTCATGTGAAAAAATTAATCATTTCTTAAGCAGAAATCTTATTTGAACATTGGTCCCTTCCCCATGTCATCAAGCATAAGATTTGCCAGAAACCTTCCTCCCAATATGATGATGTAATATTTGAATGGCCTATTTTTATATCAACAACAAAGTCTCTGTGAAATTTCAAACTCAAAATTATTTTGTATGTGAAACATTAATGTATGAATGAATCCAAACTATGTATAAATGAATTAAAGAAATCTGAACTCAAGCTGTTTTTTCAGTTGAAATATATAAAGTAATAAGTGACTTTATATAATACTAGTGACACATCTCTTAAAATGTGGAATGTTTCCAGAGTAATAGCAACACATGGAAAATGTTGGAGAGTTTTGGTGTTGAAACATTCGATTATAAATTGTGGTATATTTAATGCATAATTTCTTATTTTCTTCAAATATTTTAAAAAAACATAGTGTGGATTATGAGGCTTGTTTTACATTAGTAAATTATGTCAAATGAATAAAAACTTATTCTGCTCAAATTTGTCTCTCAACATATGATTTCTTTTCAGTATTACAAATATTGATTTACATATTGATATGTTTTTGTTAAATATTGTTTTTACTTTGCAAGTGAAAAAAAAACTGTGGAGTTAAATTTAATAGTTAAATCACACAGTTTTCAGTATTAGAAATCAGTTCAGAAAATTAGAAATCAAAGGTCAGCAAAAGTGAAAAATTGTCATGTCTCTTACAGGGAAACGAATCCAAGAAATCATTTGTGTGGTTATGTGCCTTGCCCTGATGGTGATCAATTTCTGCCATCTTATGTACTATTTTCAGCCCAGTCAGTGGAGCTCCATCCTAATTGCTGCCTGTAAGTACTAAAAATTTGTTTAGTTATTTTTTGACCCTTAAATCACTAGGACCCATTTCATAACAACAGCCCAGGGTGGTGCTCCTGAGCAACACGGGGCAGCTCAGTCAGTAGCATGTCAGGCTCATAATCTGCAGTTCCCAGGTTCAAGTCCCAACTGGGCCAGCGTTGAGATTTATCTCCGCAAAACTCCCCGCCTTGCCCACAGTCAGTAGGGGACACTGATGGGCTTGGAAAGGTTGCTGTCCATCGGATGGTATATTAAGCCATGGCCCCTGTGTGCAGGAGAGCCATACCCTGTGCGTGTTAAAGAACATGTTGGATAGACTTGACAGGAGGCTACAATCTGTCTCCCAACAGCTGTCCAGTGGGTCCCTTCCCCCAACCTTCTCTGAGCCTTTCAGGCCATTGTGTGCAAAAAAAGTGCTGCTCTGGGGTAAAACAACCCAACCTTGAGCAGCACCGTAGAAATCAAAAATTTTTCTGTGCAAATTATGGATTAATGAAGTATTAAACTTATAAGTATTAAAATGTATTTCTTTTTGTTGACATATTTAAATGAGAACTTTTTTGATATTTAAGGGTGTTTTAGAAATGATAATTTTTGAAATTTCATAAGAAAAAAATGAACTAACATTGCATAATTTAACTGGTATCATATTGCATTTTATGTTGAGTTGTGATAAATTTTGTGATTCAAGTTTTAGAGCTATGTGTAATGTGTGATTAAATATTTCTTCAAACGTAGTGTTAATTTTTTCTATTTTTTTTTTTAAATAAGAGATTTCTGTTTACTACCCATAAAAGTCATGGAGCATGAAGAAAATTAATGTGGAAATTTGGGTGATGACAGAAATTATACCCAAATACTAATATCTGTTGGTACTGTTTCTAATAGTTTTTCGTCACCAAGGGCTTACATTAATGATATCTTAGTGACATTGTTTCTTTCATTTGATTTTGGTAACAATGGAGTAGACATCAGCTCAGCTTAGATTAGATTCTAGCTTTTACCTTAACATTTTAGGATAGCTTTTTACCAACAGTTCTTTTCAGAATTTCAGTTAGATTTAGGGAAAGTTTTCTTTTTTAGCCACGCAAGATGACCTTCAGAACGTTCAAAATATTCGACAATATATCACTTATTTCCTTAATAAATAATACGTTTGATTACTTTGCTCTAGCCCAGTGGGCACAAATATTCCATTTGAAATTTACAGAAATCCTTAAGAGTGTAAAAACTCATCTGTGGAATTTATTAAAACTCAATATCTGATTAATCATTTTTGGCAACAAATAGTCTAAATGTATTATGCATTTTTAAAGTAATCAAAGAACAATCTCCCAGCAGCGTATAAAAAAAGAAAAGTAGCCATAGTAGTCCAGATCAGAAGGCTACACTGATTTAGCAGTCCTCCCCTTCAGTTCATTCCACAAGAGAATATTTCTTTTGAAAGGTAGTAATGGTTCTGCACCACAAGTAGGTGGGGTTGGACTTTAGGTGCTAGGCCTGGCTGGTCCTGTACAACATCACAAGGGATTGGTGCATAGCTTTCCTTCCAGTGACTAAGTAGCTACCATTACCTACCATTTTTTCATCTTAATTTAATATTTTTTGTTAAGAATTAAATGCCCTTTCATTTACTTTGTAATATGTAAAGTATTTCTTTCATTAATTGTTTCATAATGAGGTTCAGAAGTTGAGTTGTGTTTTTAGAGATAAAAAAGCCTAACACTGTAAGGGTTATTAAAGTTTAACAAAGGTGACAATCGCGGTGTTACCTGCTGACTTTTTAATGTTGATAAATCAATAAATATTTTGCAGAAAAAAATTTGTCATCTATGTTTAAATCATTAATAACACTTAATAGCGTGATGAGACTTTATTATTTATTTCCATCTTACTCAGTGCAATATAAAATGTAATAGTTGCCACCTGAGATCATAGATGGAGCCAACTGTTGGCCTGAAAATCTCAGTGAAGAGTATAGTCTTAAATTAGCAGAAAAGAGACAGAGCTGGCATTAGTTCAATGGAAGAATACTCTGGCATGTTTCTGGAGAGATGTGGGTCCCGTATGTCGGCAAAATTTTTTCCGCAAAATATTTAAAGTTTAACAAAATAATCGTGTATAATGATGACAATAATCATTGAAGTATATTTAATAATAATACATTTCACTTCATTAAGTCTTCATTCATTAAAAATCATTTAATAGTGAAAGTAAATAATAATTCAAACCTTCAATCTTGTGATCACCTTAAATGAAGTGCACAGTAGTTATACCAAAGACAATGTAACTAGCATACATCAATAAATACTTTGCACTGCCAACTTGTAGGAGTTTGAAGGATTGATTAATATATATACTTAGAAAACTTATTGATGGTAGAAAATGTTTAAATTTTAGGTTGAGAAGATTTGTTTTCATTTCATGAAGTTCTGTTTCAAATGATTAAATTGCAGTGCCTAGAACTGAGTTACAGAATCAAACAACTTCAGACATAAAATGTGAGGATGAGGTGCAACAGGGAAAATATACATTGCTTAGGGTTTTGAGGTTTAAATATGTTGCTCTTACTTTCACATTGGGTAAGCTAAATTAAGGAGAGAAAAATGTGAAATTCTTGCAAAACTCATACAATATTTGATATTTTGTCTATTAATATTGAAGCCCACAGTGTTAGGTTTTCTAGTAAAAGCTGTGTGTTCTGATCATTGCTAAGTAGTTTAGTGCCTGGATTTTTAAAAGTCTGTTCTAAAAAATTTTAAATTATGTTTAATTGTTATAACAAAAATTATTTAAATTAATATATCAGCAATAATTTTAATAACAGTATGATAATGTTCATTTTTTTTTCCAGTGTGTGGTGTAGTATTAGCTGATTTCTTAAGTGGTTTGGTTCACTGGGGTGCTGATACTTGGGGTTCAGTGGATGTGCCTATTATAGGAAAAGTAAGTGTGTAGTATTATTATACCTGAAGAGTATTTACAAATAACTATTAATAAGTTGGAACTTTCCAAATACAAGAGAATATGCAGATCTGTAAATTTAGTGCATTATATAATTGTATATTTTATATAAATCAAATATTTTTTTATATAATTTCTAATTTATAGCTTGTTTTTGCTCTTTTTGTCTGTCCACCTGTAGACACTCAGCTTTTTTTATGTGATAAAAAAATACTTTTTGTATTGAATTATTTAGAACCTTGGAAATTTTTTGTATTATTTAAAAATTAACACAATGAATAAAATTTTGCCTAAAATTGCTATTTGTTTTTGTACCAAATACAGTTAAAAAGGACACTAAACATGATTAAACATATTCTAAGAAATCGTGCCCATTATTTAAAAAAGAAACAATCTCACTCAAAGATTTCTTGCCTCTCCCTCACCCACCTTTGAGAAAATTCTGCAGATGCCACTGCATCTTCATGTGCTACTTCTATTATACTATCCATTCTATGTTGTCAGTTCTCTTGTAAATGCATATTTGAAAGTCTGTTAATTTTCATCCTGCCCTCAGTCAGAAAAGGGACACCAAAGAGCTTAAAAAAGTAGATGTTCATTGGATGGCATTATCTGTTTTTAAGAAGTCTTTAGTTTTACATTTTAATCTGTTATTTTTCCTTAAAAACACAATATATTCCATATAATTTTTTTCATCAATATTTCTTATAGTGAATTTACAGATATGAAATTTTTAAATTGTCCCTTCAGATTTCTTATAAGTGGGTTCAACTGTTTTAGGTTCTGGGGAAGGAAGTTGAATGAAAGATGTTGAGTGTCATTTCAGCATCAGAGAATGGATAGACACCACTGATCACCATTTTTAAACATAGTGGCAGGGTCTTCTGCAAGATTTCCCAGGAATCTTAAAGAGCAGCAAGCAGAGAATGCACTTTTTGTTCTTTAAGGAATGAAGAACTTAAAGGAAGTTTCAATGCGATTCGTTAGCAAAGTTTGTTTTAAACTATCATCATCATAATCCTCAAGCAGCCATGGCTATGGAGGTCCAACCAGATTGTGCAGTTTAGTTCTCCAAATACATCTGTCCTGAGCTACATCTGCTGTATTTGGCCACTGTAGACCAATTCTAATGAGATCCTGTTTGACATTGTCTGTTCACTGCACCCTAGGTCTCCCCCTCTTTTTGGGGTAGGGGTGGCTCAGTCAGTAGTGTGCCAGGCTCGTAATCTGTAGTTCCCAGGTTCGAGTCCCAGCTGGGTCAGCATTGAGATTTATCTCCACAAAAATTCCACGTTCTGCCCATGGTCAGTAGGGGACACCGATGGGCTTGGAAAGGCCGCTGTCTGTTAGATGGGACGTTAAGTCATGGCCCCATGTGCGGGAGAGCCATACCCTGTGCACATTAAAGAACACGCTGGATGGCCTTGACGGGAGGCTACCATCTGTCTCCCAACAGCTGTTCCAGTGGGTCCCCTCCCCCAACCTTCTCTGAGCCTTCGGGATCCATGTGACCTGGCCATTTAGCCCATGGTGTGCAAAAAAGTGCCGCTCAGAGGTAAAACAACCCAATCCTCTCAGATCTTCTACTGTGGCATATAAACTGACAGGCTCCTGTCAGACCTCTGTGGCAAGCAGCTGCTTGAGGGGGTATTTTTTTAATTTTAATAAGACGTTTTCACATTGATATAGTGAAAAAATAGATCAGATTATGCAATTAAGGCCTAATGTTGGAAAATGTGTTGAATAAGAACAGTTAAATTATATATTAATTGAAAGCAAAATTCGTTCCGAATAATATATTTACCCGAAACATAATTTTTATTTCTTTTAATGATTCTTTTTCGTGTACATTTTAAAACACAGGCCAGTGTTATACAAGTTGGCTTGTATTGCTTGTATTGCTCACATTAATAGGATTTTCTGTCCTGTTAATGGACATAGTATAGTAATTTCTCCAAAATATACTGGGAGTTTAAGTAATGTGAGCTTCAGGAAAAAGTAACATTAACAAACAAATTGGCAATGTCATATAGCGCTTTGAAGAAATGGTCGTCAGATGGCTTTAACAAGTCATTTTTATTGGAGTTTAATAAAATATGCATCAAATGAAAAAACAAAATATTTTTCAAGCCTGAATTACATATTTTTGTAAGATATATATAAGAAATTTTACAATGGCAATTTTTTTTTAAATCGATTTTTTTTTTGTTGTTGTACTAAAACATACATACGTCCTCGGCCACTCATTATGGATTCTGTGAATGTATGCAGACAATATGGACACTGGAAGGGTTAATAAAAAAGTCTGCAAAAGCACTTCAATTGTTTAATTTGTTTATAGTCATTGCTCAGGAGAATGATTGTTTTGTAGTAAATAATAATATTCTAAGTGATATTGCCTATCCTTTTTCTTTAGAATAGGAGGTTCAGGATGAAATATTAAAGATAATTTCTTGCATTTTGTTAGCAAGAAGAAGTAAAATATATGTGCAAATAAAGTTAGCACAATAAATGGTAATGATTGAAGCTAACATTTTATTATGAAACTTTTGATGTGTAATTCACTATATGTAAAACTTCTATGTAGGCTTTTATTCGTCCATTCCGTGAACATCATATCGATCCCACATCTATTACTCGGCATGACTTTATAGAAACCAACGGAGACAACTTTATGATGACCATTCCATCTTTGGGATACATGGCTTATCAATTCTTCTCTTATCCTGAAGAAAAAATACCAGAAACCTATCACTGGAATTGTTTTGTGTTTTTGCTAGCTATCTTTATAGCCATGACAAATCAGGTAGGCCATGAAATTTTATTTAGCTTTGTAAAATATCTCTAACAATTACAGCTTCTTATCTATAATAATGAAAGGAGGTGTGTCTGTGGTCACCATAACTCTACACATACACATAAGAGATTAGTAACCTCGAATTTTGGCAGGCAATTAAGAATACAATGAGGATATGTAGTGCAAGTTATTAACTTGATAACTTCAATAGTTAAAAATGTGTATTTTAGATAAATATTAACCCTTTGCTCTTGAAAATTTTTTTCGCTATAGGGAAGTAGCAACTCGAAATTTTTTTGCTAAAAGTTGATGAATTTTTTACAACTAACATAAAATAAATCGTAAATAAACAACGTAAAATCAAACTCATCTTCACTGCTACTAATTTCATCATTTGGTTCCATTTTTATAACCAATAAAAACACTGTTTAAAATAATAATTTTAATTAAACACAATGCTGTACTATGAAGTGCACATAGAGAATAGATTTACACATCTAAAAGTAAAGAGGAAAGATATCTGTTTATAAAACAGTTATTGTTATGCATATCCCTCTCTTGCCATTCGAGTTGCTGCATCAAACCAAGTGACGGCTGAGGGTCTCCTCTCAAGTCCAAAGGGTTAATAGATCTTTAGGCAATCATTATTTCTTTCTGGCATTTTAATTGCTTTTAATCTTTTACTCGATATTTTGTATTCTAGCATTTTTTGTGCATCTGGGTCCTGTACACTCATCATTCATCTTGCATATTTTGTAATTGTTGATTCTCATTTTTTTACATGAAATCTTTGTACCCATTTTGTGTATTTTTCTTGCTTATTTCAGAAAGTGAGCTATTATTTTCACTTTTTGTCTGACTGTAGATATTAAACTTTTTTGTTTTTGTCAGAATTGTGTCATTCTTGACCCTCTCTCAACTGTAAATATCTTGTTTCTGAGTCAGTAGAAATCAAACAACCTAAATCTAGGTAAAAAGATTTGCCATAATAAATTGTAAGTCTTCCTTGTCAGAAAAAGTCTCAAAAAAAGTAGCCATAGCTCTAAAAAGTCAATAACAATATATAAATCTGGAAATAAAAACAAAGTTGAATAAATGTAGGGGTGGGGGCTTGGTCGGTAGCGCACCAGGCTCGTAATCTGTAGTTCCCAGGTTTAAGTCCCAGCTGCATCAGCATTGAGATTTATCTCCACAAAATTCCCCGCCCTGCCCACAGTCAGTAGGGGACACTAAAGGGCTTGAAGAGGTCGTCGTCCATCGGATGGGACGTTAAGCCGTGGCCCCATGTGCGGGAGAGCCATACCCTGTGCATGTTAAAGAACATGCTGGATGGCCTTGACGGGAGGCTACCATCTGTTTCCCAACAGGTGTTCCAGTGGGTCCCCTCCCCCAACCTTCTCTGAGCCTTTGGGGTCCATGTGACCTGGCCATTTAGCCCATTGTGTGCAAAAAAGTGCTGCTCAGAGGTAAAACAACCAACCCAGTGGGTCCCCTCTCCCAACCTTCTCTGAACCTTTGGGGTCCATGTGACCTGGCCATTTAGCACATGGTGTGCAAAAAGTGTTGCTCAGAGGTAAAACAACCCACAACCCACAATGAATAAATGTATAGAACACCAATTCAAAAAATGCAGATGTTTTCTATTTGTTTACTGGAAGCAGACTTGTAGGACTCGAGCAGAACACACATCCAATTAGTCGTGTCCACACATGCATCTTATGCTTTGTTGATTAAAGATAGACGTTCCCAAAACCAAATTCTGTTGCTTATGTTTTAATCTCGGGACATAATGTGATGAATGATAAAAATAATTCTAGAAATGCTGAATTAGGTTTAAATAAGAGAGAGAGAGTAAAATTAAAAGCACTTGGTAATTGCTTCCAAACTCCCAATTAAAAAAAAGTTTTCAGTTAATTTTTGGCAGAATTTTGAAACTAAGAAAAAATGTTTTGACAACAAGTGATGATCAAATATGAAACTGGTGAGCTTGAAATCAGGTGATTTCTTCAGCATGGAGTAAAAATAACTAAAGTGATACTGTTAGCAATATCACAACTAAGGAATGGCAATCTGATAGCTGGAAGACATACTTTCTTTTATTGCATGATAAAAATGTGCGCTAAATGGAAGAGGTGATCATTATTTTTAAGCCTAAAAGATATATATTTTTATATATGTAAAAAAATTTGTAGATTTGAGCATGCATATTTTTTTACTTAACAACCAGATACATAAAAGTTTGAAAATCTCGTTAAAATTCAAAAATTAATGCATTGCTCACATAATTTATTCAATAAAGATTAAGAAATATGCCTTATTTATACCAGGAGAAATCCTGTACTAAAAGTCTAAATTCACTTGCCAGTGAATGGATAATAAAAATATGTGAAGCCCTATTTGCTTTTGAATACCCCAATTTATTAGTAGTGTGATGAAAATACCTTTGCATAAATTAGTTTGACTATATTCTGAAGATTTTAAAATATTTTAGTATATTTCATTTTATAAAAATAGGTTATTTGCATAGGAAATGCAATTTTTTTTTCTTATAACATTGCAGCCATTAAAAATTTATTTATTTTCAGATTCACAAGTGGTCTCACACCTATTTTGGCTTACCTTATTGGGTCACTCTTCTTCAAGATTGGCATATTGTGTTACCTCGTCGTCATCATCGTATTCATCATGTAGCACCACATGAGACCTATTTCTGTATAACAACAGGCTGGCTGAACTATCCATTAGAAAAGCTTGGTTTCTGGTCAACATTAGAGTTTATCATCGAATCTCTTGTAGGTTGTAGGCCTAGAACTGATGACTTAAAATGGGCACAGAAAAAAGATTAAAGCCTAGCAGCATGTATAGCAAGAATAAGTCTCTTAAGGCTTTGTGCCTCATTTTTTTAAGAATTGCAAATTTACTAAGTTTGCCATCTAACCATTTTTAATAAAAAGAAAATCAAGAAAATTCTTAAATTTAATGACAGTGAATTTAAATGTATAGGCAAGTGTTGTTTTAGTGTGTTTTTTAAACATTTTTTTTAATATATATATATATACACACACACACACCTCTGTTTGTATGGTGATTTAAAATGTCACACTGCTGTGCTGTCAACTTTTATAGTAATGAAGACTGTATACCACTTTTTCTTTTGCATGGTATATTTTTATTGATTTACATTTGAATAAGTTGCACATTATTGTTAATTGTAAAATTTGAATTTTGAAATGTACACTTTATATAACTGGATAAAAAAAATGTCTGAATGCTGATATAATGTTGAAATTTTCATTGTATTGTCAAATATTTAGTTTGGATTTTGGAACTGCAAATTAAGCATTAGCTATGTTTTTCCAAAATTTATGAAAAATATTAAAATGTAATATGGAGAAGTATGGTATTCCCAAATTACTAATTACTAGGGTTTGAATATAGTGTAATCTATAATAAAATGACAAATTTGCATGAAATATATTCTGTATAAATATTAAGTTACTGCATAATCAGGATGTGTAAGTCAAATCCCTTGATAAGTAATTGCATAACAGCATGTATAGGCTTTTGAAATACTCTCAATTCAATTTTTGTGTGTTTTGTTACTAATTGAAAAATCATCTGAATTGTTGTTTATAATTTTTGAATAGTGTCAGAACTAGATATATTTATTTATCAATTTATTAAAATTGAGTATGAATAAATATTTTTTTGGTTTAGTCTTTAATTTTTGAATGTCAAAATTAATATCCACTTGTTTTTGTGATTTTTTATGTAAGCTATCATGCATTGTAAACAGGATAACAGGAAACTTGATGCTTTTGATTCTAGATGCTTATGCAGTATCTTGGGCATTAGGTGATTCAACTTTGTATGTAATGATAAGGTTAGACAAAGGAATCGGCAACCTTCTTTAAGCAGCATATTGTGCAGAGATCCCTTTAGTTTGGCCATTTGCCTATATGGATAATTATAGATTGGCGAATAGTGTTATGAACAGTGTGCCTAAAGGCCTCAGAAAGAAGGGGAGACCTAGGATGCGGTGGGCAGACAATGTCAAACAGGACCTTGTTAGAATTGGTGTGCAGTGGCCAGATGCAGTAGATGTAGCTCAGGATAGACTTGCTTGGAGAACTAAATTGCATGGTCTGGTTGGACTTCCGTAGCCCATGGCTGCTTGAGGAGGAGGAGGATGATGAATAGGGTTATGAACAGTGTGCCTAGAGGCCTCAGAAGGAGGGGGAGACCTAGGATGCGGTGGGCAGACAATGTCAAACAAGACCTTGTTAGAATTGGTGTGCAGTGGCCAGGTGCAGCAAATATAGCTCAGGACAGATATGCTTGGAGAACTAAATTGCACATTCTGGTTGGACCTCCATAGCCCAAGGCTTCTTGAGGATGATGATATGCATGAACTTCATTGTAAAACAAGTAATATATGTATTTTGTATATAGGATAGGTATAACATGTACTTATGTGTCTTATATTGTCATAAAATCAACTTCACATTTTATCCTCTTACTTTATTGATTACCTTACTTTATTGATTACAAATGTTTAAAAATGTTTAAGGTGTACTAAATTAAAATAGTAAAAGCATTAATTTCATAAATTTTTATATTGCTTGTTAAGTTTTAAAATAATAGTTATACAAGTTTTATGGTCAACTATTTTTTTTTTATTTTTCTATAATCGTTAATTTAACAATTTTTTTATTTAAATCTCAGGTTAATTGGGATAATTTTACAGGACATATAAACATGCTTTTTCATTGCAGATTTTAAGTTTGTAAAAAAAAACTATTATAAAAACAATTGTAACTCATTTTTTTCTGATACAAAACAATGCATTCAGTATATTCTGCTAAAACAATATTTAATACATGATTTATGCTGTTTAAAGGGAGTGAGCCTAGGAGCAATCGCATATACACTTTGACTATCTCATGTATAGTCATGGTAAGAATTGTTACAATTGTATGACAGAACTTAATGCAATCTTTAAAACGATAAAGGTTCAAAGTAATGGTCATAACATTACCATTTTTCAAGGAAACTCCTGCTGGCTACAGCTGGTTAAGTGACATAATATGATCCATTTTGGTGCAGTCTTCATTAAAGATGCAGGCACACATAGATATAGTTGTAGAAATGATCATAATAGTAGCACATATGCTGTCTGTTCACAAGTATTAACTGTCGATGTATACGTATAATACTCCAGATACCAGTCCAGAACTATGTTGATCTTAAAGGTGGTATATTTCAATGGTATTGATGCTTGAAATTTTCAACAAACTCTTTAATGTGATATACTTAAGCTCAGGAAGCAGTTCCATTTGTCAACGTCCAGTATAATCGAGCTTCAAATTTATTTCCAGGTTTGCATCCCACAAACTTCATGAACAAGCATACATCAGTGCAAGTTAAAAACAAATTTGTTAAAGCATTAGATTAAAAACATTGAAAAGTTTATGGCCCGCCTTTCCCATATATTAACAGATTTACGACATGTTTCATACCCGGACGCATGCGGGACTTAATCTGGCAAAGTAGCAAGTAAGGTAGTAGGTATATATGAGAGCATCCTCCTATTGGTGAGTTATCTGATTTGTTTGATGCTCGCACAGCAGGAGATTCCATGCCACCGGTAGGGGTGGAATGTCCGTGTTGCACAAGAGGTCCTTAATTAATGTAAATTTTTTCTGCATAATGCAATTGATATTTATTTATTGGTGCTGTTATCAGTTTAAAATTTAAGTTACTAATCTGTAATTGATTTTGTTTTATAGTCTGTGCCAGTACATTGCTGTGAATTTATAATTTAATTGATATTCTGCTAATGTTTTGATGTAATTGCTATGTTATCAGGAGCCTGCAGGTTCTTATCCTGTTAATGATTTTTTTCATAAAACAAGGTATTTTGATAAACAACTGAAAAACTTCTTTGGAACTGGAAGATGTACAGTTTTTAAAGTTACAGAAATTTCACAGTCCTTAGCCACCTCTAGATTATTTTCTGTATTAGAAGAAATTATTTTTTGTTATTTAATGAAACCAGCACTTCTTAATTAAGATTAAAGTTGGAAGCATATGTTTTTCACAACTGAGATTTCTAATGAAGAAATGTGATTATGTTATCATTGAGATAAAGAAATGTATTATATTATCAAAAGTGATTAGATATTTCAGTTATGTGAATAAAAAGCCACACTCTTAAAATAAACTTTTTTACAGAAAAATGCCACTGGAAATAATTTGAAGATCTCGATCATGTCTTTTTAAATCTTTTTTTTTCAACAATATTTGTTTCATATTTTTAGAGTTATTGAAGCCATGGATTTAACAACAAATACTGTTATGCATATCCTAAACACTTTTTCAAAATTAATAAAAACTGAAAAAATTAGTACGCAGACTTAAAAATATTACATTTATTTGAATAAATGACATGTTATCAACGTTATTTGTGTTTTTATTAACTTTTGGAAGTGAATTTTTATGACCAGCTATGCTATTGTTAATTGTTCAAGCTCTAATAACTCTTTGAATATTTGCTGAACATTAAAAGTGCAACAACCAGGAAAGACAAGAGATATCAAAGCCATATTTAGTGAATACATAGCTTATGTTGCAAGGATCAAATGATTACAAATACTACTCGGTTAGACTTGTGGAATGCAAAAAAATCAGTATCTTGTGTAGCCACCATGAGCAGCATTAACCGCTGCTACACGGTCTGGGCATTGAGAGGATGAGATGTCGGATGTATGTTTGGGGAATGTCGGTCCATGCAGTTTCAATATGTAGCCAAAGTTCATCTGTTGTAGCAGCTGCTGGTGTCTGTTCAATTGGAGACAGATCAGGTGAATGCGCAGACCAAGGCAGAAGTGTTGCATGGTGGCTATCTAGAAATTGTTGGATGATGTATGCCACATATGGTCGGGCATTGTCCTGCTGGTAAATGGCACCAGAGAGCCACTGAAGATAAGGTATGACCACAGGCTCCAACACCTCAGTGATGTAATGCTGGCTGTTCAAAGTACCAGTAATGCGTACGAGGTGTGTGCATGAGTGGAATCCAATGGCACCCCATACCATAACACCAGGGGCTGGACCTGTATGGCACTGTATCATGCATGTCTCACTGAGTCTGTCACCATGTTACTGCCAGATATGGATTCATCCATCATGGTGCTGCATACTGAAAAGGGATTCGTCTGAAAAGACAATGCGATGCCATTTGCACATCCATGTGTGACATTCTTGGCACCATTGCAGTCGCATATGCCTGTGTTGTAGAGTCAATAGTAGACAAAGCAATGACTGCCTAGCAAAGATGCTGCAGATGACATCGAACTGTTTGTGTGGACACTGGTTGATGTACAAAACACCCTAACTGTTGAGCTAAGGTGTTTGATGTGGTTGTACGATCATTCAAAGCCATGCACACGAGAGATGTCTGTTCTCTCATTCGTTTGTGTAACAGGGCCATTGAGATCCCTGACATCAGTGAGTTTGTTTTCCTCTACCCACTGACATCATATTCTCATCACTGTGGCAGCATTCCGTCCAACATGAGCACCGATGTCTTGGTACGATAATCTGCCTTCCCATAATCCCACAATTCTCCCTCGATCAAAGTCGGAAACCTGGTCGTATGGATGCAGTGTTCTTCAAGGGGCATACTTGATCATTTAGTGTGTAAGAACTGCAAGCAAACACAATTCCAGTGCTTTACACTGGCTCTTTGTAATCTCCTCTTATACCACTTCCAGGGGGCGTTACTGTCACATGATGTGCATATGTGCTGCACTTTGAATCATTTATATGTTTTCCCATGGGCTATCCATCTTGCATATTTCTTGACAATCTGATTGAGTTCTTCCTGGTGCTGCAATTTTAATGGCCAGCAATGTAAATATTGTTGAAAGTTGAGATTTAAAGAGATGTGATTGAGATTTGTATGTGCAATGACATTTTCCATAAAAAGCTTATTATTTGAAGTTAGGGAGCTATGAAGGTAACTTTCCTTTCACAAAATAATGGGATGTTCAATTACTTTTGATAGTGTATAGTTCTTTCTAAATAATAAAATGGTGTTATTTAGCCAAAATGGTGTTATATTAGCTTAAATAATAGCCACTCTCAACTGCTTGTGTTTAGATTGAATATATAATTGGATCTTACCATATTTCAGATGTTTGTATTGTATTTTTAAGTGTAAAGGTTACTAAGAAGGCATGAAAGAAATCAGTTCTGCATTTAACGGAGCTGTAATAAAAGATGATATTTCACACTTGTATGCAAAAGAAATTTTCAAGTTTGTAATCAGAATTAATGCAGAATTCAAATAAAATGTAAGTTTAAGAAAATGTTGAGCAGCATTCATACTGGAAGGGGGGTATCAATTAGTGTTAAAAATTAAGAACCTTTTTTTTTAATCCATGCTTAAATATTATAGTAATAGAAATGAGAGAATTTTAGTATACCTTCTAGACATTATTTTTAATATTTTTAGTTAATATATGTAGTTGACAGCACAGCATGTTTAATGTAAATATTAAGATTAAAAATTTGACATTTCATAGACTAATAAGACCTTAATTCTTGTGACGTGAAGTATTTGTAATTTACTTCTTATACAGATGGAAATTTAGTTTTTAATTGCAACTTGAAAGTATGTGCTTAAAAGATTTTGGCATTTGTGTTTTACGTAATCTTCGAGCCATATGGTCTACTCATCGAAATTTGTTACTGCATTAAACTTTGCTTCAAATATTAAAACAAATAAAAATAAGAACAGGAACTTTCATTTCACAATATCCTAAAGCTCAACAGTTTTGACTTAAAGTTTCTTCTACTACAGTTGTTTAAACCCTTAAAGTGTCAGAAGACACTATAGTTCTTAGAGCCATTGGGAACTTTAGTTCTCAATGGATAAGGTGTAGTTTCATATCCGTTCGGAACTTTAGTTCTCAAGATAATATTCCCTGAGTTTATTTTCTCTCCCATAGATTATTGGTCATTTTGAAAGTTTTCTTTTTTAAATCAGTCCTGAAAATTTATGAACTAAATTTGATGATTAATATGAACTGGTAATTTATATATTTAATAAAGTTGGAAAAAGAAACAACAACAACAATATGCTGCTGTAGCAGCTATTTAATGTGACTCGTTTTTGGACCCGAGCAATAGTTGTTTTCTTCCTTCTTGTAATGTTTTCAAACTAACTTTCATGGAGAGTGATGTTTGAATCTTGCCATTAAACTTTTTCTTGCTCTTTTGAAATTCCTTCAAAAACAACCTGTATAATGAATTACTAGTAAATGTCGATACCAACTGTGATTGTACACAATATGGTTACTCTGGTCAAACTTCTAGCAGTACTGTACAAGAAAAAATGAAACTAAATAATTATTCTATTTTTAGGTAAATCTATTCATATATTGTTCCATAGAATTATGCTCTTTCAAGATCTAATATGCCATATCCAGTTTATTAGTTATTGCAGAACAAGGTTTAAATCCAGTGAAATTACTCTTTTTTTTTTAATATATTGTTTTAAATAAGTACTACTAAAATAAAAAATAACTTAAAATTCTTTGTCATTGAGCTGCAAAAAATTGTAAAGTTTATTCTTCAAACTATTTGCGTGTTAAAAGTTTTTAGGAGAAAACAAAGGCTTCTCGGAGCAAGGACAGCACTCCGCCTTCAGTGAAGTCACACTATGTGGTGACATTAGAGCTATTTAGATAAAGAAATTCTTTCCACACATCGTCAAGGGCAATTTCAGTGTCTCGGTTGCAGGTGGGGATGGGCGAAGTCATTATTTCAATAGCCTTGCTGACTATGGTTCCGTAGAAAGTGGATGCACATGCAAGCAGTGTGGTCCCAATCTATTGTTGCCACGTGTTGCACTGCTAGCTAGGTGGTGGTCGTTGTTACCTTGTTTTGGCTGACATCTGTTTGATGCTCTGTGAAACCTCTCTTGTAAGGAACGTATGGTTTTTCCGATGTAGTAGACAATGAAATAATCCAACAAATGTAAGGGAAATCAGTATACACCTGATTTTTGAAGTAGGCCAGTTTGTTTCTGTCCCTTTTGATAATTTTCCTCAGATTTGGAGCTGGGCTGAAAACAATTTTGATATTTTGGGTGAGTTATTTGCAGACTGATTTACATAGGACAGGAGTGTAAGAAATAGGTCTCGCAAAGGTTGCATGTTCGGGGTCGGTGATTGAGAGGAGAGCCGAATCTCTTCTTTTCATCTGAACATGCAAATAGTTTGAAGGATAAATTTAAAATTTTCATTGCTCAAGGACAGAGAATTTTAAGTTATTTTTAATTAATTTCTGAGCAAGCAGATTCTTTTAATTGTGTGTGAGATGGGGGTGGCTCAGTCGGTAGCGCGCCAGGCTCGTAATCTGTAGTTCCCAGGTTCGAGTCCCAGCTGGGTCAGCGTTGAGATTTATCTTCGCAAAATTCCCTTCCCTGCCCATGGTCAGTAGGGGACACCGATGGGCTTGGAAAGGCCACCTTCCATCAGATGGGACATTAAGCCTTGGCCCCGTGTGCGGGAGAGCCATACCCTGTGCACATTAAAGAACACGCTGGATGGCCTTGATGGGAGGCTACCATCTGTCCCCCTACAGCTGTTCCAGTGGATCTCCTCCCCCAACCTTCTCTGAGCCTTTGGGGTCCTTGTAGCCTGGCCATTTAGCCCATTGTGTGCAAAAAAGTGATGCTCAGAGGTAAAACAACCCAACCCTTTTAATTGTGTACTACTAAAATTAATATGCTTGCCGGCTTTCTCAAATATTTAAAATAAATTCCCATTTAAATTCTCTTTATTTTGGTATATGACACGATCTATTTCAATATAAGGTGTTGAAGTTGTTCTTTTTTTCTGCTGCAAGCATTTCAAAATTAACCCAACCACCAGAGTGAGTTCTGCTTTATACACCCAGCATGCTAAGATTAAACGTTATATGTAGGACTTAACTCTTTAGTCTTATCCACAAAATATAGTTATGAAAACCTGGCTCTCAGTTCCATGTCAGAATATACCTAGCTATGTGAATGATACTTTAAGTGAGTGAGACTGCTAATGAATATATGTTATAAAAATATAATTCATAATAATGATAATAAATCAAATATCAATGATAAAGTTTGTTCACAAAACAGAAATCTATATTTGACCCATTTGGTTCTTTTGAAAATAATATTGCATTTTTGTTTTCATGTTCCTCTTAACATTATATATACACAAAAAAAATTAAAGATGAGAAATTTATTTTGGCACTGGAAAAGTGTTAATATATTAAATAAAAACTGATTTTATTCAAATCCAGCCATTAAAAACATTTAACAAAAATATTGCGTAATTTTTTCCCTATTTTATAAAGTAAAACTCATTTTATCTAACTCAGATTGAAAAAACAACAACTGAAATCTAATCTTTTAAATATGTGTAAACTGTATGCATCATATATGGGTGTATAGATTACATAAACATGAATGCCAAAGCTTCTATGTGTAATACCATAATCAGAGTTCTGAGAAGAAAATCATATTTAAAGATTTGTTTCTTTGAGATCATAAATCTTTTATTTGGCTAATATAATTTATGTAGACTAGAAATATGATAAAGTAGTTAAATTATTTTAGAATAATGCTATAATACTTGAGCTGTATGAACACTAATTTGTTTTTTTAAAAAAAATCATTCGTAGCTGGTAATCAGGTAACAAAGTTTTATTTTTTGTATAATTATTACTAAGGTAGTAAAACAGTCTAGGTGTCTAATTATTGATTTGAATCATTGTGCAGAAATTCTCAAATATGTTGAAAATATAATAATTAACAAATTGGTTCTATTATTTCAAGAAATATAAAAGTAAACTACATCAGAACATTTTAAGTATGTTACCAAATGTGTACAATGCCTGTTTGATACATATACAGTGAAATACTGTGCATTAAAAAATCTTATATGCTGTTTAATATTGCTTTGTCAAGGACTTCTTGTCCAATTACTTACTGCATGAGATTATCAGTATTTAAATCTCACCTTTTACATAGAGTAACTAAATTGTCATGTCATATGGTTACCAGTTTAATTGTAATAACTCATAGATAGTTGTCACATTTGCTTTTATTAAAATCGAATTTTAAATGATATTGCCTCTGCTTTGATAGCATGTTATATGGTTAGAGGTACAAGAATGACATTTTTGTTATATACTTTGCATTATGTATATAAAATTTACAGCCCAAAATAACAACCATATTTTTTATATTTGTTAATTAAAAATTTGGTTTTATGCTACAATTGCTAAAATTATGGTCAGAAAAAAATATTGCTTTAATTGGTAGAAGGAATTAAATATTGCACGTGTAACTCTAATGAAATAGATTTTGATAAAAAAAAAAAGTTGCCAAAAATATAACATTGAAGTTATATTTTGCACTTATTAACTTTTAGTTATTGTATTTCACTGTATAATTTGCATTGAATACCAGAAAATATTGCAAATATTTTAAAATGATAGTAATCATTTGTGGTCCTTTTTTTTGTGTGTTAATCCTTAGTAATAGTTGAGTTATATGATTACTTATCATTTCCCTCTTTGTAATAGATTCATTGACATATTTGCCAACATAGTCAGTATTTTTATCAAAAAGTTATGTCTATAAATCAAGATCTGATACTGCTTCCTGTCTCTTGGGCATAGCTGTTTTGGTAATTTTGGTTTTGTTATTGATTTAAATTTATGATTGTAATGTTATAAATGCCCTAATTATTAACACTTTCATCAATAACAATTGATGAATTACAAAGTTTCAATAACATAATAGAAATTATGATTTGGCAAGAATAACAAAAAAAGGTTAAAACACAGATTCATACACTGAAGTGCCATTGAATTAGGGATAGCAACTTAGTGAGTGTTGGACCCCCTCTGGCCCTGATAATGGCCACCGCACAATGAGGCAAAGATTCCACAAGCTTGCGTAAATGTTCCACAGGTATAGTGAACCATGCATCCTTCAGAGCTGTCCACAATTCTCTCACAGTCATTGCTGATGGGACACTGGCCCAAACACTGTTCGACATTATTCCAAAGATTTTTGATGGGATTTAAATCTGGGCTTCTAGGTGGCCAATTCATTATTTCAAAGTCAGCAGAATGATCCTGCAACCATGCAGTAGCCAACCTGGACCTGTGAGATGAACAGTTGTCTTGCTGGTAGACGCTACTTTCTTTGGGATGCATGTTGGCCATAAATAGGTGTAAATGGTCAGCCATAAGTTCTACATACTGGGATGCATTGAGAGTCATTGATACATGTACCAAAGGTCCCACAGACGTCCAACTTAAAGACACCCCAGGTCATCACTGAGCCACTGCCAGCTTGTACTATTCCGACATGACATGCAGGATCCATGGCTTCATGGGGTTGGTGCCATACCCTCAGTCTCCCATCGGTGGGATAAAGTTTAAATCAGGATTCATCACTCCAGGCTATCTGTTGCCAATTTTCAATGGTCCAGCTTCGATGTTCTTTAGCCCAGTGTCATACCATTAGAAGTGGACTCTCATATGTCAGTAGCTCCTAAAGCCAAGACGACGAAGTGAGCGTTGCACGGTTCATGCACTGACTTCCTGGCTGGAACCTGCATTCAGATGGGAGGTGATTTCAGATAATGTCTGGCCCCTATCGGTCCATACAATGCGGGTCAGATGGTGAAATCCACAATCATTCAAGGCTGGTTATCCTTTACAGTTTGTCCAAGTGCTTGTTTTTTTTTTTCATGTTCCTGGGACACTCTTGAAACTGTCGTATGAGAAAATTCAAGTTTGTTGACAATTTTGGAAATTGAATGTCCCATTCTTCAGGTACCTATGATCTGCCCTCTGTGAAATGCATCTAAATCCCGCACCTTTCCCATTACACTTCTCACGACGAATGCTTGGGGAAACCAAAGCTGACAGCTATATATGGCCTGAGTTTCAGCTATGCATGTGCGCAAATGTGGGATTTGCAGTACTGAATTTGGATAACATCTCCTATCCCTAATTCATTGGCACTTCAGTGTATATCTGCATTTAGTGGGAAAAATATAAAAAATAATTTCCAATTGTTACAAATGCATTTTTTTTTTATTTGGGCTGTTACATAATTAAGAACGTCAAAGAAATAAAAAAAGAAAGTTTATTTTTTAAGTCTTAAAATTCATAGGTTGTGCTATGGGTATAGTTTAAGACAGCTGATAATATCTAGTCAAAAGCAGTCATTTGCACATTCAGGAATTCTAAGAATGTTTACATACTCTTTCTTTTCACTTCAGTCAAGCAGCTAGCAGTTTTAGCACTTATATATATATAACTAGAGATTACTTACAGAATATTTTATTTACATATATATACACATACATAACTAGATATATTTCAGCAGTAAAATGTACTTTGCACAAATGTTTGCAATTAAAAAACTATTGAGATTAATGGTAAAACATTAGGTCTGTGTAGTAACTCAAATTTTTGAACAGTATTCCACTAACAGCACTTATTATCCAAATTTAAGGCACTATATAAAATTCATAAATAAACTTAATTTATGTTTCTGAAAAAAAAAAAAACATTGTAGAATTTTTGGCATTTGCAGTATAAAAGCTGTTTTTCATGGGTCTTCAAGAAGTGGTTTTGCATTTTTCCGTGTCTTTTTAATACTTCTATAGTGTAATTCTTTCCATGGTGCTTCCAGTTTCATTTCCCCTTTTATTTGTTTTTATTATACTTCTTGTAATATATATAAAATATTCGGGTCTCATTCTGCCATGATTGGAACCTTGAGGTCTTCCATTTATGTGCTGAGCTATGTGAGAAAAACTTCAGGTAACTTAATTTAAATTTACTGCTACTCTGGAAAACATGTAGTTTTTGACGATTTCAAAAGTTAAGGTTGTTATTTTTAATATATACACACACACACACATCTATTATATTTTATGAAAGCTTGGTAATCCACTAAATGTGTGAAGTTATATATAATTTTTCATTTTACAAAGTGTGGTAAGGTCACATAAATGATATTTTTTTTTTTTCTTGAAGCACTTTTACAGTTTGGCTAAACAGTTTTTTTACATAAATTTCACGAATAAAATTTTACTATGGTGTTCCATTTTAGTGCACAATTTTCAACTAACAGTAGTCAAAACCTATCTGAATGCTATATTTTTTTGACAGTATTCACGATCAGGAGTTTAAGTTTTATATATTTTTAAGCAATATTTATTTTTACAACTCCTGTGCTTCTTCACTGTTTCTGTAGCATATTAAGAATAAATATGTAAGGTTAACAAATGCTTTTATTTCTCTCCATTCTTGTGCTGTTCTATGAGGATCCAGAAGTTTCAGAACAGTTTTTCTGGTGTGCCCTCTAAATGATGGCTAGTGATAGCTAAATATATGTCTTCATGTTCTGACAAGCAGGAGGGGGGGCACCATTCTCGTCTAACCAAAAAGTTTGCAATGCAAAATTAAGAGGAAAAAAATCAAATTTTCAAACATTTGGATTTTTTGGACTTACATATCATAAATTTTT
The DNA here is from genome assembly GCA_038380435.1 of Ryuthela nishihirai. Taxonomy (NCBI): domain Eukaryota; kingdom Metazoa; phylum Arthropoda; class Arachnida; order Araneae; family Heptathelidae; genus Ryuthela; species Ryuthela nishihirai. Next base: position 54,137,363 of record JAWZYU010000027.1, read on the forward strand.
CTGAATAAAATAATCTTGGATATGCCACTACAAACAAATAAGAGAAGTCATCTTTTGATGTTCCAAAATCCACACTCACTTATATGAGCATTGTGAAAATAAAGGTGAATTAATGGTTAGAATTGTTTGGCTGCAGAGCAAAGATAGCGGGCTCAGATTCCAGGTAATTCACGAATCCCATGTTGTCTTTCAAGATTTTTCCTCCCTTTCTGGTATCTCTGAGCAATTTTGGAAATATATCTAAAGATAGTATGTAGTTAAAAGAGACTATAATGATTTTTTAATTGCTGCTATGTCATAAAAAGAGAATACAATAATTAAAAATCCTACCCATTAATAAAATTATCGCAGGTATCTAAAGTATGTATTATTAAAAAGATTGTTAAACTATGAAAACTGTAAAAATAAGTACAGATGTGTTTTATTTGTATTGAAATTATCATTGGGACCTCTTAATGGCAAAAATGTTAAAAATTTGCCTAAATAATTTTTATGAATACCCTATATACAATTTTCAAAGCTGATATATATATATACTCAGTTTAACCATAGAATTGATTTTTGATGATAATATACTAGAGTGTTAATTTATGGTCAAATTTTTTGTGTGATTTTACTACAGAGTAATACCCATATTTATCACAATTTGAAAGAATTGTGTTCAGCTTTCAGCATGGAAAATATAATAGGAGACCCACACCCTTTATATATGAGATAGGAGAATGGTGTTATTTGAGATAACTGTTAAGTGTTTTGTCAAAAGTTTTCTTGCCAGATACTGAAATGATTAGCAAAGCCATTTATGCTTTCCTTATAAAGAAGCCAAGTTGAAGAATCAAATGACAAAAGTCAAAGTGTTTTTGTTTAATTCTACCCCTTGGGGCAGAAAATACTTATCTTTCAGAACAAACAGTGTAGACACAGGTTTATACTTCAGTTAGCACTTTTAAATATATTCAGTTTAACAGTGATAAAGTGAAATATAGCAGCTAATATGTAAAATATTATTTCTGTAATTAAAAAACATGACATCACAGGTGTTATATATATGTGCCTACACTAGTTTAAAATATTTATAGAAATTATTCATAAGAACTGTACATATTTATGTAATGCTTGTATGAAAAGCAGTACAATGAATGAATGTCTACAAATTTACTTCTTAAAACTAAATGTTTTGCTTCACTGTAACTTTTGTAATGTGAACGATCTTGATAAAAGTAGTTTTTACTGTTTTTTTGGTAGAAAAAAATTAAAATAATGAGTACTTACAGTGATCACGTGACGGTTTCTTATTAAAAAGAAATTGATCTAATGTTGCTGATAATTTTATTTAAAGCATATTTTCTTAGTGCACATCAGTGTTATCAAAATGATTTTATGTTTCCTCTGGAATTAGGAGATGTAAAATCTATTTAATAGACCTTTGGAATCTGTTCATAAAATTTACGCAGTTTTAATGCGTGGGCAATCAGTGATAAACATCACCAGTACTTAAAGTGACTTACGTAGTACAAGAAGGAAAGTCTGGAGACAACAGTATTCAAGGCAGTGAAATTGAATAATTAGGTTTATGTCATATCTGTTATGGACTGGCCCACATTCTCAAGGTGATTTCTTAAATGCCCAGAGTGCGAAAAAAAAAGCTTTGCAATTATAGAAACAAAATTCTTAGATCAAGATGATCTGTTATGACGTTAGCCACTGCCTATATGGTATCCTGAGAATTTACTATCTTTTTAGGGATTAAACTCTCATTTGAAACTTCTCTATTTGAAGGACTAATGAGAACTCTCCTAGTTTTGTTAATCTGTTAGATTAAGGATTTTTTTATGTTAATATGTTGGCTCCAGATTATAATTCCTAAAAAAAAACTCTTGGCATTTTATATTTAATTTATTTGTATTTAGGTATTGTTCTTCGAATGCTGTCCTTTTGAAATCTTGTTCTGAAACTTTTTTAAAAACATCTTGTGATATTCCCTATCCCATTTTTTCTAACAAAAATAGAGCTTATTCTGTGTGCATATTTGGGATGTTTGCTACATAGCCAAGAAAGGCAAAACTGTGGTTTTGTCTTTTATATTTTTGTTAAATTTTGAAAATCCCATATCTGAAGGCCAGCTCCTTTTTTTTTGCATGAATATCTCAATATTTACTTCGATATTTCATTGGAAAGAATATCACGACTTTCAGCAGTGGCAGATCGAACAGGCAGGTGAGTGTAATTATCTCGTCTAATTTTTTTTAAAAAAGGGAAAGGGAAGTAGTATAAAAGGAAGAGTAAAGAGTTCAATATTAACCTTTATTAGGCAACTAAGTGAACTAGCTGCCTCTTCAGCTTCTTCCCCCCCATCCCATTTGTTCTGGATCTGCCATCTCAGTGACACAGTAGTTTATGTCTGTTTCAGAATTGTAACATTTTTGTCACTTTAATTTTTTTAACATGCACTTGAATTATTATTGAGATTTTCTAGGGTATTTGTGGCCTAGAAACCAAAAAGGTAAAATTAGATCAGCAGTCGCATTGTTCTGTAGTATTATATGTTGACAACACTACTAAGCTTCCTTCGAAAGTGTTAAGACATTTTAAAGTCTAACATAAAAGAACATATATTTTTACATACCATTAAGAATGGATTATCTTGGATTTCTAGGTAAAATAAAATCCTTAAGTTGAAATGTAGTTTGTAAGCTTAATTGCAAAGAAATTAGTTGCAGTTGTGAAAGTGTGTTTATTATTGTTTGTCTGTGTGAACTGGTAGGAGAGCCACAACCATTTTTGCATCAAAAAGATACTTGTAGTTAAAAGATGCTTTCATAGAAATATGCATTGCGCGTGTTAAAAAAATATTTTATTAGAAGAGTTACATATCTATATACTGTATAATATTATGCACACAAATATTAAAATCAGGTGCAAATGCAAAACATATCATTAAAAGGATTCTGTTGCCAACCTCTGACTTTTTTTCCACACGTTCCAATAGTAGCATATTCCTTTAGGAATACCTTGAAATCCGACTAGCTACAGTAAATCATATTCTTAACCCTATGTCCAACTTAGTATTGCCAAAACCCTCTGTGCAGTTTAACATCTTGATCCCAGTGACAAAGGTTGTAGACTAAAGTAGCTAACTTATATTAATGTTTGAATCTATACTGTAGAGTCAGTAAGGAGCAACAAAGTGGAGTACTTCCTGACGTATTATATACAGTTTTTATAGTTATAAATGATTTGCATGTGCTGAGAATTGACTATTCTGACATTGTGGCAAGCCTTTTTATCTGCAAGAGGTATTTGCTTTTGACTAGCTTTTCCATCAATACCATTTCGGCACATGACAAGTTTTTTAAGTGTAATAAGCTTAAAATATACTTGGTGCAGCCATCTGTCGGATTAAAGTTAAGCTGCTGCTTCATGTGCAGAAAAGCACCTTGTGCCGTGTTCAGTGTACCATAAAATGTCAAAGAAGCAACCAACCAAACCCAATGCACGTCAAAGAACATACTGAAGACTTCCATCTGTCTGCCAACTGCTGTCCAGTACATCCCCCCTTTCCCTTCCTGGTGCTCGTAATCTGCAGTTCCCAGATTCGAGTCCCAGCTGGGTCAGCGTTGAGATTTATCTCCGCAAAATTCCCTGCCCTGCCCACAGTCAGTAGGGGACACCGATGGGCTTGGAAAGGCCGCAGTCCGTCGGATGGGACGTTAAGCCGTGGCCCCCGTGTGGGGAGAGCCATACCCTGTGCACGTTAAAGAACACGCTGGATGGCCTTGACAGGAGGCTGCCATCTGTCTCCCAACAGCTATTCCAGTGGGTCCCCTCCCCCAACCTTCTCTGAGCCTTCGGGGTCCACGTGACCTGGCCATTTAGCCCATGGTGTGCAAAAAAGTGCCGCTCAGAGGTAAAACAACCCAACCCTTCCTGGTTGTATGTTCTGCATCTTTTATCTTAATTCATTTACTGTTTGTCGCATCATAGCTAAAGTTGCTGATATGTCATAAAATCCCAAAAATAACTGCTAATCATTTCCCTACCCTGCCCCGAGCTTTTGGAAGTTCTTATGATTGTCCATTTAGCCTCTTGTCGCTAATGCAATGTGGCCATGAGAGGTGCAAAAGTGCCTCTCATGGGTAAAACAATCCCATCGCCGTGAGTGGGGCTGGAACTCGCATCTACTGAATATATGCGGAAATGCATATAAAAGGCTGAGCTCTTTGAAGTGAAAGTAATGCAATAACCCTAACTCTATTCAAACATCGCTTATTATGCTAAAAATGGCGCAGAGCAATGCATAAATATCCAGAATTACATCTAATTATTTAATTGCTGTTAAATTACTTCTAACATTTCCCTTTTGCCTCCCTTTGAATTAGAATTTAACCTATGGTGAATATAAGAACAAATATATACGTAGGATTTCAAAAATTTGCTCTTCCTCGCAACTCCTTGGGATGGAATCGCTGAGATCGAACTTGTGCTGTAGGTACAACTTGGTGAAACCCGCAGCATTTTTAATTGAAAGTTCACACTGTTCGTAGCAAATGTTATAAGACAGAAAATTAAATCATTTTGAAGAAACTACACATCACTGTTCATGGTGGTTTCGACGAACTGTGGGCCAAACAGTTGAAAACGCGTTTCAAATTGTACAATATATTTTTAGGCTATAAAAGAATTTCGAAAGTAAGCGTCAAATTTGGCTGCTCTGCTTACTCAACAACCGTCCAAAGAGAAATAGAATGATAATAACTCCAGAGTTTTTCGCCAGTATGCCGTTAAACTGTAAGCACCTGGTTGCTTTGTTTTTTTAGTGCTGCAAACTAGTCGCAATACATTAAATAAATAATTACCATATCAAAAGACTAAAGTCGGTGCTGATATTTTGCGCATGCACTTATAACTAAGCATTTCGCTTGTTATAGCACAAAAGTGTCTCTCATAGATAAAAAAAAAATCCGCAAAACTCCCCGCCCTGCCCACGGTCAGTAGGGGACACCGCTGGGCTTGTAAAGGCCACCGTCCGTCTGATGGGACGTTAGGTCGTTGCCCCGTGTGCGAGAGAGCCATACCCTGTGCACGTTAAAGAACACGCTGGATGGCCTTGACGGGAGGCTACCATCTGTGTCCCAACAGCTGTTCCAGTGGGTCCCCTCCCCCAACCTTCTCTGAGCCTTCGGGGTCTATGTGAACTGGCCATTTAGTCCATGGTGTGGAAAAAAGTGCCGCTCAGAGGTAAAACAGCCTAAAACAACCCATAGATAAAACAATCACATCGATGGTTTTGCTTCTAAAGGGCTGCTGAGCTCTTAGAAGTGAATTACTGAAACCAGTTTGTATTATTCTTTATTTCGAGCACCAGAATGAAACAAAACTTAATAAGGTTATATAAATTCCTCACCCAGTCATTATTAGTCGATGACTTCAGAATTTTCTATGGGTACGATTTGTTCTTACTAACTCCTTTGTGTGTTTGGAGAACGTTACTCCATTCTTAACCTGAACTTGCATATTATTTTTGTTGTCAGTATAAATAACGTTTTTTGCAGAATTATAACACAACTTGTACATCTGTTGTCAACATGTAAATTATTATTTTCAATATTTATGACTATATAAGGTAAAATGTCACATGTGTACAAAATATACTCCCATTATTTAAAAAACGTCACGGGATGTATTTGCGGATTCAGTGGCGAAGCGTGTTTAGGAATTTTGAAAGCACTCGAGACGATGTAACTGTGCAATTGACGCATCGACAGTTTTCACAAGTAATTAATAAATTGGCAAGTGATTGATTGCTGAATCAATGATCTCTAAGACTGTTGATGCGTCAGCTGAACAGTTTCATTGTCTTACGCTTTTAATAATTTTTTTTTTATAAGTATATATATATATGTGTGCACAGATACAAGCATTACAGAAGCTCTGAGAGCTTATTCGCACCTGTAAGCGAAATTACTACAAGATAAATACAATCGCTCACCAAAAAAATACATTGATCTTAAACATAATAAAATCATTAGAGTAGCGTGTTTAAAAAGTTGGCTTTTATAAGAAGTCATTACATGGAAAATATCTTCAGTTGTGCTTTTCTAATTTTATTTAAATTACTTATTCAAAGGTATAAATTACGACAATTATAAGAAAAAGGTATGCGAGTATGTACAAATGGTCTGAATTTTTACGTCATTAAAAAAAATAAAAATCGTGGAAATACCCTTAGAATTTGTTCGCTGACTTGATCACATAATGACATATGAGGCAGCTCCGAAATTTTACCGAAACCAATTTTGCTCCACCTACCGGAAATTACCTTTTAACACTGGAATCCATAAAACCTTATCCTCTTCGTTCCAGTACATAAAAATGTAGAATACAGCTTACGTGCGATATCATCTGAAGCATTGTAGGAACTCTTTGATGCATGATTTAAAACGTTAATGAATGGTCCGCTCTCCTACTTAAGTTCGGAAAGTTTATGTTAAAAGAATGTGCATGTTTGTTTTGTGTATAACAATTTGGTATCAAATGATGTAACTAGGTGGTGAGTAGAAACGAATATTATCCGATCTGTAAGACTGATTATATTGAATGCACAACAGAGATTTGTCGAGTCTACCAAGAAAAAGAAACTAACACCAATCATTAATAACTTGAAATGCCTGTTGATTTCAGAATTGAGTACTAAATTTCTGTAGTCTTAAAATACTGCGAATCAGAAGCTAATCGGCGGCAAGTTAAGTAGGTAGGTAAAGTTTCGAGAAATTATCACGTCAAATTTGTTAACTTTACCCATTTGTCTTTATGACTTAAATATTAGAAGTATTTCCTGTAAATGCTGCTGAACCAACCTGGATCCAAACTCGGTATGTTTGCCGAAAAGTTAAATTGCTTATGTATTCATACTGGACTAATCACTATTTGCGACTCACTAAAGCTTCATCTCAAATTATACTCGTTAAGACTTCGTGTGTGTAAATAGCAACCCATTTCATGTTCACAAGTCACCTGCCAGTGCTTCATCTGCGAAAATGATGATCCACTGAAGCAATGTTCTTAAATATTTTTGGTCGCTACCCAGAATTTGGGTGTACATTCCCTATTCATCTCGCGACTCAATATTCGGATTTCCATTCAGTTCGTGACCTAAATAATAGCGATACCTACATATTAACTGACCATACCAAGAGCAGAAGCTTTAGATAGAAATGTCAGCGCACTAATGCTTCATCTATGTAAATGGCGACCTACTTAGTAAATTGTATCAGTAGTAGAATGTACATCCATAGTAACCGTTTCTGGGACGGGGGTGGCTCAGTCGGTAGCGCGCCAGGCTCGTAATCTGTAGTTCCCAGGTTCGAGTCCCAGCTGGGTCAGCGTTGAGATTTATCTCCGCAAAATTCCCCGCCCTGCCCACGGTCAGTAGGGTACACCGATGGGCTTGGAAAGGCCGCCGTCCTTCGGATGGGACGTTAAGCCGTGGCCCCGTGTGCGGGAGAGCCATACCCTGTGCACGTTAAAGAACACGCTGGATGGCCTTGACGGGAGGCTACCATCTGTCTCCCAACAGCTGTTCCAGTGGGTCCCCTCCCCCAACCTTCTCTGAGCCTTCGGGGTCCATGTGACCTGGCCATTTAGCCCATGGTGTGCAAAAAAGTGCCGCTCAGAGGTAAAACAACCCAAAGCCTTTCTACACCAGGTTCAGTTAAAAATAATACAAAAGCATAAAGAAAAAAGAAAATTTTTATTATACATAAGATATCATATATATAAATTGTCATTATTCAATTTATTGTCATATATAGTTAAAAAAAATAATAGTTTTTATTTTTATTAGTGTATTTGTGTACGAGTATAATAGATAATAGTTTAAGGTTTGAAAGTAAAGATCTCAGTAATATGATTTATAATAAATATGTACACATGTTAGATATATGCACCAAAATCAAAAAAAAAAATGAAAACTCGGTAACCTGTGTGATCACATCCCCTGAGGACAATGTAGGACTCAGTCTCATACCTAAAACAATGTCCCCCACTCAGTTCTGAAAACAGTAAAGTTTGGTGGGGGGCTGAAACTAACATTCCATCTCCCCAAGACATCCCAGATATGCTCAATAGGACAAGTCATGGAAATCTTGCAGACCATTCCATAAGTTCAGTACCCTCACGCTCAGATATTGTTCTACCAGGTGAGCTCTTATCTATTTGGGGATTATCACCCATTAAAATGAATCCTGAGCTCACTGCACCTGCAAATAGGCGAGCATATGGCTCAAGGATCTCATCCGGATACTTTTGTGCAGTCAAGGAATCCTCTCAAGCACATGGAAGTCAGTACTGCAATTGATGTTGATTCCTGCCTAGATCAAATCATCTCCATATTGGTCCCTTTTCTTGATAGAGGAATGATACTGTGTTCCACATTCTCTCCAGAGGACTATTCATTCAGAATCAGTCTATAAAGTGAATTTATTTTTTTAATTCTTGAAGAAAGTGGTAAAAAAATTAATATTTTCTCATCGAAAGGTAAGAAGCAATCATGAGCAGCAATTTTTTGGCGCCATTTTGCTCCGGTGGAGTGTCCTAACGCTTCAGAATAACAATTTCCACTACCAAAATTTTACCGAACATTGATGATCTTGTGAAAACTGTTCAGTCGGCAGTCACGTGAAAATGCATTTTTTTTTAAAAATCAAATTTGGTTATTTTAATTTCATGTATATTTAATTCTCGTGTTACTTTTCGTAGTAGGTATTTGAAAATCTAATTGTTTTACTTTATACTTCTGATCGATATAATTACGTGTTACTTTTCGTAGTAGGTATTTGAAAATCTAATTGTTTTACTTTATACTTCTGATCGATATAATTAACTGAATTATAAATCTATATGGTCTACTCAGAGCATTGAGTGGGTGGTGGTTCTGGCCCTTGACACTCTGAAATATCCCCGGGGCGGGGGTGGCTCAGTCGGTAGCGCGCCAGGCTCGTAATCTGCAGTTCTCAGGTTCGAGTCCCAGCTGGGTCAGCGTTGAGATTTCTCTCCAAAAAAATTCCCCGCCCTGCCCACGGTCAGTAGGGGACACCGATGGGCTTGGAAAGGCCGCCGTCCGTCGGATGGGACGTTAAGCCGTGGCCCCGTGTGCGGGAGAGCCATACCCTGTGCACGTTAAAGAACACGCTGGATGGCCTTGACGGGAGGCTACCATCTGTCTCCCAACAGCTGTTCCAGTGGGTCCCCTCCCCCAACCTTCTCTGAGCCTTCGGGGTCCATGTGACCTGGCCATTTAGCCCATTGTGTGCAAAAAAGTGCCGCTCAGAGGTAAAACAACCCAACCAACCCTGAAATATCCGACACGCCAATGAGAAAAGGTTATCCATCCTTGATCTAGACAAACGATAGCTGAACCTAATATTGCCTTTCTGTTTCGAAAAAAAGTAGTGGAGAAATGCAAGTTGTTATATCCTTTCTATTTAAGAAATAAGCAATTATTTTCTGTAGGTAGGACGTTCAAGTGAAGTTTTATAACATTTTCTGTATCATTCATCCAGAAATCAGGTGATTCATTCCCATTATAGAGAGCACAGAAAGCTATCAAATAGCGCAAATTCTATATTAATAGGAATTCTAGAATCTGAGAGTTGTGAAGCGTTATTTTGAAGTAAAATTGGAGCTATACTTTCAGTCAACTAATAATAATTATGGTTGTAGAATTCAATATATCAGTCTTAACAGAAGTTTGCGTTAACCTGTTTTGCCTTCTATTCCATATTATGGATGTTCTGTTTTGTGTATGTAGTAAGATTAGTTGTAATGAGTATTTTTCTTTTGCTGTGCTTCCTTTTTAATGAATTTTAATTGTGACAATTGTTTTGTGAAGCTTTGTCATAATTTCACATATAATGCTCCAGAAAGTATCATTTTGCCATATTTATAAGTAGATATATTTATTCAAAAACAAAATTTACAAGAATCCTTTATTAAATGACTCGTTTTCTAAATTTTTAGGTAATGATATAGAATATTTTTGAATATATGTTTTGTTTAATGCTATTAAAAACATTTCTGGAAATTAATGTGCTTTTTTTTAATGAGTAACATGTGATTTTTCATCTAGAGACACAATGTGATAACAGCATGGAAACTTTTTTTTCATAGCTGAAGAATCTATTTTGGAAATAATTAGTTGTTGCTAATTGAATTTTCTTTTTGCAATTCTAAGAAAATGTGAAATTACTCTCTCTTTCCTATTATTAGGTTTCGTCTGTTGAGAAAGACAAAATAGCAGAAAAACTCGCCGCTTTCACTATCGATACATTGATCGATATTAATAAGTTTTTGCATAACATTTTCGTTAATGTTATATCAAGATTCCACAAATAACTCGTAAATTACATGTTCGACATAATTCTCCTATTTTTCTGTAAATAACTTTTAAAAATATAACGTTCTGAAGTTGTGTTATATCTTGCAACGTTTCCCTCTTATCATTTCTTTGGAGTTCATAGTGGTGGTATGGGTTCCATAGTGGCTTTGGTTCCATATCATTTCTTTGGAGTTCATAGTAGTGGTATGGGACAAGCACCAAATGACATGTCCACTACTATGCAAGTTCGCCAACCGAAATATTTTAATGTTCGACCATTATGGATTCAGTGCTTCGAGCAGTTAAACTTTCAGCAAACATTTCAGTATGTGAAGCGAGGCTCGTAATCTGTAGTTCCCAGGTTCGAGTCCCAGCTGGGTTAGCGTTGAGATTTATCTCCGCAAATTTTCCCGCCCTGCCCACGGTCAGTAGGGGATACCGATGGGCTTGGAAAGGCCGCCGTCCGTCGGATGGGACGTTAAGCCGTGGCCCCGTGTGCGGGAGAGACATACCCTGTGCACGTTAAAGAACACGCTGGATGGCCTTGACGGGAGGTTACCATCTGTCTCCCAACAGCTGTTCCAGTGGGTCCCCTCCCCCAACCTCTCAGCCTTCGGGGTCCATGTGACCTGGCCATTTAGCCCATGGTGTGCAAAAAAGTGCCGCTCAGAGGTAAAACAACCCAACCTTCGGGATCCATATGACCTGGCCATTTAGCCCATGGTGTGCAAAAAAAGTGCCGCTCAGAGGTAAAACAACCCAACCCAATATGTGAAATTTGTTTCTCTTGCAGCCATAAAATGATATCCTGCTCCTTCCACGCATCACTTGGATGTTTTGCGCACTTGACGCTATGAAAACGTAAATTGTTCATTGCAAATGCAGTTGTTTGTTGCTAACTTTGGTAGAACAAACTCGAACCACTTTTTTTAAATATTTTACATTCATTTCTTTCTGTTACACTTTTGATTCGAAAATGAACTGATCACCTGCTAGAAATCCATTGTCACTCCCGACATATGTTATAATCAGTCTTCTGTCTTTATCGCTTCGTTTTTTTTAACCTATTGACCGCCATGCCACCCATTTCCGATGACACTTGTATGTTCAGTTGAAGCCTCATTGCCCTTATATGAGTGATACCCACACTTTCCATTTAGGCCACGTCACCCAAATATGGGTAATGCTACTGAATATTTCTAATGCAATTCAAAATGCATGGCATCTGATAAATATTTTAAAAATAAATAATAAATACCCCCTCAAGCAGCTGCTTGCCACAGAGGTCTGACAGGAGCCTGTCAGTTTATATGCCACAGTAGGAGATCTGAGAGGATGGCAGGACCTTAGCAGAAAAACGACACACACATCCATGCCTAATCCGGGACTCGAACCCAGGTCCCTTAGATCAGTAGCCAAGCGTGCTAACCACTCGGCCACGGGATGCATTAAATTAGACCCTGCGTGAAAAATTATGGAAAATAAGATTTGGGAAAAAGCGTAATCAAGGTTTATTATTACATTTATTAGTACAAACAAGAATAACTTTAGCTATGAAGAACAAATGGAAACAATTTCTTAAAATTCGTATAGCATCAATAAGCTGATTTTTTATTTGCATGGAATTATGCAAAGCACTCCAAGTGCGATTGCGGTTTTTTAGGACAATTTGCAAAGCGTTAACTTCTTGAGATTTTTTGTTTGTGTAACATTCTTCTTACTGTTTTGCCGCCATCAATTTTTTCATATATTATGAGTAGTTGTCCATGGCATAGATTGACCTTAGCCTGGTTCGTACATTTTTTGAATCGAATACAGTAGCCCCGAAGACACTTTCCCTGAAGGGTATAAATTTTCTATTTTGTTACAGTTTCGTAAACTACAAAAGCACTCACAAGAGAAATGCCCACAATATGCAGCAATCCAAGTATTTGATGACCTTTGCGAGTTTTGTATCATGTCATCTGATCTGAAAGATCTATGAAGGATTTTCGGCTAATATAAGCTAGAACAGCCAATAGCTTGAGGCTTTTGTACACGGCCGGAACTATTGACTGGTCAGAGTAATATTAGGATTAGCGGTATTATCTCTGCACCATAATTGGAGCATGTTTTGTGTAAAACATTCTAACGTCTTTGGTGTCTTTCCATTTCAGTACAACGATGCCATTATTGTCCTCTCCCTAAGTTCCATTTCTCCTCTTTTCAAAGTCTGATTTAAAACTTGTGTCGGTATATACTTTTTGTACGCTTTCAGTATTCCAACTACATATGTAAGTTTTCTTTGAAATGATAAAGTTAGTTCGTAACTCGTGTAAAAAGGTTATTTATGTACATGGTGCGATGCCCACGGTCAGTAGGGGACATCGATGGGCTTGGAAAGGCCGCCGTTCGTCGGATGGGACGTTAAGCAGTGGTCCTGTGTGCGGGAGAGCTGTACCTGTACATGTTAAAGAACACGATGGATGGCCTTGACGGGAGGCTACCATCTGTCTCCCAACAGCTGTTCCAGTGGGTCCCCTCCCCCAGCTTTCCCTGAGTCTTCGGGGCCCTTGTGACCTGGCCGTTTAGTCCGTGGTGTGCAAAAAAGTACCGCTCAGAGGTAAAACAACCCAACCTATATGGTGCGACCTTAATTTAAAGTTTTTGTACAAGCTCTTACATATTGCGATAGTCCCACTTGTCTGATTCCACTTACTGACTTTACCAGGTAGATTTTTATTGACCAAGTTTAGCCTTTAGTTGGGCATAGTTTGAAGAGTTTTATTCCGTATTTATGAACTTTTTTTACATGTGTATTGTTTGAATATAAAGTCTAGCTCGCACAGGAATCAATGATTTTGTCGGCTGCAAAATCTTCAGCAGGTGAAAGTGTTTCGTGATAGTTCATCAACACATGTCAAGTAGAGGTAATATTTTCCCGAATCGATAGCATTGCTTAATAGCCTCGTTGTTTGAAAAATGTAAATTCAGCAATAGTTCAACCGAGTAGTGAGACGACGCTACATGGCAGTAATTCTAAGAATCAATCCTAGAAACTTTCTACTTTTTTCATCAGTAGTTGACACCCATTTTCTGATTCGGGAAGACAGACTATTTCTGTGAGCATTGATTTTTCTGCTCCATATATCTGTTGACTTCGTTTTCAAGAGAGATGTTATTTCGTCATCAATGAATATGAAGAAAGTTTCAGCAGTAATGTCTTCAAGTAGTTCTCTGAGTAATCCACTTGCTCCTATATATGAAAAATTTTATGCTTCCCTTCATGCTCTTTTCACGTAATATTATTCAGTATTTTTCTTCCAATCTGGCATTCATATATTTCTCTTCTATAGTGTTTTTTCCTCCAAGAGCATATTAACGTTTTCTTATGTGTATGTGGAGGGGGGACTCAGTCATTAACGCACCGGACTAGTAATCTGCAGTTCTCAGGCTCGAGTCCCATCTGTGCCAGCATTTAGATTTATCTCCACTAAACCCCTTGTTTTGACAATTATTTTGGGGCGTAGGTGGCTCAGTCGGTAGCGCGTCAGGCTCGTAATCTGTAGTTCCCAGGTTCGAGTCCCAGCTGGGTCAGCGTTGAGATTTATCTCCGCAAAATTCCCCGCCCTGCCCACGGTCAGTAGAGTACACCGATGGACTTAGAAAGGCCGCCGTCCGTCGGATGGGACGTTAAGCCGTGGCCCCGTGTGCGGGAGAGCCATACCCTGTTCACGTTAAAGAACACGCTGGATGGCCTTGACGGGAGGCTACCATCTGTCTCCCAACAGCTGTTCCAGTGGGTCCCCTCCCCCAACCTTCTCTGAGCCTTCGGGGTCCATGTGACCTGGCCATTTAGCCCATGGTGTGCAAAAAAGTGCCGCTCAGAGGTAAAACAACCCCCAACCTTCTCTGAGCCTTCGGGGTCCATGTGACCTGGCCATATAGCCCATGGTGTGCAAAAAAGTGCCGCTCAGAGGTAAAACAACCCAACCCAACCTTGACAATTATTTACGTAGAGCATTTGAACAATAGAGAAATTAAACCCCACTAGCCCACATAAGGGCTCGGGGGAGTGAAAGGGTTCAAATTGGACACCCCGATTTCTGGAGGTGCTTCATTACTCTTTGCCCTAGTCTCTTCTTAGGAGTAATATTACTCCCCAGGTGTGAGATTACCGGCAGATACAAAGGAACACCAGATCAATCGGAACAGCTAAGAGCAAGAAAAAAAATATCCCTCATGTGCGAATATCTGGTTTTTCAGGTGGACCTTCCAGATCGTCCATGTGTTACAAAATTTTCCTATCGGCATTCTTATGTGATCCATCACCATACGATCACGCAGACCACATTTACATTTCCAAAAGACCGTGTCAGTGCTCCGAATGATATTAAAAAGCAAATCATTCCGGGCCCTCCGTAGATGTTTAACTTCGGATAGCAGAAAATTACGAACGTAATTCCTGCTATCAGGGGTTAGCACAGGTACATGATACAGGATGGTTTCAAAATAAAACAGCTTCTTACAACCAGTCCAAAACTAACTCCTAAACACGTTGCGAATATGGACATGTGCAGAGGAGGTGCCTGTGGCCCACAGGCATCGCCCTGCACCGCACACGTTAGGGAGAGTCTCGGATGGGCTAAATGTCATGTGCTGCCTTCCAGTTAAACTGCAGATACAGGAAAGGAAGGCTAGCAGAACATAGATTACGCCAGGCATCCTCCCACGGGAGATCGGGCAGAGATCTGACGACGTCCGCCCTGTCTCCCGGAAGAGTTGCCCGGTAGACACGTGAACAACCTCTGGTCACAAGGTCCATGTGAAACAAGTCTTATCACAGTAACGCTGTAATTCTTTGTAGTGTCCCACAACAGAAGGAAGGACGCATCCTCATAGGGGGCCAAAAGGGCCAGGCAAAAAACAGAAGAAAGTAGTCACGGGGTGAGCAGTCTCCCGTAAGCACCTTCCCTCGGTTAGTGGGAGATATCGCTGGGCAGAAAAGGTTGCCGTCCATCAGATGTGGTAAAAAGCAACACCCCTGTGTGCGGGAGAGTCGTACTCTGCACGTTAAAGATCATGCTGGATGGCCTTGATTGGAGGTTGCCATCTGTCTCGTAAGAGCTGTTCAATGGGTTCCTCCAACTATCTCGTGGTCCTTGTGACTTGGCCGTTTAGTCTATTGTGTGCAAAAAAAAGTGCTACTCAGAAGTAAAAACAACTCAACTGTGAGACGAATTCATGGGAGCTATTTTGGTTTAGAGTGATTAAGTTATATTGGTAAGTAGCCAATTACCGTCGAAGTTTCGCGGAAGTGACTTTTAGTTCTATGAAACTGATCATTGCAAGATAATTATTCTTTGTGTGACTTTCTTTGTCCACATCTTAATGTGTTGTAATTCGATCCTTAGTTGTCACTAAATTCGTACATTTTGAATCTTTGGTTTTCTGCAGCAGTGCAGATACGAAACAATCGTAACTCGGAATGGTCCCTTCGGAAAAGTCCAAGCAACGAATCACTTGCCTTATATAACTGCCTATTACTGTGATTAAACGAAATACAGTGTGTAAGCATTATCTGTTTTGTACAATCTTATCTTTTTCGTAAAAGAACTTGAAATTTATTTTCCTGATTTATCTATTCATTTGACTGGATTCGCTGCATGAAACCTGAATAATTCCAACAGCGAAATTGTTCGGATTTATGGACTTTTGCCTTATATTCAGTTTCACTTTTATTTCAAGTATTATAGACATATATAAATGGTATCAACAAATGAATATATTATATACAGACAATATATACATAGAGATTGTGTAAATCCTAACTTTTAGAAGTTGAAGCCATACTCGTATAATTTTTAATTTCTTGAACTTTTAGTTTGAAACAAACTACTGATTTTAGACTGGATTCTTCTCGGTTCTGTTTTTATTACTTTTTATTGACTACTTTCAGCAGGAAATAGTACCTTTGAAAGTTTGGGTGTTTCTCGGGCCACAAATATAGGAATAGTTGGTGTTGCTACCAGATTGTGTCCGAATTATCGCGAATCCATAATTAATGAGGTTTTATTGTGTAGTCAAATAGTGCTTGTTACTCAAAAAAGTTTTATGAAAAAGTGAAATAAATGATAGTATACTTTCTGGAACATGAGTAGTATAGTAAGATAATAGACACAGCTCAATTATAAGTTGCCTTACTAAGTATGTATTTTGGTGCAGTCCGTTTAGAATTTGTCTAAATCAAGTGCAAAAATGAGTGTTCGAAAAGTAGTGCTTAGTTGAAGAATTTTGTATTCAAATTCCTTGGATTAGTTTTATTCCTTGCAGATAACATAAGCCGAGCGCCACTTTTGTTACTAAGTAATTCTCATAGATGCTAAATTAATGGCGAAGCTAACGTGATATGGGTCATATTCGTGCACCTGTATGAATCAATAACAAAGAATCGTCTGATTGTGAGCACACGTTATACACAGCTTAAAGGAAATGATTCTACCAAATTTTGTCGGCTTAGGTGCTCGAGACTCTCTTTCTGGTTCAAAACACCTCACCAGTGTTTGTATCAGCCTTGTATTTTTGTAAATGTGGGAGCTTTTGTGCCATTAAAACCCAGAGAATCGTAGAATATGTAATCGTGTTTTTATGTCTTTGTACTTTTTCTTCCTTTTACCACGTCACAAAAATGCAATGAAACTATAATACTTGCTCAGCAGTTTTCCTCCCGTGGTCATATATGCCAGAAGAGAGGGGCGGGGGTGGCTCAGTCGGTAGCGTGCCATGCTCGTAATCTGTAGTTCCCAGGTTCGAGTCCCAGCTGGGTCAGCGTTGAGATTTATCTCCGCAAAATTCACCGCCCTGCCCACGGTCAGTAGGGGACACCGATGGACTTGGAAAGGCCACCGCCCGTAGGATGGGACGTTAAGCCGTGGTCCCGTGTACGGGAGAGCCATACCCTGTGCACGTTAAAGAACACGCTGAATGGCCTTGACGGGAGGCTACCATCTGTCTCCCAACAGCTGTTCCAGTGGGTCCCCTCCCCCAACCTTCTCTGAGCCTTTGGGGTCCATATGACCTGGCCATTTAGCCCATGGTGTGCAAAAAAGTGCCGCTCAAAGGTAAAACAACACAACCTGGGGCAAGGATGGCTCAGTCGGTAGCACGCCACGCTCGTAATCTGCAATTCCCAGTTGGGCCAGCGTTGAGATTTATCTCCGCAAAACTTCCCGCCCTGCCCACGGTCAGTAGGGGACACTGATGCGCTTGGAAAGGCTGCCATCCATAGGATTCGAAGCTGGGGCTCCTGTGCAGGAGAATCATATCCTGTGCACGTTAAGAACATGCTGGATGGGGGATCTGTCTCCTAACAGTTCTTCCAACCTCAGCCTTTAGGATCCTTGGGACGTGATCATTTAGTCCATTGTGTGCAAAAAAATGTGCTCTTAGAGGTAAAACAACTCGACTCAACGACCCATATGCAGGATGGCAGTCTTTCCATGCCCATCGGTGTCCCCTCACTGAAGGTTAGTGGATCAAGTTCAACTTTGGCACTCGAACCTTGGAACTGAAAATTTTTTTTGAATTCACGAGTCCTGGGTGCTATTTACAACCACTCCCACCCCTAGGAAAGAGTTTAATTTTAGGTTAAATGGATCGATAACAAATCAATAAATGATTTACGTTTCTTTTTCATTTGAGTAACCGTTATTTAACAAATAACGAAGTGTGAGTATCCTCGTTTAACGACACTCTTAGATTACGACAAAATTTGGCTCCAAGCACCCAACTTGTTATAATGATACTTCTAAAAATGAAATGCGTTTAAGTACGGAATTCGGTAAGTGTGTACGTTAAATATTTAATGTAGAACGTTGCTCATATTGATATCACAAACTGATCCGATATTCAATGAATGTAAAACAAGGAAGGTGTAACAGCAAAGATGCATCCAATTCTGCTATTTGAATTTTCCAATGGTATATTGATTTTACGAATTCAATAGAGTCAACACTATCTGAACCTTGGTTTTACTCCGGTGACTTGCAGGAGGTCATTCGCACCAGAGCTGCTTTTTGTTCTTATGGCCCAACATCGCTAACCATCATATAAGGATAATCTCTGTATTTTTAACTATTTTCCTTGAGGAGTCGTTTCTGTATGTCAGAAAGTAGGCTATTGGCATTATTGGAGTCAAGAAAACATCTCTACAATTAAACCCCCGTGGCACTGAACTTTGTGCAAGGCGTTGGAGAAAATGGTTAATGCCAGACTGGTATGTGAAGGCCAACATTTTTCTTTCTAAAACCCAGTGTAGTTTTCGCATGACGCGATCATCCCTTCACCATTTGAAACCGCAATAAAGACGTCCATTTTTTCATACAATTATGATACTGCTTGGGGAGACCATGACTTTGGTTTGAGAGGCATATGCCAGTGAGGCGGGGGTGGCTCAGTCGGTAGCGCGCCAGGCTCCTAATCTGCAGTTCCCAGGTTCGAGTCAAAGTTAGGTCAGCATTAAGACCTCTGCAAAAACTCCCCGCCCTGCCCACGGTCAGTAGGGGACATCGATAGACTTGGAAAGGCCACCGTCCGTCGGATGGGACGTTAAGCTGTGGCTCCGTGTGTGGAAGAACCATACCTTGCGCACGTTAAAGAACACACTGGATGGCCTTGACGGGAGGCTACCATCTGTCTCTCAACAGCTCTGTCTAAACTTTTGCGGCAAGCGTATTTTCTATAGGTAAAACCTGTTTGCAGTCAAACAGGCAGTTTGTTAGGGCCATCTCTAATTTTATTCAATGATCATGCTAGAAATAATACTGAAGGCCTAGAGGGAACAACCATCTTGCAGTTGGACGAAGCTGTGTGGTAGGATCAATCTTAGAAAAGTTAACCCCCATACACATTTCTGAGAAACCCTGTTTTTAGAAAAGTTTTAATTTGGGACTTGTGCTTCGTCCCAAATAAAGTAATAGTCCAACAGCCATTTATCCTTTTTTGGGGGTGGGTGGGGGTGGCTCTGCTGGTAGTATTCCTAGCTCGTAATAAGGTTCGAGTCCCACCTGGACCACTCAGATTTATCTGTGCAAAACTCCCCACCATATATGTGGTGGGGCGTTAATACCTCGGTTAATATATAGTGTGGAGTTACTACCAGTGTACCCTCAATCAGTAGCGGACACTAATGGGGTTGGAAATGCTGCTGGATAGAACGTTTAGCCCTTTGTGTGCAGAGCCTACCCTGTGCACTTTAAAGAAAGAACAAGCTAGATGGCCCTAATTGGAGGCTATCATCTAACTCCTAACACCTGTTCAGTAGGTTCCCTTCAACTTTCTCTGGGCCTTTGTGTGCAAAAAAAATATTGCTCACACATAAGTGCCGACTCAACTTTTTATAACGGGGGCAGAATAGTTCTATTCACAGCCGGGAGGTGGGCACGAACCAAGTGGCAATGCCCCCCTCCCGGTCCCTTTCGAAATGCTAGTAAAGGTAAGAGGTAAAAATTTATTAAACTTGTGATTCCAGGAATTTTTCAAGACAATTTTTTAAAAACCTGAAACGGAACAGAAAAATATTTATACAGCAATGGAAATAGTCTTCCTCCTCATTTACTTCCTATACAGCAGCATTTTTGCCACCCAATTGCATCATTATGAAGAAAAATTCTACAAAATATTGACTAAATCATTCATGTTCAAAATTATATCTCGCAAGTTATTAATAACGTTTACACATGTCTACAAATAGCATATAGACATTTCCTCTCAATGGCAGTATTTGCTCCTAAACGTTTTAAAATGCTGCTCATAATTTTCAATATAATAAATGTGTCCAGTTTTCCAGTTGTTTCAGAAATGCAATTGTTTTTATCTGGCGCTGGAACTGGATTAACAGAATATACGAAGCAGCACAGACCGAAACTATTCAGCGTTGTCAACCTCAAAGCAAGAAGAATACCGTTGCGTAAAAATTATTGTCTTTCAATAGTTCATTATTATACGCGTGCGATTTGGAATTTGTTTTCCCCATACAAGATACAAAATATAATTTGTTTTTTTTAAATTGCAAAATGGCACGAGACAAAAGGATACCTTTGCCCTCAACGGTCCTGTGAAGTTGGCGCCTATGTGCTCACAGGTAAAACAACCACCACAATCACTGCCCACGGTCAGTAGGGGGACACCGATGGGCTTGGAAAGACCGCCGTCAGTCGGATGGGATGTTAAGCCATGTGCAGGAGAGCCATACCCTGTGCACGTTAAAGAACACGCTGGATGGCCTTGACGGGAAGCTACCATCTGTCTCTCAACAGCTGCTCCAGTGGCCTCAGCCTCCCTCAACCTCTCTTGAGTCTTTGGGGTCCTTGTGACCTGGCCATTTAGCCCATTGTGTGCAAAAAAAGTGCCACTCAGAGGTAAAACAACCAACCACCATCACTTTCCAATTATCTCCCAGCCTTTTGATTCCTTATGATCTGGTCATTTAACGAATTATATGCGAAAAAGTACCTCTTTTCAAAAAAAAAAAAAAAAAAAATCCAACCATAGCTGTGGGTTGGGTTGTTTTACCTCTGAGCGGCACCTTTTTGCACACCATGGGCTAAATGGCCAGGTCACATGGACCCCGAAGGTTGGGGGAGGGGACCCACTGGAACAGCTGTTGGGAGACGGATGGTAGTCTCCCGTCAAGGCCATCCAGTGTGTTCTTTAACGTGCACAGGGTATGGCTCTCCCGCACACGGGGCCACGGCTTAATGTCCCATCCGACGGACGGACGGCGGCCTTTCCAAGCCCATCGGTGTCCCCTACTGACCGTGGGCAGGGCGGGAATTTTGCGGAGATAAATCTCAACGCTGCCCCAGCTGGGTTGGGTTGTTTTACCTCTGAGCGACACTTTTTTGCACACCATGGGCTAAATGGCCAGGTCACATGGACCCCGAAGGCTCAGAGAAGGTTGGGGGAGGGGACCCACTGGAACAGCTGTTGGGAAACAGATGGTAACCTCCCGTCAAGGTCATCCAGCGTGTTCTTTAACGTGCACAGGATATGGCTCTTCCGCACACAGGGCCACGGCTTAACGTCCCATCCGACGGATGGACGGCGGCCTTTCCAAGCCCATCGGTGTCCCCTACTGACCGTGGGCAGGGCGGGGAATTTTACGGAGATAAATCTCAACGCTGACCCAGCTGGGACTCGAACCTGGGAACTACAGATTACGAGCCTGGAGAACTACCGACTGTGCCACCCCCGCCCCCCATAGCTGTGGACCTACACGTTCGGACGATATGGGGAAGGAATGAAATTTATATTTTCTCTTTGGTGCGAAAGAAAGCACCGGGATTAAATCTTTTATAGTCGTGCATGACAAGCTTTCCTTCCTTTGACAAAAATTCGTCGAGGCAGTCGACTGGTTGGGAAGATATGGAACAACCGTTTTGACAAACAAGTGAGCAAAAAGCAACAAGGTAAGAAAAAAAACACTTTTTAAAATATTTTATCTACAACTTGGTCACCAAACGTCTTGCACACACATGGGCGGGGGGTGGCTCAGTTGGTAGCGCGTCAGGCTCGTAATCTGTAGTTCTCAGGTTCGAGTCCCACCTGGGTCAGAGTTGAGATTTATCTCCGCAAAATTCCCCGCCCTGCCCACGGTCAGTAGGGGACACCGATGGGCTTGGAAAGGCCGCCGTCCGTCGGATGGGACGTTAAGCCGTGGCCCCGTGTGCGGGAGAGCCATACCCTGTGCACGTTAAAGAACATGCTGGATGGCCTTGACGGGAGGCTACCGTCTGTTTCCCAACAGCTGTTCCAGTGGGTCCCCTCCCCGAACCTTCTCTGAGCCTTTGGGGTCCATGTGACCTGGCCATTTAGCCCATGGTGTGCAAAAAAGTGTCGCTCAGAGGTAAAACAACTCAACCCAGCTGGGTCAGCGTTGAGATTTATCTCCGCAAAATTCCCCACCTTGCCCACGGTCAGTAGGGGACACCGATGGACTTGAAAAGGCCACCGTCCGTCGGATGGGACGTTAAGCCGTGGCGCTGTGTGTGGGAGAACCATACCTGTGCACGTTAAAGAACACGCTGGATGTCCTTGACGGGAGGCTACCATCTGTCTCCCAACAGGTGCTCCAGTGGATCCCCTCCCCCTACCTTGTCTGAGCCTTTGGGGTCCATGTGACCTGGCCATTTAGCCCATGGTGTGCAAAAAAGTGCCGCTCCGAGGTTAAACCTCTTGCACACACACCAAAATATAGATTTACGCAGTAAATTCTGTACACCGTTTTGTGACCGTTGCTACGTAAAAATCAATCGCCTCGTACGCTCCACGATAAAAAAAAGGTGTAAAGGTGCTTCATTGAGATAAGTCACTATGCCGTTGACCTTTGCTGATCATCGATAGAGGTTATTCCACTTAAGAGGGCGTGTGCAATGTTCACGCTATGAGACTGCTTTATAGGCTTTTATCGCGTGGCAACACTGGTAACTAAAACTAAATCGTGCGGTACTGACTTTGATTGGATGCTTGCCAATAAAATAAGCAAAGCTTCCGAGTACAAGCGGTAGTCGCAGACATTTTTGTTCACATGGCAATCAACATTGTGAAAAGACGAAGAATACTGCTACCTTTGGGGAACTATAGAGGTTGCTGACAGTTGCGTTTAACGAAGTATTGACGGCAGAAATGATAATTGCAATTGGGAAATGAAATTTACTAACTGTTGCAAAAGAAATATGGACTTTGTGTACGCCAGAGGTATGTTGGTTGGTTGGTTTACCTCTGAGCGGCACTTTTTTGCACACAAGGTCACATCGACCCCGAAGACTCGGAGAAGGTTGGTGGAGGGGACCCATTGGAACAGCTGTTGGGAGACAGATGGTAGCCTCCCGTCAAGGCCATCCAGTGTGTTCTTTAACGTGCAAAGGGTATGGCTCTCCCACACACAGGGCCACGGCTTAACGTCCCATCCGACGGACGGTGGCCTTTTCAAGTCCATCGGTGTCCCCTACTGACCGTGGGCAGGGCGGGGAGTTTTGCGGAGATAAATCTCAATGCTGACCCAGCTGGGACTCGAACCTGGAAACTACAGATTACTAGCCTAGAGTGCTACCGACTGAGCCACCCCCACCTCCCAGAGACATGTCGAATTTTTCAGTTAATAAAGTGGCTTTTTTTAAGGTTTGGGGGTGGTTAACTTTCCCCTCTTCCTAATATAAACCTCTGAAGTACCGCTCAGAAGTTTCAGGGAGTTATGGTTAAATCATTCCCTAACTTTTTTTATATCATTTTTATGCTTTTGAAACATATAGTAACTCCTAAACAGGACCAGATATTCTGGATGGGTGAGGGCATGGCTTCCCCCTTTGAGAATGTTAGTAAGGGTAATGGAAGCAAAAAATGGTTAAACTTGTGCGTATATCACGCAATTTCCAAGAAATTTTTGAAAGACCTTCAAAACAGATGAAATGTCATACTACAATGGAAATCCAGTTGATCCCACCCTTCATTTCTTTCTAGATCCGGGACTACAATTAAGCATTGATGCAGAACGAGGCCGGATCTGGGGGAGGTGGAGGGAAAATTTTTTTAAACTTGTGCATATATCAAAAATCTTTCATGAAATTTTTTAGAAACCTCGATGTTGATCTTTCCATTAAGCAGATTCTCCCAGCCAATTGCTGCTCCAGGAATACACCCTGTGGGGATATTGTGTGTGTGTGTATGGGGAATTAATCATCTATGAAAAAAATTCCTGTAGGCAATTTTTAAAACCTTAAAATTGATATAACCAAATACTTTTTTGGGGGAGTGGGGAGAATCTATCAGTGGTATAGTCAAGGTTGGGGGAGTGTATGAGTTACGAATTAAACTCGATTGTATACTCATGAGAAAGAAATTGTTGAATTGAATCTGAATTTTGAAAGGAGAACTCTTATTGGGGGCGGGGGTTGGCCCAATCGGTGGCTCGCCAGGCTCTTAATCTGTAGTTCTCAGTTCCGAGTCCCACCTGTTCCAGCGTTGGGGATTTATCTCCATTAAACCCCACACTTGGTCAGAAAGGGAACACCAATGGGCTTGGAAAGGCAGCCGTCCGTCGGATGGGACATAAAGCCATATTCCATATCCTGTGAACGTTAAAGAACACCCTGGATGCCCCTGACTGAAGGCTTCCATTTCTCTCCTAACAGCTGTCTCGTGGTTCATCTTCTGAAAACCCTTTTTGAGATCTTTGGGGGTCCTTGTGAATCTGGCCATTTAAACCACTGTGGGCAATAAAAAAATGCCGCTCAAAGGTAAAACAGCATCAACAACTTGTTTTTATTGCAGCAATATTAAAATGTTTGTGCATAATAAACTACACCAGGTATCTGGACATCCCCCCCCCCCCGTAAATCCTGTTATATCAAACTCCAAACTGTCTCTACCTACTTTTAAATTCAAAACTGTTGCCTGCCGTGATTATAATTTTATTTTAGCTCCATAGTATATGTCCAACACTAGAAATAAATTTAAAAAAATTTTAATTCCATACAGAATATCATTTTAACCTCTTGTCCGGTGGTTTATTCTAGTGATTGGGAAGACCCCTAATCTCAAGTCTTATTCTCAGAATGCCCCTCCCCCAAAAAAACTAAATTCTCGAACCCTCCCTGATGAAACTAAATTCTAGGAGACACACCCCTTCCAACACACAAGCAATGCCCCAAACTAAATCCTGGGTACATACTTAAATCCCACCTTCGAACAAAAGTTCAAAATAAAATCAGTCTTTTGAAATATAATGTGTGCATCGAACTAGTCTTTCGTGGATTTTCTCATTTGAGAATAACTGGAAAATAATGTTCAGAAAGATCGAGAACGACTTCTTTCAGCAAATAAAGGTGAATCAACTAAGCTACACCTTCATCTAATATTCATCGGTGGCCTTTATTCAGAACTCCTAATCAATGTTTAATCAGCGAGCAGCTGAAATCGTCGCTTGGCTCGACCATTCCTGCCAAGAAAAGTTTCGCTCTCCGAAAGTTTCACTCGTGATTAGACAACTTTCCGTAAACGAGAGTCCATTTAAGAGAGTTTTATAACTCTCGAATTAGCTTCCTAACCACTAGGCCACACACGGTCCGTTATTGAGGAGTGGAAAAAAAAAGGTAAAAAAAGTTGACTAACAAGCTTTACTTATGGATCTACTTTGCCTGTCACTTTACATCACTCATTTATTTAAAACATCGAACAGTTACTATGGTTACTGCAGCTTTGGAAATACTTTAACACGCAAATGTTTGAAGTGTTTTGGCTGGCATCCCAAAAGTTCAGTTTAACTGATGGCATCAAGTCACGTTCTGGAGGTAAACTTCGTATAAGCTTAAATCGTAAAATTGCAGATATTGAGCAATCGCTAGGATTGGAGCTTCACAGGAATGTAAGCCCCCCAACTGTGGCGATATTTTACTACCTCTATTGAAATCTCTTCTGTGCTTGAAACTATTCCACTTATTCATTTGGCGCCGGCAGGAATTTTTCATGTGTCCAGAAACAAATCTGAGTTTCGAGACAGAAATGTTTAGGCCTAACAGCTAGTTAATGCAGTTGCGAATACAGCACACAGGCATATGTTAAGCCCGGATCTAGTAATAATAATAATCTTTATTTTATTCCGCCAGTCAATACAATATACATTTACATAGTTTAATTATCTAATAACAATTTATACACGAGAAAAATTGAGAAGTGAACTAGCTGAGAAATATCAATTGCATCAGAAAAGGTAAATTATATTAAATATTAGTGATTAATAGGAAAGGCGAAACAAAAAAGGAGAGCATAGTAAGTTAACGCTTTATTTTTAGTTAATGCTCCCTATTTCCTTTAGTTCAATTATGACAACAGTAAATTATACAATAATTAAAATAGTACAATAATTCAATAGTATAAAAGGTCAAATGGTTATGAGACACTGATACATAAAAGAAGTTTGAGGAGTTAAAAAGTAAGAAGGGCAGATTCCATTTCAGTATAACATTTAATCTTTTAGAGATATTTGAAAAGCTTCTTCAAAAATGCATGAAATACACGTTTAATAATTTTTTTGACTCTAGTACCCTTACTAGAACTCCGAAAAGGTTTGGGGGGGGGGGGGCTATTAACATAACATAATACAATTAAGAATGCTCGAAAATAAAACGAAAAGAAACAGATTTTATTATTAAAAATGCATGTAAAAATGGCATAATAAATAAAAATAAATATGCCTCTGAAAATGAAAGAAATTGTGAAAAAAGAAAAAAAATTCAAGATTACAATAGAAAATATAAATGAAAAAAAAAAACCCATCTTCCTATATGGCCATAAAAAGTAGAAAATAAACCTAAAGCATATTGATGGTGCAATCAGTCACTGAGTTCGTATTCGCTTTCAAAGAAGATAGGGCGCCCATTTACCCACACAACGATTTTGCCGGCGACCTATCTTCCTTTGAAGTGAATACGAACTCGGTGACTGATTGCACCATCAATATGCTTTAGATTTATTTTCTACTTTTTAGAACCCATATAGGAAGATAGGCATTTTTTAAATTTTTTCATTTATATTTTCTGTAACGAAATGTTATCTTGATTTTCTTTGTGTTTTTGATTTTTATTTAAGTAAGCAACAATTTTAATTCTTTAATATGAAGAAACCTTTTCTACGTGTATTTTCAATACTAAGTTTCCCTTTTTACCCATCTTTCTATTGATTTTGAATACCGAGTTTCCCTTTTTTACCCATCTTCCTATTGATTTTGAATACAGAGTTTCCCTTTTTTACCCATCTTCCTATTGATTTTGAATACCGAGTTTCCCTTTTTACTCACCTTTCTATTGATTTTTCACTACCGAGTTTCCCTTTTTACCCATCTTCCTATTGATTTTTGAATACAGAGTTTCCCTTTTTTACCCATCTTTCTATTGATTTTAAATACCGAGTTTCCCTTTTTACCTATCATTCTATTAATTTTGAATACCTAGTTTCCCTTTTGCCATCTTTCTATTGATTTTTTCACTACCGAGTTTCCCTTCTTACCCATCTTTCCATTGATATTCACTACCGAGTTTCCCTTTTTTACCCATCTTTCTATTGATTTTAAATACCAAGTTTCCCTTTTACCCATCTTTCTATCGATTTTTCACTACCGAGTTTCCCTTTTTACCCATCTTTCTATTGATTTTTCACTACCGAGTTTCCCTTTTACCCATCTCTCTATTGATTTTGAATACCAAGTTTCCCTTTTACCCATCTTTCTATTGATTTTGAATACCAAGTTTCCCTTTTACCCATCTTTCTATTGATTTTCACTACCGAGTTTCCCTTTTACCCATCTTTCTATTGATATTCGCTAACGAGTTTCACTTTTACCCATGTTTTTATTGATTTTTCAATACCGAGTTTCACTTTTTACCAATCTTTCAATTGATTTTCACTACCGATCTTTCTATTGATCTTTCTTCCCCCCCCCCCCGATCTTTCTTTTTTTTACCCATCTTTCTATTGATTTTGAATACCAAGTTTCCCCTTTACCCATCTTTCTATTGATTTTTTTCACTACCGAGTTTTCCCTTTCACCCATCTTTCTATTGATTTTTTTCACTACCGAGTTTCCCTTTCACCCATCTTTCTATTGATTTTTCACTATCGAGTTTCCCTTTTTATTGATTTTCAATACCAAGTTTCCCTTTTACCCATGTTTCTATTGATTTTCACTACCGAGTTTCCCTTTTAACCTGTCTTTCTATTGATTTTGGCTCGTCTTTTGTCGATTTGTGAAAACAGTTGTTCCACCATATCTTTTCGAACCCGACGGACAAATATATGTGGCTCGACTTAAATATTTCTCTTGAAACAAAGATTTTAATTTTCGCCCCCCGGAAATATTAAAAGTATTTTAAAGTGCCCCTTTAAAAGTGCTTTCATTATTTTAAAAATATTCTTGAAATTTAAATCCTGTTGAATAGAAAAATAAAATCTATGTGCGAAACGCCTGTTCATTGCGACAAGATTAGATTTTTTTGCCACTAAGGAGGACTATTTTTTGAAATAAAGTGTTGAATATCCAGGTCATAAGACCCCTCCCCCCTTGAACATTTTTTTGACCCTCCCCTGAAAAAATCCTTTCCGCAATCCAGGTTTTATTGCATTTTTTTTTTCAATAAAGGTGTGATATTTTTATTGCTCTCATTTACTTTTTATTTTATTTGTGTATTCTCATATTTATGTTTTTATCTATTACCAGTGTTTCAAAAATTTGGGATTCCGCGAAAGATTTGAATTTGGAATAGTGTTCCGTAGCTGAAAATAGTTTTAAAATCGCTGATTCAGGTCATTGATCTCTTTTGTATGTGATTCTGACACAAAAGAAATCCTCTGCATCTTTATCAGTCCCAAACAGCATCCCAAACAGCTGTTACAATACCGAGGAGACAAAACATTGGAAAAAGGTTTTTATTGGCTGCTTTTATGTCTATTACAAGTGGGCGCTGACATGAACACGAGGAGCAGCAATTCATTTCTAAAAGATACGGAAGATGAGAAGATGCTTTTATATTCGCTGCATCCCAAAGAAGTCTCACCTAAAAAGCATTTGCATCCTCTTTCGATGCTGGCATCTTCATCCTCTCGACCACGTCTTGCGGGATGTGGTTCATATCCTCCCAGCAGAAGACTCCGTTACCATGGTAACCGGAGACGCACTTACAGTATCCGTGCCCGTTCGTGGGCAGGAAGCACGTGGCATGTGAGCTGCATTCGCTGTTCGTCTTGCACCTGCTTAAGATGTAGGCCTCTTGCTCGTCGAACATCAGACGCGAAGTGTCGAATTCGGGAGAGGTCTAAAAAAAAAGAAATAATTTGGGAAAAATTTAAGTTGAAGTTAGGGAGATTTAGGAAACAGAACTAAATAATGCGAGACAGCTGCATAGCCGGAAAATATTTTTGGGTTGTTGAGTCTTTCGTCTGAGCGACACTTTTTGGCACAAAATAAGTGGGAGGGGGGGGGGGGGGCTAATTCAGTCTGCAGTGCTCCAGGTTCGTAATCTGTAGTTCCTAGATTCGAGTTAGAAACTATGCTGGATTATTGAACTATGCTGGAGCTGGGATGGCTCAGTCGGTAGCGCGCCAGGCTCGTAATCTACAGTTCCCAGGTTCGAGTCCCAGCTGGGCCAGCGTTGAGACTTATCTCCGCAAAACGCCTTGCTCCCCCGTCCTGGTTTAGCGGAAATAAAAGTCGACGCTAGCATAGTTGGGTTGTTTTTGCATTTTTTTGCACACCATGGGCTAAACGGCCAGGTCACAAGGACCCCGTTAGGTTGGGTTGTTTTATCTCTGAGCAGCACTCTTTCGCACACCATGGGCTAAATGGCCAGGTCACAAGGACCCCGAAGGCTCAGAGAAGGTTGGCGAGGGGACCCTCTGGAACAGCAGTTGGGAGACAGATGGTGGCCTCCCGTCAAGGCAATCCAGTGTGTTCTTTAGCGTGCATAGGGTATGTCTCTCCTACACACGGGGCACGGGTTAGCGTCACATCTGACGGACGGCGGCCTTTCCAAGCCCATCGGTGTCATCAGTAGGGGTACTGACCGTGGGCAGGGCGGGGAGTTTTGCGGAGATAAATCTCAACGCTGACCCAGCTGGGACTCAAACCTGGGAAGTACAGATTCAACTTGGGGGCGTTCAATTTTTGGGTGGAGTGATTGAAATAAAAGCAATTGGAATGGATGAAGAAAGCCTATATAAGTTTAATAGTAATCACTTCTGGAGAAACTGATAATTGAATAATTGAAGTTAGGTCGTTTTTTTTTTGCACATAATGGGCAAAATGACCAGGTCACAAGGACCCCAAAGGCTCGGAGAAAGTTGGGAAGGACCCACTGGACAGCTGTTAGGAAACATATGATAACCTCCCGTCAAGACCATCTAACGTGTTCTTTAATGTGCACAGGGTATGGCTCACCCACACACGGAGCCACGGCTTAACGTCCCATCCGACGAACGGCGGCCTTTCCAATCTTATCGGTGTCCCCTACTGACCGAGGGCTACGCGAGGAGTTTATCAGAGATAAATCTCAACGCTGGGACTCGAATCGGGGAACTGCAGATTACGAGCCTGGTGCGCTACCGACTGAGCCACCCCCGCCCCTCACTTGGGAAGGGAGAATGACTTACCAAACTTTCGGCGGGAAAAGTTATCACTGGAGATCCCGCCAATGTGGTGGGAAATGGACTCTAGTACTAAGAATAACTTTCGAAATTACCTGCGTTCGAACCCGGTATTCTTTCTGGTCTTCGAAGGAGTCACTTGTCACCAGTCGTGGAACGTCGTCCTCGTAAAACAAGGAGTGCTCGATGCTCATGTCGTCATCGTTGCGGAGTCTGCGCCCTGGAATTCGACCTCTTTCGGATCGTTTCTCGATCCCAGAATCGCTCTCGGACGAATCTTCTTCTTCGTAACAGAAGATGCCATTTCCGTGGTAACTCCCGTGACACTTGCAGAACCTGTGACCTTTCTCCGAGATGGTGCACGTGGCCAGCGGGCTGCACTGTTCGTCAGTGAGGCAGTCGCTCAACAGATACGACTCCTGGTCGTCGAAGCTCATGGAGTGCTCTTGAGGCTCGTGCGTCACCAAGATGATGTTCGCCGTGACGTAATGGATTTCTTTGGGGATGACGTCTTCCATGGACTGGTCATAAGCCGTGTCCACTTCTCGCGGCTCCTCGTGTCGGATGGGACGAGGCTCTTCGGCATCTTCCTCGGGACTCTGGCGAGATATCTTCGGGGTTCTCCGTTTCTCGTTCCTTTCTAACGGAATCGGATGTCTGTGTGTCCTACCGCGAGTTTTTGTTTCTGATCGAGGAACTATTTCTTTTCGTAAGAATCGCCGTTTATTTGGTCTGTGCTTCGGCGAGTTATCGTAGCGGAGGAGATGGGAGTAGCGGGAGTTTCGATCTTCCTTTGGAGGGTGGGATTTTTTGCTCGTTGACTGCATCTTGTAGCAGGGCAGTTCCTTTCCGATTCCTTTCTTCGCAGACATCCTTTTCTTGGAATTAAGACTTCGAGAGATTTTTTGGATCTTTTTGCTCTCATTCGGGAGATTCCCCGAGTATCTGCTGGCAGATCGCACCACCAGACTGCGCCGATGGAATTCTTTCTCTGGAAAACAGAAATGAGAAGATATTAATGTTTTTTTCTTATTGATCTTCTAGTGTTATTCTGCGGATCATTTTGTTTCCGAATCTTTTATTTTCACAATTTCAGTAAGCGTTCTCCTGTTTTTATCTGGATAATTTTTTTTATCTTTTTATCTGGGTTTACCCAAGAAGACAAGGCCATGACAGCGATACTGTGACGTCACGGATGGAGGGGGAACAGACGAAATTTCCCCTACTGACCGTGAGCATGGCGGAGAGTTTTGTGGAGAGAAATCTCAACGTTGGCTCAGCTGGGACTCCAACCTGAGAACTGTTTTTACAAGCCTGGCGCGCTTCTGACTGAGCCATCCTGTGTGCGGGAGAGCCACACCCTGCGCACGTTAAAGAACACGCTGGATGGCCTTGACCGGAGGCTATCATTTGTCTCCCAACAGCTGTTCCATTGGGTCCCTCCCCCAACCTTCTCTGAGCCTTTGGGGTCCATGTGACCTGGACATTTAGCCCATGGTGTGCAAAAAAGTGCCGCTCAGAGGTAAAACTACCCAACCTTATTAAATACTTTCGTAATGACCTTCGTGTCACGTGACACGAAGGTTGCCAGATCACTAATTTCGAAAAAAATCGTTGCCAGATTTTTTTCTGAATTCTGGAATCAACTATAGTGTTGGGATATTATTTTGAGAGACTGTACCGCACCAGGCTCGTAATCTACATCTCCCAGGTTCGAGTCTTACTGGGAGAGGATGGAGATTTATCTCCGAAACCCTCCCTGCTCTGCCATCGGTTAATAGGGGACACAAAAGGGCTTGCAAATGGCGCCTTCCTTCGGATGGGGAGTAAAGCTATGACCCCTTGTGCGTTAAAGATTACGCTGGACGGCTTTGACGCGAAGCTTCCATCTGTCTCCCAGAAGCTGTCCAGCGGGTTTTCCTTACCCATCCGGGGCGGGGGTGGCTCAGTCGGTAGCGCTCCAGGCTCGTAATCTGTAGTTCCCAGGTTCGAGTCCCAGCTGGGTCAGCATTAAGATTTATCTCCGCAACAATTCCCCGCCCTGCCCACGGTCAGTAGGGGACACCGATGGACTTGGAATGACCGCCGTCCGTCGGATGGAACTTTAAGCCGTGGCCCCGTGTGCGGGAGAGCCATACCCTGTGCACGTTAAAGAACACGCTGGATGGCCTTGACGGGAGGCTACCATCTGTCTCCCAACAGCTGTTCCAGTGGGTCCCCTCCCCCAACCTTCTCTGAGCCTTCGGGATCCATGTGACCTGGCCATTTAGCCCATGGTGTACAAAAAAGTGCCGCTCAGAGGTAAAACAACCCAACGTTAAAGAACACGCTGGATGGCCTTGACGGGAGGCTACCATCTGTCTCCCAACAGCTGTTCCAGTGGGTCCCCTCCCCCAACCTTCTCTGAGCCTTCGGGATCCATGTGACCTGGCCATTTAGCCCATGGTGTACAAAAAAAGTGCCGCTCAGAGGTAAAACAACCCAACGTTAAAGAACACGCTGGATGGCCTTGACGGAAGGCTACCATCTGTCTCCCAACAGCTGTTCCAGTGGGTCCCCTCCCCCAACCTTCTCTGAGCCTTCGGGATCCATGTGACCTGGCCATTTAGCCCATGGTGTACAAAAAAGTGCCGCTCAGAGGTAAAACAACCCAACGTTAAAGAACACGCTGGATGGCCTTGACGGCAGGCTACCATCTGTCTCCCCACAGCTGTTCCAGTGGGTCCCCTCCCCCAACCTTCTCTGAGCCTTCGGGGTCCATGTGACCTGGCCATTTAGCCCATGGTGTGCAAAAAAGTGCCGCTCAGAGGCAAAACAACCAACCAACCTTACCCATCGTTCTCTGAGCCCTTGGGGTCCTTGTGACCTGAACGTTCAGCGCATTGTATTCAGAAAAGTGTCGATCAGAGGTAAAACAACTCAGCTGAACTTTATTAAAAAGAAATCAATGAAATGAAGTTAAGGGAATATAAAAGAAAATACCTATCAGCCTTGAAATAATAAAATACCTCCTCAAGCAATTGCTGCCATAGAGTAACATATTTTAGCTTTGATTGTTTTTTTTTACCTCTGAGTGGCGCTTTTTCCATATAATGCGCTAAATGGCCAGGTCTCAAGGGCACCCAGTGTCTCGGGGAAGGGGATCCACTAGGCAACTCTTAGGAGACAGATGGAAGCCTCTCGTGGAGGCAATCCAGCGTGCTCTTTATATATGGATGACTTCCCTGCACATTGGCCCATGGCTTTACGTCCCATGCAACAGACAGTGGCTTTTCCAAGTGGGACAGGCTCGTAATCTGCCGAATCCACCTGCGCTGGCGTTGAGATTATCTCAGCTAAAATCACAAATATCACAGATATCTTTTCGCGCCCCACTCACCCGGCTTCTCTATCTTGAATCTCCTCTTCCCCCAAAGATCAGAGATACCTTTTCGTGCCCCATCCACCCGGCTTCTCTATCTTGAATCTCCTCTTCCCCCAAAGATCAGAGATATATTTTCGTGCCCCACTCACCCGGCTTCTCTATCTTGAATCTTCTCTTCCCCCAAAGATCAGAGATATCTTTTCGCGCCCCACTCACCCGGCTTCTCTATCTTGAACCTCCTCTTCCCCCAAAGATCAGAGATATCTTTTCGCGCCCCACTCACCCGGCTTTTCTATCTTGAATCTCCTCTTCCCCCAAAGATAAGAGATATCTTTTCGTGCCCCACTCACCGGCTTCTCTATCTTGAATCTCCTCTTCCCCCAAAGATCAGAGATACCTTTTCGTGCCCCACTCACCCGGCTTCTCTATCTTGAATCTCCTCTTCCCCCAAAGATCAGAGATATATTTCATGCCCCACTCACCCGGCTTCTCTATCTTGAATCTCCTCTTCCCCCAAAGATCAGAGATATATTTTCGTGCCCCACTCACCCGGCTTCTCTATCTTGAATCTCCTCTTCCCCCAAAGATCAGAGATATATTTTCGTGCCCCACTCACCCGGCTTCTCTATCTTGAATCTTCTCTTCCCCCAAAGATCAGAGATATATTTTCGTGCCCCACTCACCCGGCTTCTCTATCTTGAACCTTCTCTTCCCCCAAAGATCAGAGATATCTTTTCGTGCCCCACTCACCCGGCTTTTCTATCTTGAATCTCCTCTTCCCCCAAAGATCAGAGATATCTTTTCGTGCCCCACTCACCCGGCTTCTCTATCTTGAATCTCCTCTTCCCCCAAAGATCAGAGATATCTTTTCGCGCCCCACTCACCCGGCTTTTCTATCTTGAATCTCCTCTTCCCCCAAAGATCAGAGATATCTTTTCGTGCTCCACTCACCCGGCTTCTCTATCTTGAATCTCCTCTTCCCCCAAAGATCAGAGATATCTTTTCGTGCCCCACTCACCCGGCTTCTCTATCTTGAATCTTCTCTTCCCCCAAAGATCAGAGATATGTTTTCGCGCCCCACTCACCCGGCTTTTCTATCTTGAATCTCCTCTTCCCACAAAGATCAGAGATATCGTTTCGTGCCCCACTCACCCGGCTTCTCTATCTTGAATCTCCTCTTCCCCACGAAAACGTTTTCCGAAGAGTAGACGGCGCACGAGATGATCCCCGCCTGGTTCTTCTTCAGCTCTTTGATGGTCATCGACCTTCCCGAAGGACTGATCTTCATGTTGCTAGGCATCGGTTGCAGCTCCGTCCTCGACATCTCCATCATCCAGTCGAAGGTGACGCCCTCTGCGGGAAGGGAGATGTAATTCTCTATGTTGACGTTCACTTCTTCGCCGGTGTAGACGAATCCCATGTCTGCAACAAAATTCATTTTCCTTAGCAATTTGCCCAAATAATAGAATGAAACAGTCATGTAGGCGGAAACCACTTTTGGAAAGGAAGGGCATGAAAGCAAGCAAAATTCTCGGAGGGTTATAAAGTTAAAAAAAAGTTGAGGATGTGATTAACGATATAAATGCAATATCTTTTAGTTGCTGATGGTAAAGTATACAATTTGCAACCATCCATAAGAAGAAGAGGACCGATTTCTATGCAAATCTACAGGTGACCGCAGAACGGCGGGATATGAAAAGAATTCCGCTTTGTCAGATAAATCAGGCAGATGGAATAGGCGTTATAAGGCAGCAAACTCTATTAATCATTTCGCGAGTCTGCGGCCAGTAGAATCTTAAGCGCCCCCCAGTGATCGAATCCCATAGGGAGAGCACCATCTGCGGCCAGTAGAACCCTAAGCGCTCCCACTGATCGAATCCCATAGGGAGAGCACCATCTGCGGCCAGTGGAACCCTAAGCGCTCCCAGTGATCGAATCCCATAGGGAGAGCACCATCTGCGGCCAGTAGAACCCTAAGCGCTCCCACTGATCGAATCCCATAGGGAGAGCACCATCTGCGGCCAGTGGAACCCTAAGCGCTCCCACTGATCGAATCCCATAGGGAGAGCACCATCTGCGGCCAGTAGAACCCTAAGCGCTCCCACTGATCGAATCCCATAAGGAGAGCACCATCTGCGGCCAGTAGAACCCTAAGCGCTCCCACTGATCGAATCCCATAGGGAGAGCACCATCTGCGGCCAGTAGAACCCTAAGCGCTCCCACTGATCGAATCCCATAGGGAGAGCACCATCTGCGGCAGGAATTCTCCAGTGGTGTGTCGTGGCCAAACTCCAGGTGGGTCACGAAAATTAATTTCCACATAACGGGGCAGAAACTAAGGAGGCTATGCCCCTCACCCTCCCTTTGAGAATGATGGTAAAGGGGTAACGGAGGCCGAAAAGGATGAAACTTGTGCACATTTCACTCCCTTCTTAAGGGAGTTTTAGAAAACGTGCATGGTTACTTTTGAAACGAGAGGGAAAATTAGAATTTCATCCTTCTTCCACTCTTAATTTTTTTCCTGGATCCGGACCCGCTTATCATTTATACACTACTTTTTTTATACTTGTTTTCATTATGATTTCGTTTTGTGTCAAATGTTGAGTTTAATATGCCTTTCGGTTTAAATAAATTTTAAATTGAATTATAGAATGAAACAATTAGGGTGGATTTGATCTGGCAACCTTCGTGTCACGTGACACGAAGGTTGCCAGATCACTAATTTCTAAAAAAAAAAATCGTTGCCAGATATTTTTTCCGAATTCTGTAATCAACCATAGTGTTCGGATACTTTTTTGAGCTACTGTACTTTGGCCCGTATTGCCAGCTTACTGAATTTGAGAGAGAACAGATCATCGTGAGACAGAGTGGGTTGCGACCATACGACACACATTCGATGCAACAGTGGTTGCAAGAAACCATACGCAGCCATCGACAAGGATCTGGTGCGCAGCCGAGAATAACACCGTGGGAACATAGTCTTTTAGTGGGAACATAGTCTGAATTTACTGCAGGCGTCCACCGCACCAGCGGCAATGTGTAGAATTGTTACACCAGCTCTGTGACACCCCATAACACGACAGACCACTTCGTGATAACTTGCAGAGGAAGGGTTGCATGCACCATCATTCATCACTCCACCTTCCACTCGTCATCAGTCATCACCAACAGTACCTGGAGTGTAGCCAAACTCGAACAATTTGGGATTCAGAATGGCCCTATGTCTGCTGTAGCTGATGATCGCTGTATACGTCTGTGGAACCAATGCGATCAATGCTGCAATCCAGCTGTTACTGTAGAAGCCCAGCAGCTGGTGTTACGATCTGGGGTATGATATGTCACAATTGTCAGTCAATTGTCTCCCAGGCATTTTGATTCTGCAGTGCTACATCGATGATGTCCAGGAATCTGTATCATTCCCCTTCATTTCAGGAGTGCCTGGCCCCCCTGTTTCACCAAGGTAACGCCACGCCGTATTTCACTAACAACATGCTGAATTGTCTACGACTTTTCAATACTTTTCCGTGGCCAACAACGTTATCGGATTTAACGTTCATTTATCATGTTTGGGACTCTGCAGACCATCATCTGTGTTGGGTTGTTTTACCTCTGAGCGGCACTTTTTTGCACACCATGGTCTAAATGGCCAGGTCACAAGGACCCCGTAGGCTCAGAGAAGGTTGGGGGAGGGGACCCACTGGAACAGCTGTTGGGAGACAGATGGTAGCCTCCCGTCAAGGCCATCCAGCCTGTTCTTTAACGTGCACAGGGTATGGCTCTCCCGCACACGGGGCCACGGCTTAACGTCCCATCAGACAGACGGCAGCCTTTCCAAGCCCGTCGGTGTCCCCTACTGACCGTGGGCAGGGCAGGGAGTTTTGCGGAGATAAATCTCAACGCTGACCCAGCTGGGACTCAAACCTGGGAACTACAGATTACGAGCCTGGCACGCTACCGACTGAGCCACCCCCGCCCCACCATCATCTATGATCTGTCATCTGCAACTGATGCCGGTTGCCCTGAGAGACCAGCTGGAACGTGCATGGTTACCAATATCTCAGGATGCTATTCCACAGAGGTGGGGAATGACGCGATCGTTAGCGAGATAGGCTCAAAATCTGCAGTTCCCAGGTTCGAACCCTATTTGTGCCAGCACTGAAATTTATTTCTGCTAAACCGTCACCCTGCCCCCGGTCAGAAAGGGGACAACGATGGGCTTGGAGAAAGCTATTGTCCGTCGCTTTGAACATTAAGCCAGTGTTCAGGAAAGCCATGCACTGTGCACGTTAAAGAACACGGCGGAAGGCCTTGTCTAACAGCTGTCCAGTGGGTCATTTTTTCCTATCTCCTAAGCCCTTGGGGTCTTTGTGACTGGGGCGGGGGTGGCTCAGTCGGTAGCGCGCCGGGCTCGTAATCTGTAGTTCCCAGGTTCGACTCCCAGCTGGGTCAGCGTGAGATTTATCTCCGCAAAATTCGCCGCCCTGCCCACGGTCAGTAGGGGACACCGATGGGCTTGTAAAGACCGCCGTCCGTCGGATGGGACGTTTAGCCGTGGCCCCGTGTGCGGGAGAGCCATACCCTGTGCACGTTAAAGAACACGTTGGATGGACTTAACGGGAGGCTACTATCTGTCTCCCAACAGCTGTTCCAGTGAGTCCCCTCCCCCAACCTTCTCTGAGCCTTCGGGGTCCATGTGACCTGGCCATTTAGCCCATGGTATGCAAAAAAGTGCCGCTCAGAGGTAAAACAACCCAACGTTAAACAACACGCTGGATGGCCTTGACGGGAGGCTACCATCTGTCTCCCAACAGCTGTTCCAATGGGTCCCCTCCCTCAACCATATCTCTGAGCCTTCGGGGTCCTTGTGACCTGGCCATTTAGCCCATGGTGTGCAAAAAAGTGCCGCTCAGAGGTAAAACAACCCAACCCGTCTTTGTGACTGGACCATTTAGTTGTGCGACAGAAGTGCAACTCAGAAAAAAAACAAACTATCAAACCCATTTGCTGTAAATATCTGTCCACGTAGACATGTAGCTACACATCCCCATGACTTTCTTAACACCTCCCTAAAAGAAAAGGATGCGGATGAATCTTTTCTTACCGACGGGCATGATGTTGAGGTGGAAGGAGAGTTCTCTGATCAGCTTGAAAGATTTCCTTCCGTTCTGTAACCGGATACCGAACACTTTAGCTGTGAAGCTGTTGAAGTCCATGTCTGAATCTGTGAGAGGACTGAGTCGAAGCTCAAGGCCTCCGCTCCCGACCACTGCGTTCCAGGCAGCTCGCTCTGGAGAAAAATCAAACAGTCAGTGTTAATACATAGAATGAGGAAAAGGGTGTCCTGCTGATCCATTCCAGAATATTCTGGACATGAATCGTGAAGAATATCTGCAACAAATACATATAAAGTGAAAAATGGGGAAAATTATGAGAAGAACCTACGAGAAAGAGTACGAGAAGGACCGTTCCCTACACTACGAGAAGGACCATTCCCTACGCTACGAGAAGGACCATTCCCTACGCTACGAGAAGGACCATTCCCTACACTACGAGAAAGACCGTTCCCTACACTATGAGAAGGACTGTTCCCTATATTACGAGAAGGACCATTTCCTATGTTACGAGAAGGACCATTCCCTATATTACGAGCAGGACCATTCCCTACACTACGAGAAGGACCGTTCCCTATATTACGAGCAGGACCATTTCCTATATTACGAGAAGGACCATTCCCTATACTATGAGAAAGACTGTTCCCTACACTACGAGGAGGACCGTTCCCTACACTACGAGAAGGACTGTTCCATACACTACGAGAATAACCATTCTCTACGAGAACGACCATTCCCTACACTATGAGAAGGACCATTTCCTATGTTACGAGAAGGACCATTCCCTACACTACGAGAATGACAGTTCCCTACACTACGAGAAGGACCGTTCCCTATATTACGAGCAGGACCATTTCCTATATTACGAGAAGGACCATTCCCTATACCATGAGAAAGACTGTTCCCTACACTACGAGGAGGACCGTTCCCTACACTACGAGAAGGACTGTTCCATACACTACGAGAAGAACCATTCTCTATACTACGAGAACGACCATTCCCTACACTACGAGAAGGACTGTTCCCTACACTACGAGAAGGACCCTACACTATTAGAAGGACAGTTCCCTACATTATAAGAAAGAACCGTTCCCTACACCATGAGAAGGACAGTTCCCTACACTACGAGAAGGACCGTTCCCTACACTATGAGAAGGACAGTTCCCTACATTACGAGAAAGACCGTTCCCTACACTATGAGAAGGACAGTTCCCTACACTACGAGAAGGACCGTTCCCTACACTATGAGAAGGACAGTTCCCTACACTACGAGAAGGACCCTTCCCTACATTACGAGAAGGACCATTCCCTACACTACGAGAAGGACTGTTCCCTACACTATGAGAAGGACAGTTCCCTACATTATAAGAAAGAACCGTTCCCTACACTACGAGAAGGACAGTTCCCTACACTACGAGAAGGACCGTTCCCTACACTATGAGAAGGACAGTTCCCTACACTGCGAGAAGGACAGTTCCCTACACTACGAGAAGGACAGTTCCCTACACTACGAGAAGGACCGTTCCCTACACTATGAGAAGGACAGTTCCCTACACTGCGAGAAGGACAGTTCCCTACACTACGAGAAGGACAGTTCCCTACACTACGAGAAGGACAGTTCCCTACACTACGAGAAGGACAGTTCCCTACACTACGAGAAGGACAGCTCCCTACACTGCGAGAAGGACAGTTCCCTACACTACGAGAAGGACAGCTCCCTACACTACGAGAAGGACAGTTCCCTACACTACGAGAAGGACAGTTCCCTACACTATGAGAAGGACAGTTCCCTACACTACGAGAAGGACAGTTCCCTACACTACGAGAAGGACAGTTCCCTACACTATGAGAAGGACAGTTCCCTACACTGCGAGAAGGACAGTTCCCTACACTACGAGAAGGACAGCTCCCTACACTACGAGAAGGACAGTTCCCTACACTACGAGAAGGACAGTTCCCTACACTATGAGAAGGACAGTTCCCTACACTGCGAGAAGGACAGTTCCCTACACTACGAGAAGGACAGTTCCCTACACTACGAGAAGGACAGTTCCCTACACTACGAGAAGGACAGTTCCCTACACTGCGAGAAGACCGTTCCTAGGCAGCTCGTTCTGGAGAAGGACCACTCCTTACTCTGTGAACATCTTGAAGACCTGAAAATATTTTTCTCGATATTTTCCCCCTCGAAAAGCACCTGTCATCACCCCCCCCCCCCTTCAGATACCAAATGGACGATCCTTCTCTTAATACCTAGAAGAGGAGAATCGATCTTCGATCCCTTACCTGGTCGGATCTCCATCTTGAAACCTATCTTCTTTCCCTTCACGTGAAACACCTTCTGCCATCGCACAGCGAACGTATCCGTCTTCATCTCTGACCTGACGTTGATCGTCAGCGTCACGGAGTCTCCAACTTCCCGATCGTACCAGCACGTGCTGCCTCCCTCGTCCATAAAGTCGCAGTCCGAGCCCATGTCGACCTCTGGTTCTCCATCCTCTCTGGAAGTGATGAGAAAAGTTTTTTTTTTTTCAAATAAACTTTGAACCGAAGAAGACATGGACGAGAGCAAAATTTTTTTCAATTGGGAGGGGGGCGGGGCTCAGAGTCGAGCAAAAAAATGCTGGGGGTTGGGTTGGGTTGTTTTACCTCTGAGCGGCACTTTTTTGCACACCATGGGCTAAATGGCCAGGTCACATGGACCACGAAGGATAAGAGAAGATTGGGGGAGGGGACCCACTGGAACAGCTGTTGGGAGACAGATGGTAGCCTCCCGTCAAGGCCATCCAGCGTGTTCTTTAACGTGCACAGGGTATGGCTCTCCCGCACACGGGGCCAAGGCTTAACGTCCCATCCGACGGACGGCGGCCTTTCCAAGCCCATCGGTGTCCCCTACTGACCGTGGGCAGGGCGGGGAATTTTTGCGGAGATAAATCTCAACGCTGACCCAGCTGGGACTCGAACCTGGGAACTACAGATTACGAGCCTGGCGCGCTACCGACTGAGCCACCCCCGCCCCAGGGGGGGGGGGCATAAAGAAAAGTAATATTTCAAAATAGAAATATTTTTTTCGAGCAGTTAATTAATAAGCACAATTGAGAATACAGTAAACACGCATGTATTGTATCACAATACAGAAAACAGGAGAGTAGAAAATGAAAAAAAAATGACAACTATTATTGAAAATACATGTAAAAAAGTTTTTTTGCATATTAACAAATATAAATAAGAGTGATAATAGTTAAAATAAATTTCAATAGCAAGAGTAATAGTTATAATAAATATAAATAATGCTTCCGGGAAAATTAAAAAAGGAAAGCAATATTTAGTTAAGAAAAAACGACATTTAATTTTTAATACATCTGTATTATTCGTAATAAATAATTTTTTTATCAATTTTTTCCATGCGGGCGACTTCCCTCCTCCACTGCCGACCCCCAGGGAAGAAGATGAAACATTTCATGGAGATGACAAAATGTGAAACATTTAGAGAGTATCCCTGCCCAGTCAGGGACAGATTTACCCACCAGGCTCGTAATCTGCAGTTCTCAGGTTCGAGTCCCAGTTGGGTCAGCGTTGAGACTTATCTCCGCAAAACTCTCCGCCCTGCCCACGGTCAGTAGGGGACAACCATGGGCTTGGAAAGGCCGCCGTCCGTCGGATGGGACGTTAAGCCCTGGCCCCGTGTGTGGGAGAGGCATACCCTTTGCCCGTTAAAGAATACACTGGATGGCCTTGACGAGAGGCTACCATCTG
Organism: Ryuthela nishihirai; assembly: GCA_038380435.1. Taxonomy (NCBI): domain Eukaryota; kingdom Metazoa; phylum Arthropoda; class Arachnida; order Araneae; family Heptathelidae; genus Ryuthela; species Ryuthela nishihirai. Next base: position 54,180,138 of record JAWZYU010000027.1, read on the forward strand.
TCTTCCAACAGCTGTTCCAGTGGGTTCCCTCCACCAACCTTCTGTGAGCCTTCGGGGTCCATGTGACCTGGCCATTTAGCCCATGGTGTGGAAAAAAGTGCCGCTCAGAGGTAAAACAACCCAACGTTAAAGAACTCGCTGGATGGCCTTGACGGGAGGCTACCATCTGTCTCCCAACAGCTGTTCCAGTGGATCCTCTCCCCAAACCTTCTCTGAGCCTTCCGGGTCCATGTGACCTGGCCATTTATCCCATTGTTTTCAAAAAGTGCCGCTCAGAGGTAAAACAACCCAAATCACAACCTGATCTCTACTTCTGTATAAATTGCTATTTTTTTTTTGGTTAATACATATGTATAATAAAGATTAATCCCGAAAGAGCAAACGCCTTCCCCAATAAACGAAGCCCCCTTTATCACCCTAGTTACGCCCACTGGTTAATAATAACAGACACAAAAGAGTCAGAATTTCTGCAAATGAGCAATGAACGATCCAAAATCACAATTTCCTCAGAAGATCAATCACTACACGTAAAACGTATATATATACTCGCAGAGACGGATACAGGGGGAACTACAACCCCCCCCCCCCCCCGTATCCGGCCCAAAATCACAAAGGACCCAAATCACAATGACCCCAAAGCTCTTAGTGGTAGTCAAGGAAGGTGAATTTCTGAATCTCTGTCCTTGCTGAAAGCCTCTAAGGAGAATCATTGCAATGGAGAAACGGATAGGGGCCTGACCGGTCTGACCCACTTGGAAGCAGTTTCGGCCAAGTTGTCATTGATCCTGAGGGGCCTGACCGGTCTGACCCACTTGGGAGCAGTTTCGGCCAAGTTGTCATTGATCCTGAGGGGCCTGACCGGTCTGACCCACTTGGAAGCAGTTTCGGCCAAGTTGTCATTGATCCTGAGGGGCCTGACCGGTCTGACCCACTTGGAAGCAGTTTCGGCCAAGTTGTCATTGATCCTGAGGGGCCTGACCGGTCTGACCCACTTGGAAGCAGTTTCGGCCAAGTTGTCATTGATCCTGAGGGGCCTGACCGGTCTGACCCACTTGGGAGCAGTTTCGGCCAAGTTGTCATTGATCCTGAGGGGCCTGACCGGTCTGACCCACTTGGAAGCAGTTTCGGCCAAGTTGTCATTGATCCTGAGGGGCCTGACCGGTCTGACCCACTTGGAAGCAGTTTCGGCCAAGTTGTCATTGATCCTGAGGGGCCTGACCGGTCTGACCCACTTGGAAGCAGTTTCGGCCAAGTTGTCATTGATCCTGAGGGGCCTGACCGGTCTGACCCACTTGGGAGCAGTTTCAGCCAAGTTGTCATTGATCCTGAGGGGCCTGACCGGTCTGCCCCACTTGGAAGCAGTTTCGGCCAAGTTGTCATTGATCCTGAGGGGCCTGACCGGTCTGACCTACTTGGAAGCAGTTTCGGCCAAGTTGTCATTGATCCTGAGGGGCCTGACCGGTCTGACCCACTTGGAAGCAGTTTCGGCCAAGTTGTCATTGATCCTGAGGGACCTGACCGGTCTGCCCCACTTGGAAGCAGTTTCTGCCAAGTTGTCATTGATCCCGATAGCATGTCCACGCACCCAGCAGATCACGAGAGATCAAAACCCACTTTCGGTGGATAAAGGGACCACGGCTCATTTTCTTATCAGAGGAATGACGGCTTTTCCCTAGTTCCATTGGGCATTTCTTTCCTCACCGAAAGATGAGAGGATCTCAACTTTGATATCGGGGGGATTCGAACCTGGGGGACATCAAGAAAATCCTGTCGCCAACCCCACAAAAGACAATGGACATTTCGATTCTCAATCGTGTCACGTGACACGAAGGTTGCCAGATCACTAATTTCTAAAAATAAATCGCTGCCAGATATTTTTTCTGAATTCTGTAATCAACCATAGTGTTCGGATACTTTTTTAATATATATAATGCATATGAATATATAATGCAATGAATATGGAGCGTGTGCAGTTACCGTTCACAGCAAACTGGAGCGGTTGCGGTTAATGTTCACAGCACATTGGATCGTGTGAGCTCACAAAAACCTGGATCGTGTGGGCCCACTCACAGAAATATTGAGCGTGTGCAGTTACCGTTCACAGCAAACTGGAGCGGTTGCGGTTAATGTTCACAGCACATTGGATCGTGTGAACTCACAAAAACCTGGATCGTGTGGGCCCACTCACAGAAATATTGAGCGTGTGCAGTTACCGTTCACAGCAAACTGGAGCGGTTGCGGTTAATGTTCACAGCACATTGGATCGTGTGAGCTCACAAAAACCTGGATCGTGTGGGCCCACTCACAGAAATATTGAGCGTGTGCAGTAACTGTGCACACGCTCCAGTTTGCTGTGAACGGTAACTGGAGCCTGTACAGTTGCTGTACACGCTCCAGATATTTTTTCTGAATTCTGTAATCAACCATAGTATTCGGATACTTTTCTGAGCGACTGTACGTCCCTGATTGTCATTAAAAAACAACCTAAAAGTTAGATGACGTTTGGCTTCAGCGGAAGAATCACAACTACCGTGCTCGTTCCGCGGACAGGAATCATCCGAATGCAATGACAGTTACCGGAAATAATATATCCGTCGCTGAGGAAAGGAAGGTAAAACTTCCGGTATTTTTCTGCAACCATTACACCACTCCCTCTTTCGCTCCCCCCCACCAATTCCATACCCCTCGTTATCACCCTCCCTCCAAGTGTCGTCACTACTCGTGCCACAACTGCGGCGGGGATTGGTTTAGCCGGTAGCGCACCAGGCTCTTAATCTGTAGTTCCCTGGTTCAAGCGTTCGGATTTATCTCCGGTAAAGCGGCAATCCACCATCGATCAGAAAAAAGGGCGGTACCGATGGCCTTCGAAAAGTCGCCGTCCCTCAGGTGGCACGTTAAGCTGTAGTTCCGTTTGTTGGGTTTGGGTTGCGTTGTTTTACCTCTGAGCGGCACTTTTTTGAACACCATGGGCTAAATGGCCATGTCACAAGGACCCCAAAGGCTCAGAGAATGTTGGGGGAGGAGACCCACTGGAACAACTGTTGGGAGACAGATGGTAGCCTCCCGTCAAGGCCATCCAGCGTGTTCCTTAACGTGCACAGGGTATGGCTCTCCCAGGCACAAAGTGCCACGGCTTAACGTCCCATCCGACGGACGGCGACCTTTCCAAGCACCGGTGTCCCCTACTGACAGTGGGCAGGGCGGGGAATTTTGTGGAGACAAATCTCAACGCTGGCCCAGCTGGGACTCGAACCTGGGAACTACAGATTACGAGCCTGACGCGCTACCGATAAGCCGATCCCTTCTCCTCTACCAAAGAACCACGAGACTGTCTAAGCATCAACTGCGCAGTCTCATAGTCTCCCAAAGTTGCAGTTAACGCTACGACGACTACCGTGGAATATTACATCGATTTTTACCGTGAAATCTGATTTCCTCCGGGGGTGGGGCGGGGGTGGCTCAGTCAGTAGCGCGCCAGGCTCGTAATCTGTAGTTCCCAGGTTCGAGTCCCAGCTGGGTCAGCGTTGAGATTTATCTCCGCAAAATTCCCCGCCCTGCCCATGGTCAGTAGGGGACACCGATGGGTCTTGCCCGCCCTGCCCACTGTCAGTAGGGGACACCGATGGGCTTGAAAAGTCCGCCGTCCGTCGGATGGGACGTTAAGCCGTGGCCCCGTGTGCGGGAGAGCCATACCCTGTGCACGTTAAAGAACACGCTGGATGACCTTGACGGTAGGCTACCATCTGTCTCCCAACAGCTGTTCCAGTGGGTCCCCTCCCCCAACCTTCTCTGAGCCTTCGGGGTCCATGTGACCTGGCCATTTAGCCCATGGTGTGCAAAAAAAGTGCCGCTCAGAGGCAAACAACCCAACCCGTCGGATGGGACGTTAAGCCGTGGCCCCGTGTGCGGGAGAGCCATACCCTGTGCACGTTAAAGAACACACTGAATGGCCTTGATGGGAGACTACCATCTGTCTCCTAACAGCTGTTCCAGTGGATCCCCTGCCCCAACCTTCTCTGAGCCTTCGGGGTCCCTGTGACCTGGCCATTTAGCTCATGGTATGCAAAAAACGTATTCAATCAAAAATGCCGCTAAGAGGTAAAACAACCCAACCCAACCTCCGGGGGCCCTACAATCGGATTGGGAGAAAAGTGGACAAATAACAACGAGTGACTGTCTTTTAAGTTACTTACGCGCCCATCGCTTCGGACTCGACAAGATTGCTTTCCGGCATCGCAGCCATCCCCCAAGATTCTATCTTGCTTGTGTCTGCCACCCCGTGGTGATCCCCTTCGGCATTGATGGGGCAGCACGGAGCCAACGTGACTCCAGATTCTTCCTGCCGCTGTTCGTTGACGATGTCCTTGACCAGAAGAGGCACCAGATCGTCCAGAATCCGATCTTCTTCCATGCTCACCGAGGAATTCCTCTTCTCTGGCGTCATGTGCCAGCCACTATTCTGAGGTCGGTGTGGCTCTGACCTCGAGGCACCACCTCCTCTGACGATTTTTTGAGACGAACTCGAACCTCGAGCGTCACTGGCAACAAGAGGAAGCTCGTTTTCCCCGCCTCCCGTCGGTGATTTCCTCCCGACTTCTTTTCGCTTGACACTCGGAGATGCTTCTCCTCGATCCAAACTCCAACGATGCCACGGCTTCTTCAAAAATTCATCTTCATCCTCTTTACTTCTCTTTCGCTTCATCGTCATCGTCTTCGGTGCCTTTCGTCTGCTTTTGTCGCCACTCACAGCTTCATCTTTAGAGGGATGATCCCGGAGGATGATCTCCGCGGAGGCGTCTTTCCTCCGGAGCAGATGAGCGATCGACAGGTCAGAGTCGGCGATGCTCTCTGCCCCCAGAGTGTTGTCCCCGTCGCCATGGAAACGACCCTCCGTTTGAGAGCGGAGCGAGGAATGACGTTCTGCGTGTTCCACGTCCGGAGGCGTGTCTCGGCCTACTCGAGGCGCGGGTTCGGTTCTGGGCGCGCACGTGATCACTGACACGCAGACACACAGATGGAAGAGAAATGAGAATCCGTAGCTCGTGCATCTTCTCATCTGAAAAGAAGGAAGGAAAAAGAAATGCCGCGAATCCGAAGTGAAAAGATGAAAGCTCCAGGAGGAGGGAATTTTATTTTTGTAAATGGGGAAAAAGTTTTTTAAAATTAGGTTTTATTTAGGAAACATGTCTTTATAATCATTTTCACCAGCGATGGAATCCGTTTTTAGATTACAAGGACATGTTGCGGGCCCGTAACCAAAAAAAAAGAAGGGGGAGAGGTGCTCACCCTTCTAGCATGCTCATTATTCCTCCCCCCCTCTCCAGCAAGCTCTTTAGTCTGAATTTTTGAAAATTTTAACTTCGTATTTTACAATTGTTGCCGTCCCATGGCCGAGTGGTTAGCGCACTTGGCTACTGATCTAAGGGACCTAGGTTCGAGCCCCGGATAAGGCATGGCTGTTTGTGTCGTTTTTCTGCTGAGGTCCTGCTATCCTCTCAGATCTTCTACTATGGCATATAAACTGACAGGCTTCTGTCAGACCTCTGTGGCAAGCAGCTGCTTGAGGGGGTATTTATTTTTTTTAATTTTTTTATTTTACAATTTAAATGTTCATTTACATCAGGAGTGCCGATGCAGAATTTGTGATTGTCATAAACTCACAGTTCTTATTGGGGGCGGGGGGGGGGGCTCAGTCGGAAGCGCACCAGGTTTGTAATCTGTAGTTCCCAGTTCGAGTCCCAGCTGGGTGAGCGTTGAGGTTTATCTCCGCAAAAATTCCTCGCCCTGCCCACGGTCAGTAGGGAACACCGAAGGGTTTGGAAAGGCCACCGTCCGTCGGATGGGACGTTAAGCCGTGGCCCCGTGTGCGGTGCAAGTTAAATATACCCATACCTTGTGCACGTTAAAGAACACGCTGGATGGTCTTGACGGGAGGCTACCATCCCCCAACCTTCTCTGAGCCTTCGGGGTCCATGTGACCTGGCCATTTAACCCATTGTGTGCAAAAAAGTGCCGCTCAGAGGTAAAACTACAGCCTTATCTAATACTTTACGAGATCTCTAAAATGCAAGACCCCTAGACCACATGGGAATTAAGCCCCTGTGTCATATTTGCTCTTAACAGATGGAGCCGTCAGAAGCGGTCACAGGCACGAAGTCATCGTGATGATCTCCTTTTGATCCAGCTCAGTGACCCCTAAAGAGTACTCCTCAGAAAAAAGATTAATTTAAAATCAATTTACTTTTCACACGATCAGAATATTTTCTTGAAAGTGCCTTATGAGGAAGTTGAAAAAAACAAAAATTTGGATGACTGACATCTGAAATATGAGAATACGAATTACTCGTGAAGCCGTTCTCTTGTTCTGTGAGGAGGGTGAGACCTACGGAAAGACAGTAATAAGATCTGTGGTGAAGACGAGGCGTCAGCAGAATGGCAACAGTCAGGTCCTCTACGAAGACAAGACCTCAGCAGAAAGAAAACAATGCGGTTTGTGAGAAACACGACAACTCAACAGAAAGACAACAATGAAGTCTGTGAGGAAGACGAGAACTCAGCAGAAAGATAACAATGAGGTTTTGTGAGAAAGACGAGATTGCAATCGAAAGACAACAATGAAATCTGTGAGGAAGACGAGAACTCAGCAGAAAGATAACAATGAGGTTTTGTGAGAAAGACGAGATTGCAATCGAAAGACAACAATGAAGTCTGTGAGGAAGACGAGAACTCAGCAGAAAGATAACAATGAGGTTTTGTGAGAAAGACGAGATTGCAATCGAAAGACAACAATGAAGTCTGTGAGGAAGACGAGAACTCAGCAGAAAGATAACAATGAAGTTTTGTGAGAAAGACGAGATTGCAATCGAAAGACAACAATGAAGTCTGTGAGGAAGACGAGAACTCAGCAGAAAGATAACAATGAGGTTTTGTGAGAAAGACGAGATTGCAATCGAAAGACAACAATGAAGTCTGTGAGGAAGACGAGAACTCAGCAGAAAGATAACAATGAGGTTTTGTGAGAAAGACGAGATTGCAATCGAAAGACAACAATGAAGTCTGTGAGGAAGACGAGAACTCAGCAGAAAGATAACAATGATGTTTTGTGAGAAAGACGAGATTGCAATCGAAAGACAACAATGAAGTCTGTGAGGAAGACGAGAACTCAGCAGAAAGATAACAATGAGGTTTTGTGAGAAAGGCGAGATTGCAATCGAAAGACAACAATGAAGTCTGTGAGGAAGACGAGAACTCAGCAGAAAGATAACAATGATGTTTTGTGAGAAAGACGAGATTGCAATCGAAAGACAACAATGAAGTCTGTGAGGAAGACGTGACCTCAACATAAAGACGACAATGAGGTTTTGTGAGAAAGACGAGATTACAATCGAAATTCAACAATGAAATCTGTGAGGAAGACGTGACCTCAACAGAAAGACGACAATGAAGTCTGTGAGGAAACGAGACCTCAGCACGAAGACAACAATTAGATTTGTGAGAAAGACGAGATTACAATCGAAAGACAACAATGAAGTCTGTGAGGAAGACGAGAACTCAGCAGAAAGATAATTAATTTTGTGAGGAAGACGAGACCTCAACAGGAAGACAACAATGAAGTTTGTGAGGAAGACGAGACCTCAATAGGAAGACAACAATGAATTTTGTGAGGAAGACGAGACCTCAACAGGAAGACAACAATGAAGTCTGCGACGAAGACGAGACCTCAACAGGAAGACAACAATGAAGTCTGTGAGGAAGACGAGACCTCAACAGGAAGACAACAATGAAGTCTGTGAGGAAGACGAGACCTCAACAGGAAGACAACAATTTAGTCTGTGAGGAAGACGAGACCTCAACAGGAAGACAACAATTTAGTCTGTGAGGAAGACAAGACCTGAATAGGAAGACAACAATGAATTTTGTGAGGAAGACGAGACCTCAACAGGAAGACAACAATGAAGTATGTGAGGAAGACAAGACCTCAACAGGAAGACAACAGTGAATTTTGTGAGGAAGACGAGACCTCAACAGGAAGACAACAATGAAGTCTGTGAGGAAGACGAGACCTCAACAGGAAGACAACAATGAATTTTGTGAGGAAGACGAGACCTCAACAGGAAGACAACAATGAATTATGTGAGGAAGACGAGACCTCAACACGAAGACAACAATGAATTTTGTGAGGAGACGAGACCACAACAGGAAGACAACAATTAATTTTTGTGAGGAAGACGAGACCTCAACAGGAAGACAACAATTATTTTTTGTGAGGAAGACGAGACCTCAACAGGAAGACAACAATTAATTTTTGTGAGAAATGACGAGACCTCAGCAGAAAGACAACAATGAAGTCTGTGAGGAAGAGAAGACCTCAACAGGAAGGCAACCTATCTCAGAAAACCAAACATCCATCCCTTGATTCGGCAGTCGGATCCCGACCCATTTTCCCATTAAATCCATCACGAAAATGGAGTGCAATCGGCAATATAAAAAAGGTGACGAACTGATTACGATTTCTGCCAGCGAAGAGAATTTCTGTCTTCGCATCTAGAATAGAATTTTTCTCTCGTGTGAGAAGCGCTCATTTCAGTCGCAGTCATTCAGTCTCGCCCGACTCTCGATAGATCGATTCCCTCGCGCCAAACAAATGGAGCGCGTGCAGACACGCACACAGCGAGTGGAACGAACCACGTGACATGGTTGCGCTCCATTTCATTGCTTTTTTTAGGTCTTCAGTTGGTTGCTCTACGGGACTGTGTCGCCACTGTGAAAGATTCGGTGTTTTAAGACTAATGAACGATAATGAATGGTTGCAGGGTTTTTTTCGCTTTCAGATGCTTTTTTTTAACGTCGTATTTCTTTTTTTCGCGCTTAATGGAATAAACTGCCAGGTCACAAGGATCCATAGGGCTCAGAGTCAAGTTGGGAGGGGGGGGGGAATGATTCACTTGACAGCTGTTAAGAGACGGAAGGCTGTCGTTAAGGCCATCTGCCATGTTCTTTAGGGGCGGGGGTGGCTCAGTCGGTAGCGCGCCAGGCTCGTAATCTGTAGTTCCCAGATTCGAGTCTCAGCTGTGTCAGCGTTGAGACTTCGCAAAATTCGCCGCCCTGCCCATAGCCAGTATGGGACACCGATGGACTTGGAAAGGCCTGCGTCCGTCTGATGGGACATTAAGCCGTGTGCGAGAGAGCCATACCCTGTGCACGTTAAAGAACACGCTGGATGGCCTTGACGGGAGGCTACCATCTGTCTCCCAACAGCTGTTCCAGTAGGTCTCCTCCCCCAACCTTCTCTGAGCCTTCGGGGTCCTTGTTACCTGGCCATTTAGCACATGGTGTGCAAAAAAGTGCCGCTCAGAGGGAAAACAACCCAACCATAGTGACGGAGTGCTTATCGTCTTGGATGCAAATAGAAGGGACCTGGGTTCGAACCCCAGATAAAGCATGGAAATTTCCTCTCTGTTGTCTTTCTGTTGAGGTCTGTGAGGAAGACGAGACCTCAACAGGAAGACAAGACCTCAATAGGTAAAAAATCTGTGCCCTCCGCACCGATTTTTTCTTTTGCAGTTATTAATTTACAAGCTACTGTGAAACCTTCGTGACAAGTAGTTGCTTGAAGTGTAATTTGTTTTATTTTCGGTTTAAAATTTCTGTGATAGTGATAGCTTCAATCAATCGCTTGGCTACGTGCTTGGTATGCGATGTTCACATATTTTGTGGTGGATTGCGGAAAAACGTCGTTAGATTTATGGGTTTCGTGAATTTTCTATCACCCTATATGCACACTCATACACTATATTGCAAAAAAAAAGTATCCGGACACTTTCATGTTAAGTGAACGAATGGCCACATTCAAATCTACCTAACTTTGAAAATAAGCTTTTTACGGAAAAAAGTCACTAGGCATAAATTGAAGATCTCGGTCAGAGCTCTCTAAATCTGTATTTTCTATGGGGCGGGGGTGGCTCAGTCGGTAGCGCGCCAGGCTCGTAATCTGTAGTTACCAGGTTCGAGTCCCAGCTGGGTCAGCGTTGAGATTTATCTCCGCAAAATTTCCCCTCCCAGCCCACGGTCAGTAGGAGACACTGATGGACTTGGAAAGGCCGCCGTCCGTCGGATGGGACGTTAAGCCGTGGCCCCGTGTGCGGGAGAGTCATACTCTGTGCACGTTAAAGAACACGCTGGATGGTCTTGACGGGAGGCTACCATCTGTCTCCCAACAGCTGTTCCAGTGGGTCCCCTCCCCCAACCTTCTCTGAGCCTTCGGTGTCCATGTGACCTGGCCATTTAGCCCATGGTGTGTAAAAAAGTGCCGCTCAGAGGTAAAACAACCCAACCCAACTCTATTTTCTATAATATTAATCTAATATTTAAAGAATTATGGAAGCTATAATATTTAACAACAGATGTTCTCACACACACTTCCAAATAATTTTCCCCCCAAATTGATGAAAACATCAAAAATACATAAAATTCCAATATCGCATTTATATTGCTAACAACTTGTCATAACAGTTGTGATTTAACTTTTTGAAGTAAATTTTCAAAACTAGCAAAAGTTTCACTTAAATGTTTCAGCTTCCATAACTCTTTAAATATTAGATTAATGTTATAGGAAATAAAGATTTAGAGAGCTCTGACCGAGATCTTCAATTTATGTCTAATGACTTTTTTCCGTAAAAAGCTTATTTTCAAAATTAGGTAGATTTGAATGTGGCTATTCGTTCACTTAACATGAAAGTGTCCGGACACTTTTTGCAATATAGTGTATATAATATATATAGTATATACAGGGTCGGATGCAGAAAAAAAAAAGGGTACAGTACTGTGCAAATTAGTTGGGACAATAGGAAAATGCAGTAACAAAGGCACAACTAAAATATTTATTTGTTTAATTGTGTAGTTAATAGTGAATGTGACCCCCCCCCCCCCCCTTAGCTTTAATTACTTCTTTCACCCTCTCAACCATTGATGCCACTAGCTTTCCACCTATCTCCTTCACTTCAGGGTCGTGGTACCACACTTTCATGACACTTTCTATCATTTTGGTTTTCGTCGTGCAATCCATCTTAGTTATGCGCGCTTTAATAATGGCCCACAAATTTTCAATGGGGTTTAGATCGGGTGAATTTCCTGGCCACTCCAATACCTTCAAGTGTTGCTGGGTAAAGAAGCTCTTAGCAAGCTTAGAATTGTGGCATGGAGCCAGATCCTGTTGAAATACCCCATCGCCTTTAAGAAACAGCTTCTGCAGTGTTGGGACCATTTTCGCCTCCAGAACGCCTATGTACTTTTTACTCTCCATCATTCCTTCAATGGGGTGAAGCGTCTGTGGCCCGGAAGCTGCACGCGCAAGTTTAGACTTGCAGCAGAAGGTTACGAACAAGTTTAGACTTGCAGCAGAAGGTTACGAACTAGTTTAGACTTGCAGCAGAAGGTTACGAACAAGTTTAGACTTGCAGCAGAAGGTTACGAATAAGTTTAGACTTGCAGCAGAAGGTTACGAACAAGTTTAGACTTGCAGCAGTTTAGACTCTGCAGCGGAAGGGACTTAGCATTCCTTAGCTTGTCCCAACTAATTCGCACAGTACTCTATGTGTGTGGGGAAGAGTAGGGGGATGCCAAGAAATGCAATCGAGGCGGGAAAATATGAAGGGGGGGGGTAGAGACTGGATTCCCAATGCAGTGTAATATTTCCTCCTCCGTTTTATGGGGCTTAAATTTTTTTAGTGAAAAATGCTTGAAATATAAATAACTTTAATAATTTTTCGCCTTTGGTACCCTTAGTATCATTCTGAAAAGGAGGGGTCTTAGTCCCCCCCTGTATCCGTCTCTGCGAGTATATATGTTACCGCTAAAGCTCGAAAGCCGTTAATGTGCACATTACCTAGCTAATCTGCAGATTAACTGATTTGCTCCGTTAACGTGCGGAATTAAGAGTTTTCCGCATTTTACCTAGGTAATGTGCACATTAACGGCTTCCGTATCGTTAAAGTTCAAAAGTTTGTTTCTCTCATAGTGGTGAATCTCTTGAATATGAATCTTCGTGTCACGTGATTCACTCGTCCGCATTATAAAAAACGCCCCGGATGAGCGGAGGCCAAGTGAGAACGAATCGGTAAAGTGATTCATTCTTGATAACGAATCACTAAAATGATTCGTTCGCACTTGGCCTGCTCATTTTGGGGGCGTTTTTTCTAATTCGGACGACTGATTCATGTTGACAGAGGGATGACTCTGGTTTCAACTCTACTCTCGGACACTAGATAAATAACATTATGTTAATTTAAGCGTACAGAAACGTTCCTGTTGTTCCAGCAAAGATCTTATTTTCACTTTAACGAGTGCCTAGTAGGTAATGTGCAGATTATCCAGGTAATTTGAGAAATGAAACAATTTTCCGCACGTTAACGGATCACCCTAGTTAATCTGCACAATACCTAGATAATCTGTAGAATAACTGATTTCTGCACTTTAGCGGTAACATATATATATTATACGTTTTACGTGTAGTGATTGATGCTCTGAGGAAATTGTGATTTTGGATCGTTCATTGCTCATTTGCAGAAATTCTGACTCTTTTGTGTCTGTTATTATTAACCAGTGGGCGTAACTAGGGTGATAAAGGGGGCTTCGTTTATTGGGGAAGGCGTTTGCTATTTCGGGATTAATCTTTATTATACATATGTATTAACCAAAAAAAAAATAGCAATTTTCACAGAAGTAGAGATCGGGGTTGTGATTTGGATTGCGTTGTTTTACCTCTGAGCGGCACTTTTTGAAAACAATGGGATAAATGGCCAGGTCACACAGACCCCGAAGACTCAGAGAAGGTTGGGGGAGGGGACCCACTGGAACAGCTGTTGGGAGACAGATGGTAGTCTCCCGTCAAGGCCATCCAGCGTGTTCTTTAACGTGCACAGGGTATGGCTCTCCCGCACACGGGATCACAGCTTAACGTCCCATCCGACGGACGGCGGCCTTTACCAAGCCCATCGGTGTCCCCTACTGACCGTGGGCAGGGCGGGGAATTTTGCGGAGATAAATCTCAACGCTGACCCAGGTGGGACTCGAACCTAGGAACTGCAGTTTACGAGCCTGGCGCGCTACCGACTGAGCCACCCCCGCCCAGGGGGTTGTGATAGGAGGGTAATTAAAAGAATTCATCACAATGGTTATGACCCTGTTTCTTAATGCCTATTATCTTAAATCGTTCATTATTTTAATTTTATACATCATTTTATTACTTATTTTGTAAATAGATGAAGATATTGAGTCCATAATTAAAGCATTCGAAAGAATGACCGAAAGAATTTGTTTCAATCTCCAATTGGGGCGGAGGTGGCTCAGTCGGTAGCGCGCCAGGCTCCTAATCTGTAGTTCCCAGGTTCGAGTCCCAGCTGGGTCAGCGTTGAGATTTATCTCCGCAAAACTCCCCGCCCTGCCCACGGTCAGTAGGGGACACCGATGGGCTTGGAAAGGCCGCCGTCCGTCGGATGGGACGTTAAGCCGTGACCCCGTGTGCTGGAGAGCCATACTCTGTGCACGTTAAAGAACACGCTGGATGGCCTTGACGGGAGGCTACCATCTGTCTCCCAACAGCTGTTCCAGTGGGTCCCCTCCCCCAACCTTCTCCGAGCCTTCGGGGTCCTTGTAACCTGGCCATTTAGCCAATGGTGGGCAAAAAAGTGCCGCTCAGAGGTAAAACAACCCAACAACTCAAAAACAATGCGATTTACATACAAACTATTAAAGACTATTTTAACAGAAAGCTTTACCTTTATTATGAAGACGGCGTCTGCTTCAAGCAGACATCTTATTTTCCTGCCCTTTATTAGAGAGGAGAAAAAAAAAAATGCCAACAAATGTTTTTTGTTCAATACTGAAATAGTTTTAAGACAAATGCTACATTTTATGTTTATGGAAAAAGTTTAGGTTTTATTTCTTAGTCACTCATTTTTCCCGTAAGAAATATTTGAAATTTGAATTGCGGTGACGTCAAAAACGTCATCGGATGAATCGGCGACTTTATCGCGAAACAATCATCTCTTCTGCGCAGTAAGAAATGCGCAACAAACGGCGAACTGGGGGACAAGAGGTCGCATTGTTAAAACTACTACTTACATTAATTGATTTAATGGAGAGATTTATTTCCAGTAAATGAAACAGTTTATAACAATTGAAAATAAAGCTGTAACCGTAACCGGATTAATCCGTTGTTTTGGGAAGGACCGCGGGTTCTTGATCAGTTTGGAATTTAGGGGATTTTGTTAGATTTTAGATTGAAATTTGTGTTGGAAGTTGCTTTGAACTATTCCGTAAGTATTATCGCCACGAGTATTTCGTATATTATTATTATATAGTGACATTTCTAACAGGCCATAACTATTCTTATTTTAGTCATTAGCGTTATGTAACGAAGTTAATTGACAAAGATTCGTTCTGGGTGGATTGGGTTGTTTTGCCTCTGAGCGGCACTTTTTTGCACACAATAGGCTAAATACCAGGTCACAAAGACCCCGAAGGCTCAGAGAAGGTTGAGGGGGGAGACCCACTGGAGATCTGTTAGGAGACAGATGGTAGCCTCTTGTCAAGACCAGTGGGGCGGGGGTGGCTCAGTCGGTAGCGCGCCAGGCTCGTAATCTGTAGTTCCCAGGTTCGAGTCCCAGATGGGTCAGCGTTGAGATTTATCTCCGTAAAAATTCTCCGCCCTGTCCACGGTCAGTAGGGGACACCGATGGGCTTGGAAAGGCCGCCGTCCGTCGGATGGGACGTTAAGCCGTGGCACCGTGTGCGGGAGAGCCATACCCTGTGCACGTTAAAGAACACGCTGGATGGCCTTGACTGGAGGCTACCATCTGTCTCCCAACAGCTGTTCCAGTGGGTCCCCTCCCCCAACCTTCTCTGAGCCTTCGGGGTCCATGCGACCTGGCCATTTAGCCCATGGTGTGCAAAAAAGTGCCTAGCCAATTATCCCATGGTATGCACAAAAGTGCCGCTCAGAGGTAAAACAACCCAACGATACTGCACAGCGAAGGTTCGTCACTTCTTCTGATAATGCACAGTTTAAGCTCGAAACTTCTGAGACTGAGCAGATGAAGTTCCAATGTTTCTTTCCAGGCAGGATTTTTCTTTTGACCAGTTGCTTCTTTTGAGTAAGTGAAATTTCAAGACTTTTCTTCTGAGACTGTGTAGGTGAAGTTTCGACACTTGCTTTGCGACTATGCAGGTGAAGCATCAACACTTCTTCTGAGACTGTGTAGGTGAAGTTTCGACACTTCCTTTGCGACTATGCAGGTGAAGCATCAACACTTCTTCTGAGACTGTGTAGGTGAAGTTTCGATACTTCCTTTGCGACTATGCAGGTGAAGCATCAACACTTCTTCTGAGACTGTGTAGGTGAAGTTTCGACACTTCCTTTGCGATTATGCAGGTGAAACATCAACACTTCTTCTGAGACTGTGTAGGTGAAGTTTCGACACTTCCTTTGCGACTATGCAGGTGAAGCATCAACACTTCTTCTGAGACTGTGTAGGTGAAGTTTCGACACTTCCTTTGCGACTCTGCAGGTGAAGCATCAACACTTCTTCTGAGACTGTGTAGGTGAAGTTTCGACACTTCCTTTGCGATTATGCAGGTGAAACATCAACACTTCTTCTGAGACTGCGTAGGTGAAGTTTCGACACTTCCTTTGCGACTATGCAGGTGAAGCATCGACACTTCTTCTGAGACTGTGTAGGTGAAGTTTCGACACTTCCTTTGCGAATATGCAGGTGAAGCATCAACACTTCTTCTGAGACTGTGTAGGTGAAGTTTCGACATTTCCTTTGCGATTATGCAGGTGAAACATCAACACTTCTTCTGAGACTGTGTAGGTGAAGTGTCGACACTTCCTTTGCGACTATGCAGGTGAAGCATCAACAGTTCTTCTGAGACTGTGTAGGTGAAGTTTCGACACTTCCTTTGCGCCTATGCAGGTGAAGCATCAACACTTCTTCTGAGACTGTTTAGGTGAAGTTTCGATACTTCTTTTGAGACTAGAGCGCTTTATTCTGACTTCATTCCGTCCTGACTTGGGGCGGGGGTGGCTCAGTCGGTAGCGCGCCAGGCTCGTAATCTGTAGTTCCCAGGTTCGAGTCCCAGCTGCTCAGCGTTGAGATTTATCTCCGCCAAACTGCCCGCCCTTCACACGGTCAGTAGGGGACACTGATGGGCTTGGAATGGCCGCCGTCCGTCGGATGGAACGTTAAGCCGTGGCCCCGTGTGTGGGTGAGCCATACCCTGTGCACGTTAAAGAACACGCTGGATGGCCTTGACTGGAGGCTACCATCTGTCTCCCAACAGCTGTTCCAGTGGGTCCCCTCCCCCAACCTTCTCTGAGCCTTCGGGGTCCATGTGACCTGGCCATTTAGCCCATGGTGTGCAAAAAAGTGCCTAGCCAATTATCCCATGGTATGCACAAAAGTGCCGCTCAGAGGTAAAACAACCCAACGATACTGCACAGCGAAGGTTCGTCACTTCTTCTGATAATGCACAGTGTAAGCTCGAAACTTCTGAGACTGAGCAGATGAAGTTCCAATGTTTCTTTTCAGGCAGGATTTTTCTTTTGACCAGATGCTTCTTTTGAGTAAGTGAAATTTCAAGACTTTTCTTCTGAGACTGTGTAGGTGAAGTTTCGACACTTGCTTTGCGACTATGCAGGTGAAGCATCAACACTTCTTCTGAGACTGTGTAGGTGAAGTTTCGACACTTCCTTTGCGATTATGCAGGTGAAACATCAACACTTCTTCTGAGACTGTGTAGGTGAAGTTTCGACACTTCCTTTGCGACTATGCAGGTGAAGCATCAACACTTCTTCTGAGACTGTGTAGGTGAAGTTTCGACACTTCCTTTGCGATTATGCAGGTGAAACATCAACACTTCTTCTGAGACTGTGTAGGTGAAGTTTCGACACTTGCTTTGCGACTATGCAGGTGAAGCATCAACACTTCTTCTGAGACTGTGTAGGTGAAGTTTCGACACTTCCTTTGCGACTATGCAGGTGAAGCATCAACACTTCTTCTGAGACTGTGTAGGTGAAGTTTCGATACTTCCTTTGCGACTATGCAGGTGAAGCATCAACACTTTTTCTGAGACTGTGTAGGTGAAGTTTCGATACTTCCTTTGCGACTATGCAGGTGAAGCATCAACACTTCTTCTGAGACTGTGTAGGTGAAGTTTCGACACTTCCTTTGCGATTATGCAGGTGAAACATCAACACTTCTTCTGAGACTGTGTAGGTGAAGTTTCGACACTTCCTTTGCGACTATGCAGGTGAAGCATCAACACTTCTTCTGAGACTGTGTAGGTGAAGTTTCGACACTTCCTTTGCGACTATGCAGGTGAAGCATCAACACTTCTTCTGAGACTGTGTAGGTGAAGTTTCGACACTTCCTTTGCGACTATGCAGGTGAAGCATCAACACTTCTTCTGAGACTGTGTAGGTGAAGTTTCGATACTTCCTTAGCGACTATGCAGGTGAAGCATCAACACTTCTTCTGAGACTGTGTAGGTGAAGTTTCGACACTTCCTTTGCGATTATGCAGGTGAAACATCAACATTTCTTCTGAGACTGTGTAGGTGAAGTTTCGACACTTCCTTTGCGATTATGCAGGTGAAACATCAACACTTCTTCTGAGACTGTGTAGGTGAAGTTTCGACACTTCCTTTGCGACTATGCAGGTGAAGCATCAACACTTTTTCTGAGACTGTGTAGGTGAAATTTCGACACTTCCTTTGCGACTATGCAGGTGAAGCATCAACACTTCTTCTGAGACTGTGTAAGTGAAGTTTCGACACTTCCTTTGCGACTATGCAGGTGAAGCATCAACACTTCTTCTGAGACTGTGTAGGTGAAGTTTCGACACTTCCTTTGCGACTATGCAGGTGAAGCATCAACACTTCTTCTGAGACTGTGTAGGTGAAGTTTCGACACTTCCTTTGCGACTATGCAGGTGAAGCATCAACACTTCTTCTGAGACTGTGTAGGTGAAGTTTCGACACTTCCTTTGCGACTATGCAGGTGAAGCATCAACACTTCTTCTGAGACTGTGTAGGTGAAGTTTCGACACTTCCTTTGCGACTATGCAGGTGAAGCATCAACACTTCTTCTGAGACTGTGTAGGTGAAGTTTCGACACTTCCTTTGCGACTATGCAGGTGAAGCATCAACACTTCTTCTGAGACTGTGTAGGTGAAGTTTCGATACTTCTTTTGAGACTAGAGCTCTTTATTCTGACTACATTCCGTCCTGACCTGGGGCGGGGGTGGCTCAGTCGGTAGCGCGCCAGGCTCGTAATCTGTAGTTCCCATGTTCGAGTCCTAGCTGGTCAGCATTGAGATTTATCTCCGCAAAACTGCCCACCCTTCACACGGTCAGTAGGGGACACCGATAGGCTTGGAATGGTCGCCGTCCGTCGGATGGGACGTTAAACCGTGGCTCCGTGTGCGGGAGAGCCATACCCTGTGCACGTTAAAGTGTTCTTTAATGCTGAATGGCCTTGATGGGAGGTTAACATCTGTCTCCCAACAGCTGTTCCAGTGAGTCCCCTCCCCCAACCTTCTCTGAGCCTTTGGTGTCCATGTGACCTGCTGTGTAAAAAAGTGCCGCTCAGAGGTAAAACAACTCAAACAACCCAAATCCATCCTGCGGTTGCTTTATTCGAGTGTCATTAAAGTGCGAAAGCTAAGATTACAATTTAAACCATTTCTTGTAAGTAAAAAAACATTAATTTTTAAATCTGTTTTTGAAAAAACGAGTTAATGTTTCCACTTTGCTGTCTGTCTGTTATTCTGTGATCGGTTAATGCCAAAAAAAGTTAAGTTTTCCAACATACCCAGGCAGCAAATCATTGTTGTAAATTCCATGATCATCACACTCTTGATGATGAGTGTGATGATGATGAGAAATGATGTAGAATGTCAAGGGATTTTCTGATCATCACACTCTACATCATTTCACATCTACATCACATTCTACATCATACTTTTGGCAACAATGATTTGCTGCCTGGGTATGTCGGAAAACTTAATTTTTTTTTTTGGGTTCCAAAAGATAAATAAATATTTATTAAATTATTTTAATAAAATATCCATATTTACTTTTTCTCAATCATCCATTCGTTCTAATTTTCACCTTTAGAGGATGACGAATTCGTAAAACACTCAGCTTCATTGTCTTCGAAGCCGATCATTTCTATCGTCCAGAGTCTACAGACCATTCTTCTAGTTTTCTATTGGGTTATATAATTATCGCATTAGAAAATAAATGTTATTAACTAAATCCAGCTTGATAATTTTCGTCTGATGAAACTGTGAGCTAAAAACTTGAGCAATTTGGTTAAATTGGGTTGAGTTGTTTTACCTCTGAGCGGCACTTTTTTTGCACACCATGAGCTAAATGACCAGGTCATAAGGACCCCGAAGGCTCAGAGAAGGTTGGGGGAGGGGACCCACTGGAAGAGCTGTTGGGAGGCAGATGGTAGCCTCCCGTCAAGGCCATCCAAAGTGTTCTTTAACGTGCACAGGACCCCGAAGGCTCAGAGAAGGTTGGGGGAGGGGACCCACTGGAACAGCTGTTGGGAGACAGATGGTAGCCTCCCGTCAAGGCCATCCAGCGTGTTCTTTAACGTGCACAGGGTGTGGCTCTCCCGTAGACGGGGTCACGGCTTAACGTCCCATCCAACGGACGGCGGCCTTTCCAAGCCCATCGGTGTCCCCTACTGACCGTGGGCAGGGCGGGGAATTTTGCGGAGATAAATCTCAACGCTGACCCAGCTGGGACTCGAACCTGGGAACTACAGATTACGAGCCTGGCGCGCTACCGACTGAGCCACCCCCGCCCCTAATATCCATGGCAATGTCATGGATATGCAATTATCCATGAAATCCAAAACAGTTGCTTTGTATCATTTTATTTTAGCTCCGTAGTCTATGTCCGATATCAAAAATAAATTTAAATGGCAACTATAAAATTTTATTCCATATGGAACATATAGAATATAATTTTAGCCATTTTATTTTAATTTCTCCTTTCTTGCAGTCCGGTGGAATGTTTAAGTAATTGGAAAATCATACTCAATTCTTATTCTCAGACCCCCCCCCCCCCTCTTCGAAAATCTTACTCAATTCTTATTCTCAGACCCCCCCCCCCCCTCTTCGAAAATCTTACTCAATTCTTATTCTCAGACCCCCCCCCTCTTCGAAAATCTTACTCAATTCTTATTCTCAGACCCCCCCCCCCCCCCTCTTCGAAAATCTTACTCAATTCTTATTCTCAGACCGCCCCTCCACCCTCCAAACACTAAATTCTGGAACCTTTTCTGTAACTAAATTTTTTTACCCTCCCGAGACCAAATCCAGGTTACTTCCCTGTTAATTTCTAGCATTGATTCACAGTAAACAACAACAGAAGGCCAAAATGAATAAATCTGGTGTGAAAAGAATCCCACGTCATCTGGACGTGATCCCACCTACACCTGCCCCATATCTTTTATGCGTCATTTCCGGACCAAAGCTCGGTGCGGCTCTATTGACATCAGATAGAGAGAACGAAGGAGTAAAACGAGAGGACGACGGGGAAAGGGTGTTGCCACTTTATATCGAAATTGATCATCTTCCCCCATCGATAAATGCACTTTGGTCCCAACGCAAGACAGGCACAAAAGTCGAAAGGAGGGGAAGAAAAAGAAGTTGCACTGAGCTCCAGCGAAAGGGGGGAGGGGGAAAGAAGAGGGGTCAAGGGCAATCCGCGAATGACGTCACCGCGGCCCAAATGTCGAAGGTGTGTGAGCGTGCGCCATTAAGTATTGACGAGGGGAGGCCGCGTGCGTGACAGGGGAGTTTCCGCAAACAGTCGAACATTTTTGGCTCCTCTCCCGATCTCTGCTAAGAGAGAATTCGGATAAGGAAAGGTTACGCCTGCTTAGTATGCATTCCGTTCCCTTTCGCACGAGATAGAAGAGGGCCCCGGATGGTAAATGGGTTGCAGGGGAAATGACGACAACAATGCACTGACTTGCCGTTCCTTTCGATTCCCTACACGCGAACTATGGTGCTTTATGTTCTTCATTATTTATATATAGGGAGAGAGAAACTATATAACTTGTCTGGACGTTAGTTTTTGTTTGCGGGGAAGAAAAACTAGAATTTTTTTTTTAGGGAGATGGTCATAGCCAGTGTCGAATAGATAGATCGAACGGTGGACGCATAGATCGGTTCGTCATCTTTGTGATTGGAGATGGATTATTTTCTTTTACGAAAATGTTTTTCTCAGTTTGGTGAAATGGTTCACCTAAAGAATAGTTGGGGCGGGGGTGGCTCAGTCGGTAGCGCGCCAGGCTCGTAATCTGTAGTTCCCAGGTTCCAGTCCCAGCTGGGTCAGCGTTGAGATTTATCTCCGCAAAACTCCCCGCCCTGGCCACGGTCAGTAGGGGACACCGATGGTCTTGGAAAGGCCGCCGTCCGTCGGATGGGAAGTCAAGCCGTGGCTCCGTTTGCGAGAGAGAGCTATACCCTGTGCACGTTAAAGAACAGGCTGGATGGCCTTGACGGGAGGCTACCATCTGTCTCCCAACAGCTTTTCCAGTGGGTCCCCTCCCCCAACCTAGGCTGAGCCTTCGGGGTCCTTGTGACCTGGCCATTTAGCCCATGGTGTGGAAAGATAGTGCTTTATAATCTGGCAACCTTCGTGGCACGTGCCACGAAGGTTGCCAGATCACTAATTTCTAAAAAAAAATCGTTGCCAGATATTTTTTCTGAATTCTGTAATCCACCGTAGTGTTCGAATATTTTTTTGAGCGACTGTACTTTGTACGTTTTTTCCCCCTCTTAAACGATTGGTTAAAAACACAGCTCTCGAACAATGAAAGTGCGTATTTTTTGCCTTTTCTTTCAGAAGAGCAAAAGTGAATTCTTGGTAAATGGAGCATTTGTCCGATTGAGCGATAGATCCGGGCACTTAACGAATCGGGTGCGAGAGGTAGGAGAGCCCCCGAGTGATGGATTTCCGCGTGCCACGGCATCATCACTTCCCAGAGTCAATAGGAGCTGACATCGGGCGAGCAATCAGCGATATGGGCGGTAGCAATCGCACGGTTATAAAGCTCTCATTCAATCAAATTGTTGTCACCATTCATCTCTGTTGCTGTTCCTTTTCTTTTTCCCATTGCCTTTTTTTATTTGCGTTAACAGGGAACAAGAATTCACAAAATTACGATTTACGATTAAGTGGGTTGGGTTGGGTTGTTTTACCTCTGAGAGGCACTTTTTTTGTACACAAGGGGCTAAATGGCCAGGTCACGAGGACTCCGAGGGCTCAGAGAAGGTTGGGGGAGGGGACCCACTGGAACAGCTGTTGGGAGACAGATGGTAGCCTCCCGTCAAGGCCATCCAACGTGTTCTTTAACGTTGGGTTGTTTCACCTCTGAGCGGCACTTCTTTTGCACACCATGGGCTAAATGACCAGGCCACAAGGACCCGAAAGGCTCAGAGAAGGTTAAGGGCGGTGACCCACTGGAACAGCTATTGGGAGACAGATGATAGCCTCCCGTCAAGGCCATTCAGCATGTTCTTTAACGTTGGGTTCTTTTACCTCTGAGGGCACTTTTTTTGCACACCATGGGCTAAATGACCAGGCCACAATGACCTCAAAGGCTCAGAGAAGGTTAAGGGCGGGGACCCACTGGAACAGCTATTGGGAGACAGATGATAGCCTCCCGTCAAGGCCATTCAGCGTGTTCTTTAACGTGCACAAGGTATGGCTCTCTCCCGCACAGGAGCCACGGCTTAACGTCCCATCCGATGGACGGCGGCCTTTCCAAGCGCATCGGTGTCCCCTACTGACCGTGGGCAGGGCGGGGAATTTTGCGGAGATAAATCTTAACGCTGACCCAGCTGGGACTCGAACCTGGGAACTACAGATTACGAGCCTGGCGCGCTACCGACTGAGCCACCCCCGCCCCTATCCTAGTGGATGGAGGATGTATTGAGGAGGCGACAGACATTCTCGAAGTTCTCCATAAAAAAAAGATTTCGACTCCATTTACTCTAACGTATTTAAGAGAAGAACGTGTTCTGTTAGTCACTGTGGAATTTAACATATATTTCCTCTTCTAAAATAAATCTGAAAGTTGGCACCCCCGTCCCTATGGGTATAGGGGCGGGGTGGCTCATACGTACTGGGCTTATAATTTCTGTTCCCAGGTTCGAGTCCCAACTGTGCCAGTGCTGAGATTTATCTCTGCTAACCCTACCGTAAACTTGAATGGGGACACCGATGGGCTTGGAAAGTCGGCATCCGTTGGATGGGACGTTAAGCCGTGGCTCCGTGTGCATGAGAGTCATATCCTGTCCACGTTAAAAAAGCGGCAGGATATCATCTGTCTCCTAACATCCGTCCCAGTGGATCACATTCCTCCAACCTTCTCTGATCCTTTGGTGACCTTGTGACCTGGCTATTTAACCCATTGTGTGCCAAAAAGTGCGT
The DNA here is from genome assembly GCA_038380435.1 of Ryuthela nishihirai. NCBI lineage: Eukaryota > Metazoa > Arthropoda > Arachnida > Araneae > Heptathelidae > Ryuthela > Ryuthela nishihirai. The sequence goes on from JAWZYU010000027.1 coordinate 54,203,658, forward strand.
TCGAGTCCCAGCTGGGTCAGCATTGAGATTTATCTCCGCAAAATTCCCCGCCCTGCCCACGGTCAGTAGGGTACCGATGGGCTTGGAAAGGCCGCCGTCCGTCGGATAGGACTTTAAGCCGTGGCCCCGTGTGCGGGAGAGCAATACCCTGTGCACGTTAAAGAACACGCTGGATGGCCTTGACGGGAGGCTACCATCTGTCTCCCAACAGCTGTTCCAGTGGGTCCCCTCCCCCAACCTTCTCTGAGCCTTCGGGGTCCATGTGACCTGGCCATTTAGCCCATGGTATGCAAAAAGAGTACCGCTCAGAGGTAAAACAACCCAACCCAAGCCAAAAAATGCAGTTCAATGGTAAAACATCCAACCTATTCCATACACATCCATCCACCCAGGCCCGAATCTATAAAAATATAAAGGGTGAGGGAAAGGAAGTGACGTAATCAGGCGGAAAAACGTAAAGGAGAAGTGGCCGAATTTCAATTGCAGTATAACATTTTCCCTTCTAGAACAGGAACTCAATCATAATGTGCAGATTGAGTTGTTTTACCCCTGAGCGGCACTATTTTGCACACAACTGGCTAAATGGCCAGGTCACAAGGACCGAGAAGGCTCAGGGAAGGTTCTGGGAAGGGATCCCTAGATTCCGTTTGACAAGTCTTTGAAACGTTTCTTGAGAAATGCGGGAAATATGCATTAATTTAATAATATTTTGCTTCCATTAGACTTGCTGACATTCTCAAAGGGGAGGGGGGAGGGCCTCCTTCCCCCGTAGATCCGGCCCTACAGACACCGTTATTTCTTTTGTCTGTTTCATGCTTGCATTCCCCCAAAGAGCCGCTGTTATTGCTAGAGAGTATCGAAGTTCATACATGGACTTCTTCCTGTACGTTTATATCATCGGTTCGTGAAACACCCAGTGATCAATTGGTTGGTCGATCACAGGTGGCCGGCACGTGGATTGTTGCCAACTAGACTCTTATTTTTCAGAAACTGTAAAGTGCATGATTGTTCACTCCGTTTCTAGTGGTATTTTAAAGATCCCTAGGAGGAAGTCATAATCATAATGTGAGGATTGGGTAGTTTACCTCTGAGCGGGGGTGGCTCAGTCGGTAGCGCGCCAGGCTCGTAATCTGTAGTTCCCAGGTTCGAGTCCCAGCTAGGTCAGCGTTGAGATTTATCTCCGCAAAAATTCCCCGCCCTGCCCACGGTCAGTAGGGGACACCGATGGGCTTGGAAAGGCCGCCGTCCGTCGGATGGGACGTTAAGCCGTGGCCCCGTGTGCGGGAGAGTCATACCCTGTGCACGTTAAAGAACACGCTGGATGGCCTTGACGGGAGGCTACCATCTGTCTCCCAACAGCTGTTCCAGTGGGTTCCCTCCCCCAACCTTCTCTGAGCCTTCGGGGTCCCTGTGACCTGGCATTTTAGCCCATTTAGCCCATGGTGTGCAAAAAAGTGCCGCTCAGAGGTAAAACAAACCAATCCAACCTCTGAGCGGCACTAATTTCCACACAATGGGCTAAATGGCTAGGTCACAAGGACCCCGAAGGCTCAGAGAAGGTTGGGGGAAGGGGACCCACTGCATAGCTGTTAGGAGACAGATGGAAGTTCCCAATCAAGGCCATCCAGCGCGTTTTTTAACGTGCACAGGGTGTGGCTCTCCCGCACACGGGGTACGGCCTCCTTTCCAATCCTATTCGATGTACGGCCTTCTTTCCAAGCCAATCGGTGTCGCCTGCTGACCTAGGACAAGGTAGGGGTTTAGAGGGGATAAATCTCAATGCTGCCCCAGTTGGGACTCGAACCTAGGAACTGCAGATTACGAGCTTGTCGCATACCAACTGAGCGAGCCCCATCCTACTTTTTCTGTCAGGAGGAAGGCGACAGTTTGGATGGAAGAGAGATACAGGAAGTAGATGACAAGGACTTTGGAGCTGGGTTGTTCTACCTCTGAGCGACACTTCCTTTGTGCACACTGGGCTAATTGTCCAGATCACAAGGATCCCACAGGGTTCAGAGAATGTTGCGGAAATGGGAATGGATTTTGGGTTGGGTTGTTTTACCTCTGAGCGGCACTTTTTTGCACACCATGGGCTAAATGGCCAGGTCACATGGACCCCCGAAGGCTCAGAGAAGGTTGGGGGAGGGGACCCACTGGAACAGCTGTTGGGAGACAGATGGTAGCCTCCCGTCAAGGCGTGTTCTTTAAAGTGCATAGGGTATGGCTCTCCCGCACATTTAGCCACGACTTAATGTCCCATCCGATGGACGGCGGCCTTTCCAAGCCCATAGGTGTCCCCTACTGACCGTGGGCAGGGCGGGGAATTTTGCGGAGATAAATCTCAACGTTGACCCAGCTGGGACTCGAACCTGGGAACTACAGATTACGAGCCTTGCGCGCTACCGACTGAGCCACCCTCGCATGGGAATGGACCACTGGACAGTTATCAGGAGACAGATGGAAGCCTGCTGTCAAGACGATCGAGCTTGTTGCTTCATTTGCATTATATACGATATGTTTCTGCCATTCACGGGGCCATGGTCTACTGTGCCATCGAACGAAACATCGGCTTTTCCAAGACCATCGGTGACCCCTTTCTTACCGAAGGCAGGGTGAGGGTTTAGCGAAAATAAATCTGAAAGTTGGCACAAATGGGACTCTAAGGTGAGAATTGCAGATTACGAGCCTCTTGTGCTACCCACCACCTAGTCATTGAGAGTCGTTGGTACACATACTAAAGGTCCCCGTTAAGCCGTGGCCCCGTGTGCGGGAGAGCCATACCCTGTGCATGTTAAAGAACACGCTGGATGGCCTTGACGGGAGGCTACCATCTGTCTCCCAACAGCTGTTCCAGTGGGTCCCCTCCCCCAACCTTCTCTGAGCCTTCGGGGTCCATGTGGCCTGGCCATTTAGCCCATGATGTGCAAAAAAAGTGCCGCTAAGAGGTAAAACAACCCAACCCAACTAAAGGTCCCACAGACGTCCAACTGAAGACACCCCAGGTGATCACTGAGCCACCACTAGTTTGTACTATTCCGACCTGACATGCAGGATCCATGGCTTCATGGGGTTGGCGCCATACCCTCAGTCTCCCATCAGTGTGATGAAGTTTAAATCGGGATTCATCACTCCAGGCTATCTGTTGCCAATTTCTGATGGTCCAGTTTCGATGTTCTTTATCCCAAGCAAGGAGTTGAGCCGGGTGTCGTGCCACTAACAGTGGGATTCTCATAGGTTGCGGCTCCCAAAGCCGAGATGATGAAGTGAGCATTGCACGGTCCATGCACTGACTTCCTGGTTGGAACCCACATTCAGATGGGAGGTGATTTCAGATAATATCTGTCCCCTATCGGTCCCTACGATGCGGGTCAGACGGCGAAGCCCACGATCATTCAAGGCTGGTTGTCCTTTGCAGTTTGTCCAGGTGCTTGCTTTTTTGCTGGAATTTTCATTTTCCCGGAACACTCTTGAAAATATCGTACGAGAAAATCGAAGTTTGTTGACAATTTCGGAGATCGAGTGTCCCATCCATTGAGCACCTACGATCTGCCTTCTGTCAAATGCATCTAAATCCCGCGCCTTTCCCATTACGCTTCTCACGACGAATGCTTGGAAGCTAGTCAGCATTGAGATTTTTCTCCGCAAAATTTCCCCGCCCTGCCCACGGTCAATAGGGGACACCGATGGGCTTGGAAAGGCCGCCGTCCGTCGGATGGGACGTTAAGCCGTGGCTCCGTGTGTGGGAGAGCCATACCCTGTGCAGGTTAAAGAACACGCTGGATGGCCTTGACGGGAGGTTACCATCTGTCTCCCAACAGCTATTCCAGTGGGTCCCCTCCCCCAACCTTCTCTGAGCCTTCTGGGTCTATGTGACCTGGCCATTTAGCCCATGGTGTGTAAAAAAGTGCCGCTCAGAGGTAAAACAACCCAACGTTAAAGAACACGCTGGATGGCCTTGACGGGAGGTTACCATCTGTCTCCCAACAGCTGTTCCAGTGGGTCCCCTCCCCCAACCTTCTCTGAGCCTTCTGGGTCCATGTGACCTGGCCATTTAGCCCATGGTGTGCAAAAAAGTGCCGCTCAGAGGTAAAACAACCGAACGTTAAAGAACACGCTGGATGGCCTTGACGGGAGGCTACCATCTGTCTCCCAACAGCTATTCCAGTGGGTCCCCTCCTCCAACCTTCTCTGAGCCTTCGGGGTCCATGTGACCTGGCCATTTAGCCCATGGTGTGCAAAAAAGTGCGCTCAGAGGTAAAACAATCCAATCCAATCCAACTTGGAAGCTATCAGCTATATATGACCAGAGTTTCAGCCACGCATGCGCACAAATGCGGGACTTGCGGGACTGAATTTGGATAACGTCTCCATCCCTAATTCAATGGCACTTCAGTATAAGAGAGCAAATGCTCGTGCCATCCCGGGACTGGATAGAGACCTTACACAGTCGTATCAGAATAACATGACCACCTACCATAGTGTATGTACGGTAGGTGGTTATTATTCTGATACGACTGTGTATATTCGTGTTGGTTGACGGCGACACTGCAACTTCTGTTGCAGTGTCGCCGTCAACCAACGCGATACCACTGAGCCACCGAGGCAGACGGTAAGGAAACGATCGATATATATATATAATTGTCGGTTTAGAGCACCAAATGAGCTTAATACATTCAAGGCAGGGGGTATAGCTCCAGTCTTGAATGATGCAATGCTTCTAAAACGGAGGGTTGGATTGGATTGTTTTACCTCTGAGCGGCACTTTTTTGCACACCATGGGCTAATGGCCAGGCCACAAGAACCCCGAAGGCTCAGAGAAGGTTGAGGGAAGGGACCCACTGGAACAGCTGTTGGGGGACAGATGGTAGCCTCCCGTCAAGGTCATCCAGCGTGTTCTTTAACGTTGGGTTGTTTTACCTCTGAGCGGCACTTTTTTGCACACCATGGGCTAAATGGCCAAGTCACAAGGACCCCGAAGGCTCAGAGAAGGTTGGGGGAGGGGACCCACTGGAACAGCTGTTGGGAGACAGATGGTAGCCTCCCGTCAAGGTCATCCAGCGTGTTCTTTAACGTTGGATTGTTTTACCTCTGAGCGGCATTTTTTTGCACACCATGGGCTAAATGGCCAGGCCACAAGGACCCCGAAGGCTCAGAGAAGGTTGGGGGAGGGGATCCACTGGAGCACATGTTGGGAGACAGATGGTAGCCTCCCGTCAAGGCCATCCAGCGTGTTCTTTAACGTGCACAGCGTGTGGCTCTCCCGCAGACGGGGTCACGGCTTAACGTCCCATCCAACGGACGGCGGCCTTTCCAAGCCCATCGGTGTCCCCTACTGACCGTGGGCAGGGCGGGGAATTTTACGGAGATAAATCTCAACGCTGACCCAGCTGGGACTCGAACCTGGGAACTACAGATTACGAGCCTGGCACGCTACCGACTGAGCCACCCCCGCCCCATTAAAACGGAAGGAAGTTTCAGAAGTCTTTAAAAAATTTTTTGAAAACTGCGTGAAATATGCACAAGTTTAATAGTTTTTTGCCTCATATCTTTTGAAACATTCAGTAATTCCTACTCATTAATGCAAAATATACAGTGGCGTATTAAGGGAAAGATTTGGAGAGTTCAACGGGGCCATCGTTGCCCCCCACCCCCCAAAAAATGCATAAATTTCAAAAACTATTTTGTACTTTTCCTGCTTTTGAAGCATTTAGTAACTGTTAAGCATTGATGCTAAATGTACCACTTTTTTTATCTACTTGTTAGTTCCTTTTTTTAAACGTTTACCAATTGATTACCTATGCTTTAATCTTTTGAAAAAGTCCCCTCCTCCCAAACATATTTTTAAATACACTACTGAATCAGTGTTTGTCTTTTTTGGGGGGAGGGGTGTTGACTTTGTTACTATTCCTTTACTGGTTATCTATTTTTTAATAGTTTAAAAATATCCACTCCCAAACATATTTTCAAAATACATTCTAAGTAAAAAAAGACAATGTTGTAATCGCTGTTTTTACTTTTTTTATTCGAAATTTTCCACATTATATGATTTTTCCGCTACCCAAAAATTTACACAGAAATTATTTTTCTCCATTCACTTCTGTTAAAACCGTGTTCATCACTGGGGCGGGGGTAGCTCAGTCGGTAGCGCGCCAGGCTCGTAATCTGTTAGTTCCCAGGTTCGAGTCCCAGCTGGATCAGCGTCGAGATTTATCTCCGCAAAATTTCCCGCCCTGCCCACGGTCAGTAGGGGACACCGATGGGCTTGAAAAGGCCGCCGTCCGTCGGATGGGACGTTAAGCCGTGGCCCCGTGTGCAGGAGAGCCATACCCTGTGCACGTTAAAGAACACGCTGGATGGCCTTGACGGGAGGCTACCATCTGTCTCCCAACAGCTGTTCCAGTGGGTCCCCTTCCCCAACGTTCTCTGAGCTTTCGGGGTCCTTGTGGCCTGGCCATTTAGCCCATGGTGTGCAAAAAAGTGCCGCTCAGAGGTAAAACAACCCAACGTTAAAGAACACGCTGGATGACCTTGACGGGAGGCTACCATCTGTCTCCCAACAGCTGTTCCAGTGGGTCCCCTTCCCCAACCTTCTCTGAGCCTTCGGGGTCCTTGTAGCCTGGCCATTTAGCCCATTGTGTGCAAAAAAGTGCCGCTCAGAGGTAAAACAATCCAATCCAAAGTCTTCATCACTTAGATTCCATCGTATCATCGCTTTCTGTATTCCTTCGATCCATGATATTTTTTGGTCCACCAAAAAAAATATATCTCAGTATATTTAAAATTACTTAAATCATTTTCATTTTCCGCATATTAGTTTCCACCAATAACTCTAATGAAAAATGAATTTCCATTCATACAGCTCGTGCTGAAGAATATTTCATCATGAATAACGTTCATAATGCATGGATCTGGTTTTCTGTGGAATAATTAATATTTCGATTATGGAGATCTTCTACTTTGGCATATAAACTGATCAGGCTCCTGTCAGACCTCTGTGGAAAGCAGCTGCTTGGGGGGGGGGGGGGTATTTATTATTATTTATTTTTTTTTATCTGGAAATATGGCAGCATTTCTCACGACAAGTGTACGGGGGTGGCTCAGTCGGTAGCGCGCCAGGCTCGTAATCTGTAGTTCCCAGGTTCGAGTCCCAGCTGGGTCAGCGTTGAGATTTATCTCCGCAAAACTTCCTGCCCTGCCCACGGTCAGTAGGGGACACCGATGGGCTTGGTAAAGGCCGCTGTCCGTCGGATGGGACGTTAAGCCATGGCTCCGTGTGTGGGAGAGCCATACCCTGTGCACGTTAAAGAACACGCTGGATGGCCTTGACGGGAGGCTACCATCTGTCTGCCAACAGCTGCCCCAGTGGGTCCCCTCCCCCAACCTTCTCTGAGACTTCGGGGTCCATGTGACCTGGCCATTTAGCCCATGGTGTGCAAAAAAGTGCCGCTCAGAGGTAAAACAAAAAAAAAAAAATAAAAAAAATACCCCTCAAGCAGCTGCTTGCCACAGAGGTCTGACAGGAGCCTGTCAGTTTATATGCCATAGTAGAAGGTCTGTGAGGATGGCAGGACCTCAGCAGAAAAACAACACAAACGTCCATGCCTTATCCGTGGCTCGAACCCAGGTCCCTTAGATCAGTAGCCAAGCACGATAACCACTCGGCAGGTTCTAAATCTAAATCTAAATACCCCCTCAAGCAGCTGCTTGCCACAGAGGTCTGACAAGAGCCTGTCAGTTTATATGCCATAGTAGAAGGTCTGAGAGGATGGCAGGACCTCAGCAGAAAAACAGCACGAACATCCATCCTTACCCGGGCTCAAACCCAGGTCCCGTAACCCAACGTTAAAGAACACGCTGGATGGCCTTGATGGGAGGCTACCATCTGTCTCCCAACAGTTGTCCCAGTGGGTCCCGTCCCCCAACCTTCTCTGAGCCTTCGGAGTCCATGTGACCTGGCCATTTAGCCCATGGTGTGCAAAAAAGTGCCGCTCAGAGGTAAAACAACCCAACTCACGACAAGTAACATAGCGCCATCTGTCGACATTAATAGCGATGACAATAATGTAAAGGCGCAAATTTCTACTTACTCCAAGTACACTTTCGATCAGATCAAAGTAAAATGTGTACTTTGCACTTTTGTCCTTCATCAGCAGCATTAATCTCGCGTGATGCTCTGGACTCTACCGGATGACGCGTAAAAGCACTTAAGAAAAAGACTCGAAGCAGCAGATGGCCGTTTTTTCGACGTCTGTACCGTTACTTGTGGAATAGGTCGAACGATTTCTTGCTATAGCAGTTTCCATTATTCATGCGTTTGCTAAGTGAGTCAAAGCATGTCGATTCTACAAAAATGGGAAGTTAAGAAATAGCCAATTTATAAAGTGTTTCGGAGAACTGAATGAGATAAAATGCTGAGAACTAGATTGTTTTACCTCTGAGCTGCGCTTTTTTTTTCCTGCCCACAATCGGAAAATAAGCCATGTCACAATGACCCCAATTGTGGGGGAAAGAGAATCACTGCACAGCTTTTATGAGGAACTGGAATATATTTCACTGGAAGCCTTTCGGCAGAACTATCCAACGTGTTCTTTCAGAGACGTACACGGGGGGGGGGGGGAGAGAGAGAGAGAATAGGATCCCCCGAAACTATATTCGGGGTAAGGGGCCTATGTTCTTTAACGTGGGAAGAGTGTGACTTGCCTATATGTCCCATCCGACCAAGGTAACAGATTACGAGACTGACTCGCTGCGCTACCAACTGAGTCTGTAATCTGCAGTTCCCAGGTTCGAGTCCAGCTGGGTGAGTGTTGCGATTTATCTCCGCAAAATTACCCGCCCTGCCCACGTTCAGTAAGGGACACCGATGGGCTTTGAAAGGCCACCGTCCGTCAGATGGGACGTTAAGCCGTGGCCCCGTGTGTGTGAGAGAGCCATACCCTGTGCACATTAAAGAACACGCTGGATGGCCTTGACGGGTGGCTACCATCTGTCTCCCAACAGCTGTCCTGGGGTCCCCTCCCCCAACCTTCTCTTAGTCCATGTGACCTGGCCATTTAACCCATTGCATGATCAAAGATAAAAAAGTATCTCTGTGTAAAAAAAGAGCTAAAAACCTTTCTAAGTTAAAAACATTGCTGATGGCTTTCGTAGGAATCGCCCATCTATCTTTAATTCTTTCATGTCGCGAATCGAGCTCAATCATGCTTTTTGCAAGTTATATAATGCAAATTGGAACTTAAAGAGTTAATACTTGTGCTCTGGGTTCTTTTAACTACGTTGGATTGGGTTGTTTTACCTCTGAGCGTCACTTTTTTGCACACCTTGGTCTAAATGGCCAGGTCACAAGGACCACGGAGGCTCAGAGAAGGTTGGGGAAGGGGACCCACTGGAACAGCTGTTGGGAGACAGATGATAGCCTCCCGTCAATGCCATCCAGCGTGTACTTTAACCTGCACAGGGTATGGCTCTCACGTACACGGCGCCACGGTTTAACGTCCCATCCGACGGACGGCGGCCTTTCCAAGCCCATCGGTGTCCCCTATTGACCGTGGGCAGGGCGGGGAATTTTGCGGAGATAAATCTTAACGCTGAACCCAGCTGGGACTCGAACCTGGGAATTGCAGATTACGAACCTGGCGCGCTACCTACTGAGCACCCCCCCCCGCCCGCCCCCCTATAACTCAAGGCATTTTGGCTTGCTGAAAGCAGTTGCCATTGGAATCGCAGAACTGAAATGTCGAGTCATGCGCGATTTACGAATGGAAAGGACAAGTGATCGTTCGGCCCTCTATTTCAGAGAGAGAGGATGTCTGTGTGTCCTCGTTTGATTCTTTTCGTTCCCGATTTGCTATAAATGTTTTAGAAAAGGGGTAGACAACCCACATTTCGGGAAGAGCCACTTGAAAAAAAACAACTATATTCTTAAAAGGCGCAGGAAAAAGTCTCTACTTAAAAAACGGAAACATACATTACTAATGAGTAACGAATTGGAAACTGTAATTTTAAAGAATCAAGAAGATGTCTTGATTGAAAGTAGGGGGGAGGGGGATTGCTCAGTCGGTAGCGCGCCAGGATGTTAATCTGCAGTTACCAGGTTCGAGTCTCAGATTAGCCAACGTTGAGATTTATCTCCGCAAAACTCCCTGCCCTGCCCTCAGTCAGAAGGGGACGTTGATGGGCTAGGAAAGGACGCCGTCCGTCACATGAGAAGTTAGGCCGCAGCCTGTGTGCGAGAGAGCCTTAAACTGGGCACGTTAAAGAACACTCTGAATGGCCTTGTTGACAGGTTACCATCTTACCCTGTGCACATTAAAGAACACGCTGGATGGCCATGACGGGAGGCTACCATCTGTCTCCCAACAGCTGCTCCAGTGGGTTCCTCCCCCAACCTTCTCTGAGCCTTCGGGGTCTGTGTGACCTAACCATTTAGCCCATGGTGTGCAAAAAAATCCCGCTCAGAGTTAAAACAACCCAACCCACGCCCTTGCTTTCTGCTCTTGTCTCGTTATTCTCACATATTTTTTCTTTTGCGGATTATACTGACAGACTCCTGTCAGATATCTCTGGCAAACGACTACTTGAGAGGTGATTTTTTTTTTTGGCGAAATGATAAAATTAATCAACGCAATTCTTGATACGTCTTTATCTGTTCCTAAATTGTGACCGGATTTGTTATAAAAATAAAAGTTGATAAATTCGACTCCATCTTAGAGGTTAAAGTACGTTTCAGAGACGAGATTGGACTGATGATCGAGCCTTAGTAAGAAATATTTCGATAATTCTTGTAGAGCCCAAGCCTTGTTAGAGAAAAATATTTTTGAAGCAATCGTGAAACATTTACTCAGAAATATATTGCGTTAAATAATTGTTTAATTGTTTGTATTATATATAAGGATATTGCAAACCTGAAAATAAATATGGTTATTTGATGAAAATAATTGAAATATCATTGGAACTAGAAATATTAGAAATATTTCGAAGAAACTGAAAATATTTGAGTAAAATTGTTATAAAACTTAAGACTGATTCATCAATAAGAAAACGAGAATGCTTGATAAATAATCGAAGACTGGGTTGTTTGGGTTGTTTTACCTCTGAGCGGCACTTTTTTGCACACCATGGGCTAAATGGCCAGGTCACATGGACCCGAAGGCTCAGAGAAGGTTGGGGGAGGGGACCCACTGGAACAGCTGTTGGGAGACAGATGGTAGCCTCCCGTCAAAGCCATCCAGCGTGTTCTTTAACGTTGGGTTGTTTTATTTCTGAGCGGCACTTTTTTACACACCATGGGCTAAATGGCCAGGTCACAAGGACCCCGAAGGCTCAGAGAAGGTTGGGGGAGGGTACCCACTGGAACAGCTGTTGGGAGACAGATGGTAGCCTCCCGTCAAGGCCATCCAGCGTGTTCTTTAACGTGCACAGGGTATGTCTCTCCCGCACACGGGGCCACGGCTTAACGTCCCATCCGACGGACGGCGGCCTTTCCAAGCCCATCGGTGTCCCCTACTGACCGTGGGCAGGGCGGGAAATTTTGCGGAGATAAATCTCAACGCTGACCCAGCTGGAACTCGAACCTGGGAACTACAGATTACGAGCCTGGCGCGCTACCGACTGAGCTACCCCCGCCCCAATCGAAGACTGAATAATGCTTTTGATTCTAATTAATTGACTCTGATTAAATGATTTAAAGAATAAGCAAATGAAAAATTTTATTCCTTCTCCACAATTTTAAACAACACTGAAAATTTAAATTGTATCATGAGACTCAAACCCAACCCTTATTAGAGGAGAAAAGAATTTTAAACAAAATATAAACTCCAGTCTTCTAAGTCTTCACGAAGATGGTCTCAGTACGAGATCAAATGAATATAAGGTCAATTTAATTACAAATAAGTTAGTTTAGTATCTTTATAACAGAATTTAAATTAATAACTATTCTAATGCAGCCAAGAATCCAGTTGTTACTGCTTCCCAATTCATAGGCGCCCACTCCACGAGGGTGACGGGGGCAAAAGTACATTTTGGCCTCCGTCTTCCACAAATTATATTTTGCATCTTGTGTCGTGCAAAATAAAACCCGAATCGACACAAGTACAAAAGAGCCCTGGGTTGTTGGGTTGTTTTACCTCTGAGCGGCACTTTTTTGCACACCATGGGCTAAATGGCCAGGTCACATGGATCCCGAAGGCTCAGAGAAGGTTGGGGAGGGGACCCACTGGAACAGCTGTTGGGAGACAGATGGTAGCTTCCCGTCAAGGCCATCCAGTGTGTTCTTTAACGTGCACAGGGTATGGCTCTCCGGCACATGGGGCCACGAATTAACGTCCCATCCGACGGACGGCGGCCTTTCCAAACCCATCGGTGTCCCCTACTGACCGTGGGCAGGACGGGGAATTTTGCGGAGATAAATCTCAACGTTGACCCAGCTGGGACTCGAACCTGGAAATTACAGATTACGAGCCTGGCGCGCTACCGACTGAGCCACGCCCGCCCCAAGAGCCCTGGGAAAGACAATTTTTCTTCATCACCCGTAGGGTTGGAAGTAAGTCGTAGTTGTGAAATTAAACACGCTTGGCGTCCATATTCTACCACCGAAATTTCTAGTAGGAATAGATTGCAATATTTAATTAAAGTTTTGGACATTTTGCAACTTTAGTGACCTCTAACAGGGCCGTGCGGTAGATTTTTTCATTATGATGCAAGTCTTCGAAATGCCGCCCTTTAAATGTTTTTTCTTTAAAATAACCTTCGATTGTGATTTAAAAAAAAACTGCACAAAATGTACGAATACTCTTTTTAATTTGAAAATATAAACTACTTTAAAAGAATGATATCAACTACAACAATCTACTACAGTTTTACCCTTCTAACTTTAACAAATTCGTTAATTAGAGATGTGTAGTCTAGAGTGGCAACCAATGTAGATTCAATAGAAATTAATGACAGATTTCTAAGTTTTGTTTGGCTTATTGAACTTCTTAAGTAGTGTTTTATTAATTTTAATTTGGAAAAACTTCTTTCCCCCTAGCTACAGAGACAGGGAGTGTTAATAAAATTCTCAGAGCTACAACAGTATTCGGATACAAAGCAATTAAGTTATTTTGGCACAAATAATTTAAAACATCCAAAGGTTTCATAGAATATGGTAGCATTCGGGATATATCACGTAATTCTTGTTGATTATCATTTGCATTTATATCTGATTCATTTTCGACCGGAAGTATTGACTGGAGACTGGTACAATAATTTTCTAGCGTTTTGTCATCTATATCCTTGAGTTTTAAAATGTCATATAAAAACTGAAAATTTTTGCTATGGGTTTCCAGAAGCGTGAATCGTTCAATCAGAGAATTAAGGGTAATGTCCAGAATATAATTGAAAAAGTTTTTTTTTTTTATTTATTCTCCTCTGCTAAGGGTTCATCGACAGCTTCTTCATAGTCAAATTGACGCTTTTTCCTTCTGGCTCTAACTTCAGTTTCGGCAGGAAATTCTGCACTGCATTCAAGATTCTCTGCAATCTCATTAGCAGCAATTTTCATCTGATTATATCCAGATTGTCTATAACTTTTCACTTTTTCTATGGTTTCTGATAACATCCTTACACAATCTGACAAATTTATAGTTACAGATTGCAATAGCTTCAAATAAAATATCATACCAAAGAATTACACCGCATATGGCCGAGTGGTTAGCGCGCTTGGCTACTGATCTAAGGGATCTGGGTTCGAGCCCCGGGTAAGGCATGGCTGTTCGTGTCGTTTTTCTGCTGAGGTCCTGCCATCCTCTCAGACCTTCTACTATGGCATTTAAACTGACAAGGCTCCTGTCACACCTCTGTGGCAAGCAGCTGCTTGAGGGGATATTAATTAATAAACTTGTAATTTTTAATATTTTTTGCTAATCATCTTGCTTTAACTTTAGTTTCTGCATCTCTGTTGATGTCTTCTATTATTTGGAATAATGCATCATAGATTTCGCAAAGTTGAAATCGTAAAGGTTTTAACGCATCTACTGTGCTTGACCACCTAGTAGCACTCAATGGTTTTAGAGTTAATTGTAAAACTTTTTTAGCACTTCCCAACGCTTTGTAGAACCAGAAAAAAAAAGTGTAAAGTTCTTGTACAATGGAAAAAAAAAAGTTGTTGTTTCTGTAGAAGAAGACGCTGCATCATTAACAACTACGTTTAAAGAATGACATGCGCAGGGCACATAAAACGCCCTTGGATATTTTTCAAGTATTCCAATTTGTACACCCTTTCTTACTCCTTTCATATTTACTCCGTTGTCATAGCCTTGTCCTCTAAGCCATTTTAACTCAAAACCTAACTTTTCCAAATGTGTCAGAATAAGTTCTGCCAAACCCTCTCAGGTTGAATCACTAGCTTCAAAAAAACCAATAAAGAATTCTTCAATTGCATATTTATTTTGAATGGAGTTTAAAGCGACAACTCTTATTGTTAATGAGAGCTGTTCAATATGACTTACGTCTGGGGTACAATCGGCGATTATCGCAAAATATTTAGCGATTTTTGTTATTTCGACAATTTTGCTTAAAATTACATTTCCCATCAAATTCATCAATTCATCTTGTATATTATTGCTTAGATAAGTCACAGACCATTTATCAGACTCGCGTTGAACTCTTCCGATATGTTCTTCAATAACTGGATCAAACTCAGAAAGCAATTCTACCAACTTTAGGAAGTTTCCGTTATTAGGCTGAAACAAACGTTCAGTTGTTCCACGAAAAGCTAAGCATTGTGAGGCCAATAGTCTAATTATTGACATAATTCTTTTTAGAACTCCTCTCCAATGCTGAATTTCCGTATCCATAATTCGTTGATATTCAGCGTCAATAGTTATTTTCTGCTTTAATCGAATGTCCAATTCTTTCCATGCTCTAAAAGCATTTCTGTTATTTACAGACTTTTCGTGCATTGTGAGGGCTCTTATAAGATTTCCCCAGTCAGAATAACCTTTTTTTGAGCCAGTCATTAATAGCAGACGAATTATCAAATAATATACAACAAAAGCAAAAAAGGCATCATTTGTAACAGAGTAAATCAACCAACTTCTCTCAACGACTTCACTATTGCTCAACACTTTCAAATAATGCGAGGGCAAAAATCTACGCCTTCCTTTATTAATAGGAAACTCGAATTCTTTAATTTGATGTGGACCCCTCTCAACCAGTATTTGAGGAGTTTCAGATGACATGCAGAAAGCATTCCATAATGCAGGAGCAGAAGGAATTTCGTTTAATATCTGCTGGCTGCCACTGCTACTGCTACCCGGCTCTTGATGAACTTCTGATGGTGTTATTTTTTGGCTCTCTTCAACAACTTCTTCTGGAAGTGATTGGGGCGGCACTGAGTTTTTATTTGCCAAATCCAAAGCAGTCGCTGTTGATGTGGATGTGGACGACTCATCTAAACAGGACTTTTGTACTAAGAATTCCTTCATAACATAGCTTAGCTTTCTTCCTTGTTCCTCTTTCTTTAAGCGTTTCTTTTTATATTGACTTACAGACAATGTTTTCCTTTTCTGTTCCATACTGTAATAAAAATATTAAATAAAAATTCACAGTCCTTCGCAAAAATGCAACCGGGGGGGGGTCATTGAAAATGATTAAATATGATGATGCTTATCATGCTATTAAAATAGGGTAGATAAAATAACGATAGAAATGAGTTGCAAAGCTAGTAAGATTTGTAAGTAACAGAACATAATAAATAGATAACGAATATCTGTCAAATTGACAGCTAGCAGCCGTTTTGACAAATGCCTTTCTTTAACTTGTTATTGTATTGTCTCCACTTCAACGTATATGAATTTGGTAAAAATACAGCAATAAATAACGAACGCAAAAGTAGGCAAATGCAAATATTTCCTAAGCAACTCTCTCTCTCTATCACACACAGAAGGCAAAAGTAGCCCAATATTACCTAAATAACTTTCTATCTATCACACAGAGGCCCACATTTCGCACCTGAGATATACCCAGTCCATGCAAATGCTACTTTTTAATTGTCATAACATAATCATTTTCAGTGATAATAAGTAACTACATTGCTGTAAAAAACAATAATTCTCTTACCTGATCTACTTTTTAAACACAAAAACTGAATTAGTATAAATGCACAAATATTATACTGATACAGATATATATCTGATTTACTGATTTAAATACATCACAGCCACTTGCCACTTCTCATGACAAACTAACATTAAAATCAAATATTGTCAATAATTGTAAGCTCAAAGCAGAACTATCAACACGTAGCACGTGCAATTGTCTTTTGTGATAATTGCCGCCTCAGCTTTTAGGAGCGGCCGCGCGGTATATTACCCCCTCAAGCAGCTGCTTGCCACAGAGGTCTGACAGGAGCCTGTCAGTTTATATGCCACAGTAGAAGGTCTGAGAGGATGGCAGGACCTCAGCAGAAAAACGACACATACATCCATGCCTTACCCGGGGCTCGAACCCAGGTCCCTTAGATCAGTAGCCAAGCGCGCTAACCACTCGGCCACGGGAACAAAAATAATAACTTCGCGCTGTCAGATCAAGAGTCTTTCGGCGAGCGCTCACCAACAATGCACTTGCACCAGAAACCGAGATCAAAGAGTACCGAAAGCGCTGAGGCAGAGGCGTACGATAAATCATAAATCGTATACATCAATATCGGAATAACATAGACCAATATAGAAAAGCGTTGCGTAAAGATTTTTAATTATTAAATGGTTCAAAATGTATTTGAATTTCGCTGCTTATGCCGCCCCCTTACGGTGCCGCCTGATGCGGCCGCCTCTCTGCATCATAGCACGGCACGGCCCTGACCTCTAACGTTGGATATTTAAAATGTTGGAAAATTCGAAAAATGGAAATCGTAATATATAAATAACGATCTAAATATGGAAAAATACATATTCTGATATTTTACCATCCAGTTCTAATCACCCCAAGAGTTCTTTTTTATTTTTCTCTTGGAAAAAAATATATTTCGAGAAGAACAAACCACAAAGAGAAAATATTAATTCATGTTTTGAAAATAAACTAAATATTAGTTTCATTTATTTTAAATGCTACGAGAGTAAGTTAATATTTTATATAATTCTCTTGTGTGGCAAAAATATATTTATGTTCGAAAATCTGCAAAAAATTACTCTTTTTTTTATCCTAATAATGTCACTTCCTCCGTTACGTGTTCCGTTCGTTTTCATTAGTTAACGGCTATTGCGATTTAAGAACAGCAGATGGCGACACAGTATTTGCTGTGTACTGAGTGGCATCGATCGTTTGCACTGTTGTCATGACGACTAGCATAACATTCACAAATCAAGGTGTGATTTGTATCTGTGAGTTAATGATATGTGATGAATAATATCTTGATTGTGTATCTTCTGAATTCATACTATACGTCGAAATTGTGGCAGTATTCAGGTAACTTTTTTTATGGTTCATAATTAGTAAACTGCATTAAGGCTAGCAATGGAGGAAGGAATTCGTCATAGGAGAGGTAGTATGTTTGACTCTGATAGCTATGACGATGATTATGGTGACAAGGGAATTTTTGACATAAAACAAGTTCATCCTCTTAGTTCTGATGAAAATATAGCAATGAGGAGGAGGCAGTGGGAAAATACTTACCGTTGTGAACCCACAGACAAAATTCTGCCTGATAAGATGACTGCAATTGCCAGAAGAATCCTGCAGGAAAGCTTACAAGATAGAGAATATGAAGATTCGTCGATGAAAACGCTTTCCGAAGAACTTTCCTCAAAGATACGAGACGAAATCAAGGAACTACAACATCAGAGATATAAATATGTCTGCCTAGTCACTATTGGTGAAAAGAAAGAGCAAGATGTGTGTGTTGGTAATCGTAATTTATGGCGCCCTGAATATGATCATTTTGCTTGTGCAAACTTTGAAAATTCTCACTTGTTTGCCTCTGCCGCTGTGTTTGCTTTGTTTTGCGAATGACATTGGATGTGCGGCAAAATGGCAGATGGGAAACTTCAAGCATATTCATTATGTCGATCCTTTTGTGCATAAAAATCTTAAAGCTAAATGCTGTTTGTCTTAAAACTGAATGTAATATTAACATTAGTAGTAAATAATCACAGGTTCATGAGTAATATTAACACGTTTTAACAGATTTGCTTTGATGTTAAATCTGCTGCCGTTAAATTTAATTCTGAAACATTCTTATGTACAATGACTATATCTCACCCTTTTGATTTTTTTCCCTGCTCTTCCCACTTTGTGCATAGATATTCTGCCGAGGTCCTGTGCCTTCCTCTCAGACCTCTATGGCATTGTTATACTGATAGGGTTCTGTCAGACCTCTGTAGCAAGCAGCTTGCTTGAGGAAAAATTTGAATTTTTTTTATTGATTCCACAGCTAAATGATATTTTTTCTAACACTTAGAAATTTTTCTACATTATATATATATTTTTTCAGAAATTTTCATTTTATAAAAAGAGTTTTTGGTCTTTTGTAAATATTTAACTTTTCTTCATCGTGAACAGCCATTTTCCTAATATAAATATAGACAAATGTGGGGTCACATAATCCACCATTTTACCTGACGGGTTTGAACAGTAATGGGCGAATAGTTGTTTAATTGGTCTATCGATAACTTTTGGTGGTTCAGCGGAAATCTGCCATTGATATTCTTCATCCACATTATAAAAAATACCGAAATTAAATAGATATTGTAATGATAATGAAATTTGAATAGAGGATAAGCATTGCAGCTTTAGTAAATTATTGGGGGAATGTTGTTTTTTAAGTTATGGTGGCTTTTTCATAATGCGCAAGATGGATTCATTGTTTAAAAGCACCAAAGAAAAATGAGAAACGACCAAATGTACAGTCACTCAAAAAAGTATCCAAACACTATGGTTGATTACAGAATTCAGAAAAAATATCTGTCAACGATTTTTTTAGAAATTAGTGATCTGTCAACCTTCGTGTCACGTGACACGAAGGTTGACAGATCACTAATTTCTAAAAAAATCGTTGACAGATATTTTTCTGAATTCTGTAATCAACCATAGTGTTTGGATACTTTTTTGAGCGACTGTACGTACTTTATTATGTAGACAGAAACAACGAGTAACATCCTGTGCAATTTTGTTGATATTAATTACGACCTTTTCCTTCGTATACGGAAGCGGTGTCATGATGAAACTTTAGGAATGCATTTTCCACTTCTCTTTATACGATCACATCAGGTTCCGAACCAAAATGCAATCAAATTAAAATAGGAAATCGATTCCCACAGGTTCATCGCGATGTCGCTTCCTGATATAAACCAATAAACGGCCGCGATTAGGAACAACACAACTGCAAACACAATTGAGCAGGAAAAATATGAAAAGGGAGCCAAGGGACTGTTTCTTAAGTTGTTTCTGTGCAGTGAAGCACCCAGAAACCTGCAATGGGGGAAGTTTTGCAGTGTTGGAGGGGGGGGGGGGGAAATATCTTATTTTCGGTGACTTAAAAAATATATTGGAGCAGGGCCGCATCTAGGGGGCGCAAGGGGGCCATGCCCACCTCCCTCCCCCACCTTTAGAATGCTAGGAAGGCCAACAAAGGCAAAAAAATTATTAAACTTATTTATGTCTCGCATTTTTCGAGGAGGAGAAAATGTTAATACTGTATTGAAAATTCAGTCCCTTGGCTCCCTTTTTATATTTTTCCTGCTCAATTGTGTTTCTTGCCCCCCCCCCCCCCCATCCTCGATTTTCTTTTCTAGATGCGGGCCTGTACTGAAGCACTTGAGGTGGATTACCCGCTTTCTTGGGTACGCTACAGCTTCCATGTACATCCAATTGCTAAATATGTTTTTTACTTTTTATAATTTTCATTACTTTTTTCAGCATTCTGAACAATGAATCGGTTTTTTGCATTGTAAAAATAAACACCAGAACTGAATAAACCTTCCTGCTAATAACGTAATAGGATTAAAAATTCCTAACAGCTCACGATTTAAATATTTCTTCGAAAGAATTATTCAGCCATTAGTGTTCGACAGGTGCCTACGTGATAAATAAGATTCATATTTTTTCACTTGAAATGTCAAATTTTGCTAACTCAAACAATAAATCTTATAAATAGTTTAACTCTGTCCAGTAGTCAAATATATATATATACACACACACTTTTTCATTAATATTAGCACAGGAGTTTTAAATTTCCATATACAGTTAGTGTGTTGGTGTCACAGTTTAATTATCTTGGGAACTATGTAACAGATAATGGTGATGTGCGGCATGAGATTAACAGACGAATAGGGATTGCTGCCGGGACTTTTAAGAATCTGTGGAGAGTGTCTTAAAATTTGGTCTGTAAAATGGTAGCTAGGTAGTCACTGGAAGGAGAACTATGCACCAATCCCCTGTGATTATGCATAGAACCGGCCAGGCCCAGCACCTAATGTCCGACCCCGCCTTCTCGTGATGCAGGCCGTTAGTACCTTTCAAATGAGATACTCTCTTGTGGAAGTGAACGGAAGGGGAGGGCTGCCAGATTAGTGTGACCTACTGATCTGGACAACTATGGCTACTTTTCTTTTTTTTTTCTACCCTGCTGAGGAGTGGTCAACCACACAGGGTACCAACCAATTTGGTCTGTAAATGGTAGCTAGGTAGTCACTGGAAGGAGAACTATGCACCAATCCCCTGTGATTATGCATAGAACCGGCCAGGCCCAGCACCTAATGTCCGACCCCGCCTTCTCGTGATGCAGGCCGTTAGTACCTTTCAAAAGAGATACTCTCTTGTGGAAGTGAACGGAAGGGGAGGGCTGCCAGATTAGTGTGACCTACTGATCTGGACAACTATGGCTACTTTTCTTTTTTTTTTCTACCCTGCTGAGGAGTGGTCAACCACACAGGGTCCTGGTGCTGACCATATCAACCCACTGGACTGGACAGATATATGGCTCTGAGCTTGATTATGGATCCTGATTTTGCTGCACTGGTGGGCTTCTGTGGAGGGAAAATCTTCCGCTGTGTTTTCTGTTTGTTTGTGGGTTGACAGCCCCAAGTGAATAGATTCACAGGATATGTTTATCAGCTGGTGGATAATCCTGAGCAGAAGTCATCGCAGGCACCTGAACTCTTTGCTTCTATTGGCATCGTCAAATTCTACATTGGAGGAAGTCTTCCAGTGTAGATGGCTTCAGCCTTTAGTGGTGGGGGAACGGGTCTTTGCCCCATGTCTGCGATTAGGGGGCTGTTTCATATTGTCGGCATTCCCTCTCTCAATAAACATAGTTTCTTTAAACATCCCACTAACCATTTTCTCTCCATAGGTAGTTGGAATGTGAGGACTCTGCACAGAGCTTTTTCTCTTGATGTCCTCACACAAGAATTCTACCATTATAATTTAGATATTCTTGGCTTGCAAGAGACCAGATGGACAGATAAAGGTCAGATTATTAAAAATAATCTTAAATTTCTGTTTTCAGGGAGGGATGACAATAAGCATCACTAAGGCGTGGGTCTGCTTCTCAGCAGACACGCTAGTGATGCTCTTCTAGGATATGAGTGCATTAATGAAAGGTTTCTTACAGCAAAATTTCAGACAAGCGTTAAAGACTTGAATGTTATCTGCTGTTATGCCCCCACTGAGGATGCCGATGAGGATGAGAAGGATAGGTTTTATGAACAACTTCAGGATATTTTGAATTCTGTCAAGAAAGGAGATATTACCCTTGTTCTTGGTGACTTCAATGCCAAAGTTAGTACTGACTCTGACCTTTGGGGAGGAGTAATAGGCCCTTTTGGTATTGGTAGCTGCAATGGCAATGGGCAACGTTTCCTACAGGTAAGTAAACTCAATGGTTTCAGAATAACTAACACATATTACAAACACCGTGACATACATAAGTACACATGGGTTTCACCTGATGGGCTGCATAAGAATATGATTGATTACATATTAATTAACAGCAAATGGGCTAGTTCTGTTAGGAATACCAGGGCATATAGGGGAGCTGAAATTGGATCTGACCATTACCTTGTTAAAAGTGTTGCAACTTAAACTTAAAAAGTGTTGTGCTAGGGTTAAAAAATTTACTTTTAATACTGAAGCTCTGAAAGATCCAGTTATAGTCAAAGCTTACCATGATAGGTTACTTAGTCACTATGACAGTCATGGTTTGCTTACTACTGAAGTTGAGGAAGAATGGGATCATTTTAAACAGGCTTTTTTGGACACTAACAGTACTCTTTTTACGAAAAAAGGAGCCGAAGAGGCAGAATTATCTGAGTGATAAGGCACTTGAGCTTATTTCGGAAAGAAAGAACTGCAGGAATGTCCTTAATCAATACCCTACTAGTCCTAATAGAAAGCATTACAGAAAACTTAATAAACGTGTAAAAGATCAGTTAGCTGCTGATAAAAATCTTTGGCTTGATGGTTTGGCTGACAAAGCCAAGGAAGCAGTTAGACAGCACAACAGCAGAGAGCTGTACCAGATAGTTAATGTTTTGTGTGGTAGAAAACGGACAGGTATACAAGGATTGAAAGATAAACAAGGTAAGGTTATAGAAGGGGAGGATTCTGTCATGGCTAGGTGGACTGAGCATTTCAGTGATGTTCTAAACAATGTAGTTACTTCTACTCCTATTGTTTGCAATGATGATAGATGCATTGGTGGCTTTAATGTTGGCTCTTTAACACAATCTGAAGTTATTTTGGCTGTTTCTAAACTTAAACTACATAAATCCCCAGGGGTAGATGAAATTACTACCGAAATGCTTAGAGCTGGGAATGTTTCGGTTACCACTTGGATGACTGAAATTCTGAATATCTTTTATGATAAAGGCATGGTTCCTAAGAATTTTACCAGAGCTATTGTTATCCCTATTTTCAAAAAAGGTGATCGCAGTTCTTCTGATAACTATAGGGGTATCAGCCTACTCTCTGTTCCAGGTAAAGTTCTTTCCATGATTGTGCTTAATAGAATTAAGAATCTGGTTGACAGTCAATTGCGTGATGAGCAATGTGGATTCAGAAGTGGTAGGGGATGTGTGGATCAGATATTTTCACTTAGGCAGATTCTTGAGAAATGTTTAGAGTTTCAGAAACCTTTGGTTGCTAGCTTTGTTGATTTCAAAAAGGCTTTCGACTCTGTTGATCGTCATAATTTGTGGTTGATTGTGAGATCTTATGGTATACCAGACAAGTTAGTTAACATAATGAAAGCTCTCTATAATAACACTGAGTCGTGTGTGAGAGTTGGTAAGGCTTGTAGCAATTGGTTTAGCATTACTTCTGGTGTTCGACAAGGGTGCATTTTGTCTCCTTTTCTCTTTAGCTTGGTTATTGATTATGTTATGCGAAATTCACTTCAAGGGAAAGATTTTGGCCTTAAATGGGCTGGAGATACGAAAATTTCTGATTTAGATTATGCTGATGATTTAGCCCTGTTGGCAAATGATGTTGATGAGATGAACTCTTTCATTCGAGCTGTTGACGAAACTGGTAGTAGAGTAGGTTTGGTTATAAACAGAGAGAAAACTAAAGTGATGAAAATTGGTCAGGCAGGTTGTGATTCAGTTAATCTGAATGGTTGCAGTCTTGAGCAGGTATCACAGTTTAATTATCTTGAGAGCTATGTAAAAGATAATGGTGATGTGCGGCATGAGATTAACAGACGAATAGGGATTACTGCCGGGACTTTTAAGAATCTTTGGAGAGTGTGGAGAAATAGGCGTATACACCTAAAGACTAAAGTTAGACTGTATAATAGTGTTACGACAGAAGAATCTGGCAACCGAAAGCAAAGTTTCAGCCAACGAATTGAACTTTGGGAGAATTTGGAGAAGAAGAGTGGAGCGTTAACGGTCGTTGTGTTGTAACGGTCGTTGTGTTGTAACGGTCGAGGAGTTCGAAAATGGCCGGTGGGCTGTTCTGAGACAGTGCGCGTTAAGTATCAAGAAGTAACTTGATGTGTTGTGTATACGCGGAAGGATAAAAGTGGGATCTTTTATCGTTAAGTATCAAGAAGTAACTTGATGTGTTGTGTATACGCGGAAGTATAAAAGTGGGAACTTTTATGGCTAACTTCGAATGTCTACACGGACTGTCTTTTTGTTCGGCTAGTGTGTGAAAAGTTATTAGCACAGGACGAGAATTGGTTTACGAGTGAAGATCTTCGGGTGACCTGGTAAATCAAGTAAAAGGTAGTATTTAGTAAAATACACAGAGCTGATGTGTGCTCATGCAGGAAGATTGATGACTTGTGCATGTTAATAGTTGATTTGTTAATAAGATACTTCATCCATATTTCCTTTGTAACAATTTACCTTGTATTGAATTTGGTTTTGAAATATAGCTTTTAATACTCACGCTCAGTGGCTATCCATTTTTGTAATCCGCAACATTTGGTGTCAGAAGTGGGATTATAATAATTTATTGAATGCCGTTAACTAGAAGTATGGATGAATTAGTAAAGTTGATAAATGACTTGAAAGCCGATATTAAAGGTGATCTAGCTGCCCAAAGCGATAAAATAGGTGACTTGAAAGCCGATATTAAAGGTGATCTGGCCGCCCTAAGCGATAAAATAGATGATTTGAAAGCCGAAATGGCCGCACGAAATAATGAGTTGAGGACTGAGATAGTTTCTCAAAAAGATGATTTGAAAGCCGAAATGGCCGCACAAAATAATGAGTTGAGAACGGAGATAGTTTCTCGAAAAGATGATTTGAAAGCCGAAATGGCCGCACAAAATACTGAGTTGAGAGCTGAAGTGGCTTCTCGAGTTGGTAAGATTATTGATCACTTCAAGGATCATAAAACCGAACTCAATAGACAATGCAATAGTTTAAATGTTGAATTTGTCAGTGAAAAAGATGATCTTGATAGTGTTAAGTTAGATTGTAAACATGGAAAAGAAAAAGAGAAAGGCAACGCATATAAAAATGTGGATCTGCTACTGGAAATCAAGAATCGTAGAGATAGCGCAGATAATGCCTTTGACCACGCAACTACTGGTGATGCATGGCAGAGTGTCTATGTCGCTGGTGACATGTCTAGGAACTGTGAAGAACAATCACACAGATCAGAGAGCTGTGAGACTATACAGTACGCTTTGCACTTCAAAATACCTAGGTATACAAGTCTGGCACGATCTGAAGAGAGATCCACACGAAAGGTATTCTATTCCTCGCCGTCAGCAAAATGCGTCATGGACAATTATCGCAAAGGCAGAGTAACGAGTAGTAATGAAGGGGAACGAAACAGAGTTTACGTTTCGCAGAGTGGTCCGAGTAAAGAAGAGGTGTCCATTCATCATAGATACAAAGTGCCCTTCGTCGTTACCGGGGAAGTCGGAGAGATTTTACCGAAGCATATAGCCACACTTGAATCGTTTATAGAAAGTGGGGATTTAAGAAAGAAGAATTCCGAAGAATGGCTTAGAAGCGTAACAGGTGATGCTAGTAAAGGAGCTTCAGGCAGAGACAGTACTTCAAAGACTAACTTTCTGGATGAAACTAAGCCTCAGAGTTACGATCAGAGAGAAGTAAAGCCCTCAGACAATCTCAACGAAACCATGCTGAATTTCTTTTCTGAACAGTCAATGTGCAGATTTGGACATTATAACCATTTAGATTATAAGGATATAGAAAAGTTTTATCACGACTACAAGAGCTCTAAAGTGGACAATATCATGTTACAGAACTCGTCGCTGATCTCCAGAATGAACAATTTGGCAATCATGACTGATATTTCCCTGGCTAATTACAATGAGAGCTCCAAGAAAGTGAATTCGGAAGAAACAGCAAATATGACCTCCTCGGGTCATGTGTTTTGCTGGAGACCCGAGTGGTGCCATCGGATGGTAGATAAAAACAGCACAGGAGGTGTCGGCAACAAAGTGAGTCTTGTCTTGGCTCCTGCACTTGCTGCTTTGGGTCTCCAGGTCCCTATGATCTCCGGTCGTGCTCTCCAATTGACGGGAGATACTCTGGACAAATTGGAATCCATCCCTAGCTTCACAGTCGACTGCACTAAAGATAAAATCGAGCAGATGATGGAAGACGTCGGATGCTGCATCGTAGGACAGACAGTGGAGCTGGTGCCAACAGATAAGGAGATTTACCGCTGCAAGGATCTGACGGCTACCGTAGATAGCGTTCCTCTAATGAGATGCTCAATTGTGTCCAAAAAGCTGGCTGAAGGAGTGTGCGCTTTGGTTTATGATGTTGAATTCGGAAAAGGAGCTATTGATCTCATCAGTACAGAAGACGCTGTTGATTTAGTTAAGAAAATGGTTGCAGCATCACAAGCTCGTGGAATGAAGAGTTTGAGTTGTTCAGCTGTTATCAGCAACATGGATTCACCTCTTGAAAACTCTGTTGACAACTCTCGGGAAGTGATGGAAGCTGTTCAGTGTTTCCTTGGTGACGGATCCTTGGAACTGCAAGAGCTCGTCGAAGAGTTAGGAGGAGAACTTCTGCGTTTGGTGAACATTGTGGATAATAGGGTAGATGAAGCATCACGTGTCTGCAAGGTTCTGCATAACGGCAATGCTTTGAACAAGTTTCGTAACATGTTAATAGAACAAGGAGTATCTGAAGATGTTGCAAGCTGGCTATGTGAAGGTAAAACAGAAAAAATATTGCTAGCAGCCCGACACATCACTGATTTCACTTATACAGAAGAAACAGGTAAGGTTGTCGGATTAGAAGCTGCAGTTCTAGCAAGAGTATGGAAGGAGGAGATGGACCGAAGCGCTAAAAAGAATTATGGAGCTGATATATTTGTGAAGCACCTTGGGGATCAAATTGAATCAGGTGAAATATGGCTGAAGGTTCATCACGACAGCTCTGAATTAAGTGAAAGTCAACTGACAAAAGGGTCAGATTGCAGGATGAAAATTCTCCCTAGATTTTATGTCACTAATGACTTTCATTCCTTGTTACTGTTGATAGAAGTAAAAATCCAAAGAAGAAAACTTCCGACAAAGAAGAAAACTTTTTACAGGTTTTGCACGAAAACTCTTAGTCGATTCTTCTCCCTGCAGAGACATAAACGTGTTCACAAGGGCTATAGGCCTTACACGTATTATGTTTGTGGACGAGGCTTCAGTCAGAAAAGAAATCTACGTCATAATGAGATTCGCTTTCATTTTGACACAGACGTGGTATATCGCATTCGTCGATGTCCAGCTACAAAGTGCAAGGTGGTTCACGTGGATCATTTGGCATCGTTTCATCGAAGAACTGAAGAAGCTTTGGAATCCAGAATTGTTCGGGACGAACAAGACCTAGGAAGGGGGCAGTGTTACGACAGAAGAATCTGGCAACCGAAAGCAAAGTTTCAGCCAACGAATTGAACTTTGGGAGAATTTGGAGAAGAAGAGTGGAGCGTTAACGGTCGTTGTGTTGTAACGGTCGTTGTGTTGTAACGGTCGAGGAGTTCGAAAATGGCCGGTGGGCTGTTCTGAGACAGTGCGCGTTAAGTATCAAGAAGTAACTTGATGTGTTGTGTATACGCGGAAGGATAAAAGTGGGATCTTTTATCGTTAAGTATCAAGAAGTAACTTGATGTGTTGTGTATACGCGGAAGTATAAAAGTGGGAACTTTTATGGCTAACTTCGAATGTCTACACGGACTGTCTTTTTGTTCGGCTAGTGTGTGAAAAGTTATTAGCACAGGACGAGAATTGGTTTACGAGTGAAGATCTTCGGGTGACCTGGTAAATCAAGTAAAAGGTAGTATTTAGTAAAATACACAGAGCTGATGTGTGCTCATGCAGGAAGATTGATGACTTGTGCATGTTAATAGTTGATTTGTTAATAAGATACTTCATCCATATTTCCTTTGTAACAATTTACCTTGTATTGAATTTGGTTTTGAAATATAGCTTTTAATACTCACGCTCAGTGGCTATCCATTTTTGTAATCCGCAACAATAGTTTGGTTCTTTCTAGGGTTAGTTATGGTAGTGAAACTTGGACACTTTGTAAACAAGATAACAGGAAACTAGATGCTTTTGATTCCAGATGCCTACGTAGTATCTTGGGTATTAGGTGGTTTAACTTTGCAACTAATGATGAGGTTAGGCAAAGGAGTCTGCAACCTCCTTTAAGCAGTATATTGTGCAGAGAGAGACTCCGCTGGTTTGGCCATGTTGCCCGTATGGATAATTATAGATTGGCAAATAGGGTTATGAACAGTGTGCCTAAAGGCCTAAGAAAGAAGGGGAGACCTAGGATGCGGTGGGCAGACAATATCAAACAGGATATCTAACCTTGTTAGAATTGG
Organism: Ryuthela nishihirai; assembly: GCA_038380435.1. NCBI lineage: Eukaryota > Metazoa > Arthropoda > Arachnida > Araneae > Heptathelidae > Ryuthela > Ryuthela nishihirai. Next base: position 54,231,951 of record JAWZYU010000027.1, read on the forward strand.
TGTGCAGTGGCTGGATGCAGCAGATGTAACTCAGGACAGATATGCTTGGAGAATTAAACTGCACGGTCTGTTCGGACCTCCATAATCTATGGCTGCTTGAGGATGATGATGATGATATATATTTGATAAATCATCTATTTTTCAACTTTAAAAAATTTTTTACTAGATCAGAAAATCAAATTTTATCAACTCAAAAAGTAACACAAGTTATCATTTTCTCACCCTCCAAAACTTATATCCATGTTCAAGGTTGTAATATGTTTCCCGTAAGACACATATTAGGAAGAGAACGTATCCAGGAATTATTTATTTGTTTTTTTGGAAGGGGGGGGAACCCTACTCAAGTCTAAGAATAACACTTGAGTAGGGTTCCCAATTATTAAAATATTACACCAAACAGGAGAATAGCAAAGATTAAAATGATATTCTATATGGATTAAGATTTTATAGTTATTCTTTTAATCTGTTAGAATTCTAAAGGTGACTTAGTGTTGAGTAAACTAATGAAGACGACAACACAGATTCCCAAACTTCAGGTCATGAAGATGGTTCATACAGAATAACTAATAATGAACACAAAACGAATGATAAATTATATGATTAGATTAGGCAATTAGTAAATATTGAACTTCAGATTCATTTCATATATCTTTTATTGTTCTTTGGTGGAGCAGTGTCCTAATGAACTTAATTTAAAATGTTATATAAAGAAAATAGAATTGGGAAAATACTATGCATTTTCAAATAAATATACTTATTAGAATTACACTATAATGCCAGTCCCAGGGAGAGGTAGGGTGATCGCTCCCCCCCCTCCCCTCAAAGGCTAAGAGAAGGAGCCAGAGAGATTGATTGCACAGTTCCATTATTCCAATCGCCCCCGCTACAACTGGTCAATAATTTCTGATGCCTATGCAAAATTTTGAAAAGATTCACTATAGAAAAATAATGGAGAAAATCTAATGGTTAATCTATTTATTCAATGCATATTTTGGATTCCAGTTAACATTCCTGAATGAAGTTTGACTTGAACGAGATTCTCATATCAAATGTTGTGAATCATTGAAAATAATTTTTCAGACAGTGTAAGAAAAAAATTATGGAAAAGAATTATTTTTATGGATATATTTTTGCGTGATATTAATATAGCTTGAAAGCACAAGTTGTAAGGTGGCCGTTTGTGAATCCAGTCCTTTTGTCGGGCTCGATGTCGATTCTTTCTCTTTTTATGACTGCTGTCACTTAGGAGATTGAGACAGAAAGAAAACAAATTGAATCTAGAACAAAGATACAACATAAAATACTGTCTGGCAATCTGTAAAGCGAAATTTAATTATCAGTATACATTAACTGTAGATACTTCTCTTTTAGACTCCTGCTTCCTTCCCTTCTTTCTGCTGTCTCAAGCCACTCCAACACTCACTGAAATATCGTCACCTAATGGCATCTCCCGAACCTTTCTAATTCCTTCAGACTTAGCGTACATTACAATGATCATTACTTTTTAGAATTCTTTTAAATACAGGAAGAATTGCTTGTGGTCTTGGAATATTTTTGCAAAGTGTAGACCACTCTTTAATATACAGAAATGGACTGGAATTTGGTACCATCTACGGATATAATAGAAACCACACAATAACGCTGAAGCCTAATAGATGCCTGACATGCAACAAGAACCGTTTGATACATCTCATAGGTGTTGTTCATTTGATGTCTTTGTCATGACAAAGTGCACATAAATTGTTTTATATTCCTTTTTACTGCTTTCTGAAATTTCAGAATTTTGTAACTTTTGGGACAGTTTTTTCATTATAATGTACATAATGAATTTCAGCGAAATGATGTTAAAAACAATATTTTTTGCATTTTCTAATTTCACTGGAAACATGAAACATTTAAATGAAAGCATTTTTCCTCTAAACAAATTTATGCCTGAAGGTGATTAATCTGCATTGATTGTACAAACAAGTCTTCCATTCATAGGGTAACGTCCACACTGATCATAAGCTACATCGATGCTTCCTGCAAGCAGAATACCCATTATATCTCTCCCAAGTTCTTTGGGATGACTCTATGCCATGGGGGTGGGGAACATAACTTCCGTTCACAAAAATGCAAGAAATACAAAAACATGAAAAGTACATGAATCGAGGGGGAAGAATATGCAAAAACATGAAATATATGTGAATCGGGGGGGGGGGGGGGGGAGAAAATATCGAAATTAAAGAGTGGTATTGACAACCAATTTTCTTCAATTGTAATTTTTTATTTTGCCACTATTTTTAACGTATAGAGATACGAAAAGCATTTAGAGATCTGCGTAGTAGTTATACATCCCACATCTGTATGAAACTATTCATTGAAAAAGAGTCAAAAACAACAAAACACGACAGTGGCTAAAGAAAGTTCACCTCTAAATTCAAAACTATTATGCAGGAGAGAAGCATTCAGAGTCAAGAACAAATGTGACAGCTAGATTAGCCTAAGCTGGTCCCATTTAGCCAGACAGAGGTATTGGTCTTCTATTGGCTTTCCTCCCCGTGGATGGGCTGCAGCAATTGGCTGAATCATCAGCAAGATTCCGAAGCGTATGGTTTCTTGATTGGCTATACCACCGCTGGGAGAAAAGCAAAATTAATTAAAGGATTTGATATCGAGTGATATAAGGAATAACTGAATTTGAAAATAAATAACTGAACATTGAAAAAACATAGAAACACATGGATTAAAAACAGATGGATTGTTTTACCTCTGAGAGGCACTCTTTTTGCACACGGTAAAAACGACTAAAAGTTAACATTTTAGACGAAAAGATAGCACTAGAAATGATGAGCACAAGGATCGCATTGAGTTCTACAGAAAAGAAAACACCATGCTTTCCAGTTCTTCCAAAAATCAAATTTTTTGTCCGAGTATTATGGGCATAAAAGTGTATGTTTCTGGGCTTCCTTAGATAAAAATCGATGGTTTCTAGAACTATAATGAATGCAAAATTCGGGTGTACTAGTAGTTGCTTAGTAGAAACACAACCTGGATCTTACCACACAACAAATATTCAATCTACATTCATGAATAAATTGTAACAGCAGAAAATAATCTGCATCAGTTTTAATATATCATCATACACATTGTTAGAAAAGAACAGCAAAATATTAAGCAACTATTTTACTAATGCTCTCAGAATTCTTTGTATAATATGCAATGGTACTCTCACTCCAACAAAATATAAATTTTACTAAATTTTTACTCCTTAGATTCCTTCTGTTAAGTAAAAAACGCATTTGAGAAGTCACCATCAAGCAAATAAAGAATTAATTTTCTGAACTTGCTCACATAGGCTTATGTTTTATGCGTATGATACACATGCTCTGCTAAACATTCATTTTCTTGCTCTAACCACAACGGACGGTTAAATAGGTAATTCGACATACAAAAAGAACCATTTTAACCTTTAGGAGTCATGGAGGTAGAAATAGGGGGAGATGCCCTTATTATCAGTTAGCATAGATGGCTAGTGTAGCCGAAACTACCATGTTACTCCTACCCTGAGAGTCGTGCTGAAAGGTCAGTTGTCATCGTATGTGTGAATGTTTTGTACGAATACTGGCAAATCGTAATATTTCCTAATATCAGTAGTATTATTATTAGGTAATGGAAATTTACTCTGTTTTAATTCCTTTTTGTGTTTGCAAAAACTGTAGTTCAACACCATGATCAAATTTGTCTGAGGCTTTTAAAAACGGTTGTTGAGGTCCATATTGGACATCGTAATAAATTACACATCAAATAAAAAAGTTGAACAGCAATTCAACAATAATACCCTCCAGGCAAAAAAGGGGGTGAGGGGATATTTCGAACCACTAGTAATTTTAGCAATATATAGCAGTTGTTTACGCTATTTTCCAATATAATTAAAATAACAAAAAGTTTAAAAATTCCGGAAGAAAAAATTTATTTCAACTTCTTAACAATAAAAAGCCATTCCTTTTGTCTATTTTACAAGTTAATTTCTGCAGAAATATGCTACATAGGAGCTAACCTTTTTGCACAAACTCTCGTTCGTTAATACAGACAACGCACGCTTACTAGTAAAAGCAATATGGCGACGTTGGTTACAGTTTTCAAGCGATAGGGCATCTCCCTCTTTTCCTACCTCATGTTAGGAGTATCACAGATTTGATTAAATTTAATCTTCTCTTCCATCTGGTGATTGGTGGTAGCAAGAAACCATTGATAACAATGTGTCCAAAGAAATGTCGCACATTTGCAGGACCCTCAAAGAAATGAAAGAACAGTGAGGTGAAATGGCTCAGTCATGAAAACTCTAAATATGCCAGGCTATGCATAATTGAAGAAGTAGATCATTCAACTTCTATGAGATGTGAACTGTTATCAAGCTGAAAATGATGACCAGACAATGTACAAACTGCAGCTAACATATGCTTAACATTTTCTTTGAAAAATATGTATATACTTTGGAATATTTATTTTCGAAACTTAATAACAATTGTTATATATTTTATAATTACAAGGAAATATAAGCCATTATAATGGTTTACAGAGTTAAGAGATTAGCATTTTCATAAATATTTTAATTAAACAAAATATCACAAGAAGATAAACGTATTGAAATGGCAGAAACGCGTGCAACAATGAAGACGTGACTGTGGTACCACTTGAAATATAGCTGGGACTGCGAATTGCGTCACTAACCATTTTGAAGTTTGAATGAACTTAAAATAAGAAGAGATATTCAGTTGTTATTCGCAAGAATCTGTGTGAAGCAGAAATTGAATTGCTTTGACCTTGTGCACGAGAAGCTAAAGAAAAAACGTTTTTATTAGTCTGTTCGCATTGGTAGTAAGAATTGTGGTCTTTGGGACACTTTTGGTTTGTGTTAAGCGCGTCGAAAAGTTTTGAATGTTTAACTGGTAAGAAAGGTCATGGTTTCAAGTAAAATAGAAATTTATCTATTTTGCAGAAAAATGTGCTTGGTTTAACGAATAGTTTTGTAATTGTGATTTTCAAGATCACTCTACATTGATAAATAGTATATGTGTATTTTGTATTAATAGTTAAGATATTACTTATGATTTATGTAGTTTTTATTGCCTTAGTTATTAAATCAGTTTATTTATAGTTGGTTTATTTATTTTGAATTCATGCTCGGTTGCTAAATTATCAAATACAACTAGAAATCTGTAACAATATGTTATTATAGGTAATTAACATTACAAGCAAATTAAACAAAATGTCACCAGAATGTCACTTCTTCAATATCCAATCAAAATTTTCCTATAACCCTCAATTTCCTCGCAATATGCAAAACGCTAATGTCTATAAAACACTGGTTGCTGTCAGATCACTGTTGCCTGCAACGAGGGTTAATCTCATTATTTCTATTGAAGATGGCAAGCAATTGTCATTTAGATTAGTGTTGGGGAAACGTTTCCGAGTGGAGGCCACTTCGGATAAACTATGAAGCTAGGTGGGTTAGAACTAATTTTTTTCATTTGCAACACACAGGACACAGAAGAATCATAGAAGCTATTCCTAGCTTTTACATGCCCCCTAATATAAGGACATGCCCAACTAAGACTGAAATCACTGTTGACACCTGTTTCAGTTACAGTTAACACAACGGACAAAGTTTGCCTTACTGGAAGAGTAGATCGCTTTCTAACCACTACACCAGTTAGCATTAGTAGTTAGGAGCAATTTTGCTATCTGTCGGTTGTTTCAAGGATTGCCAATAAAATACTACCAGTATTGAACTTGCAGAAGTCCACAACTGACAAACAATGACAATCATGTCTTTGCTGTTCGTAAAAATTCTCTAAAATACAACTTCAGAAACTAGTCACATGAATTCACTCGCTGGATAAATTTTTCCCATCACTGGGAAATATAGGATTACTTCATATGTCCAGAATGGTAGTATCGACGCTTGTGAGACAGTTCCAGGAGGCTGGAAACATTATCAGAAGATCTGGCAAATGCTGGCTGAGAATTACTGTAATCTGAACTCACCATTATCTGGCACTAATGGCAAGACAGAACAATATGATAACCGCATTAATTCTTTTGAGGTTTCTGCAGCCATAACCACAATGTCCATCACATATCCATAGGATATTTAAAACGACAAATTGGTATCCACTGCTTGTCTTGGATATCTTTTAGATGTATTCTAGATGTTGTTGTGTGGGAAGTGAAACGATTTTCAGCAGAACAGTGTTACAAAGGCTCAGAACAAGTAAACTCTGTTCCAGACAAACCAGCGCCCCAGAATAAATATTTGGAGCTATGAACAATAGGCTAACATTTTCTGATGAGTCTTGATTTAGCCTACAGCCAGGTTTAGATGTTTATTTTGGAGAGAATGAGGAATGGGATACAATTTCTTCAATATCAGAGAAAGGGATAATCAGAGAGAATGATTGATATTGACGTCATATGTCCATACTTTGGAGCATCTGAAGTCAACTGCCATTAACAATATTTTCTTGTTTTAATCACGTCATTTTAATATGTTCATTTCTGATCTGAGAATTTTCATTTTCAACACATTTCCTCTTTATACTAAAATACATTTCTGGGAAAATACTATATTTTGTTCCTCTTACTTTAATTTTGTCAAGTAGTGTATTATCACAATGCATTTTTCTATGAATCAAAGCAGTTTTCACACTGCTTAAATATATCTTCTCTCTGTAATTGGGCAACATGCTCTAGGAAGTGTGGGAGCAAAGCAGACGGCTTTTAAAGCGTTTTCTTTCCCTGAGATGTCCCTTTGAAAAAGTGTCGTGTAAAAGTGAAATAACAATCCAAGTTCGTTGATCACCGGACATTTACCGTTTAGCTAGAAATGCACTGTAGGGTCCTCAAACGCCATCTTGTTTTTTCCACCGGGATAACAAAGAAGTCCAAATGGTAAAAGTAGTCCGTTCTGCACCTAGCTTGAGACATGTTTAGAGTATATGTATAAAAAAAACATATAACGCTATACAAAATAAAATCATGTTTCTGCACTTAAAAAAATACCACTGAAAGTGAATGATCTCATCAAAATAAGATTTAACAATGCTTATCGCTACAGAAAGAACCCTCGTTTGCCACTTTAGAATGGGGCGTGGGTGCCTCTGTCGGTAGCGCGCCAGGCTCGTAATCTGTAGTTTCCAGGTTGGAGTCCCAGCTGGGTTAGCGTTGAGATTTATCTCCACTAAATTCCCAGTCCTGCCCACGGTCAGTAGGGGACACCGATGGGCTTGGAAAGGCTGCCATCCGTTGGATCGGACATTAATCTGGGCCCTGCTGTGCGGGAGAGCCATACCTGTGCACGTTAAAGAACACGCTGGATGGCCTTGACGGGAGCCGTTCCAGTGGGTCCCCTCCCCCAACCTTCTCTGAGCCTTCGGGGTCTATGTGACCTGGCCATTTAGCCCATTGTGTGCAAAAAAGTGCCGCTCAGAGGTAAAACAACCCAAGCCACTTTAGAAAAGCCCCCAGAAAACAATGACTCTCATTTAAGACAACTGCTTTACATAAATGCATAAATCATAATACCAGAACAAAAAAATTACAAATTGAATAACATTGCATATCGCTGATTATGAAACACCACAGATTATTCTGTGATGAAATACATCCTTGATATAAAAAACAGGATCGTGTAATAAAATGTGTAACATAAATTAAACATTCGAACATGCGTATGGATAGCATATCGGAACTCAACGTTGAATGTTTTCCGGGAGAAAATTCAATATTTTGGGTACACTATATACTGCGTTGTGGCCACTTTTTCTATTACTGAATTCTTAAAATGGCAATGCATTTCAAACTTTTAAATATTAGAAAGAAAACAATCCTCCATGATCAATATAGTTGTAAACATGTACATTTTGTGGTGTGATAAGTGATGTTTGTTTTGAAAATTTCCTTTAATTATGATGTTAAGTGGTTTTCTTTATCACATTTAAGTATGCTCGAGCGTTTAATTCGTACCTTAAAGTACAATAATGTCTTGTGCCAGATAATAAAATGTTTTACGTGGAAATGGATTTTTCGTAAAAAAAGGATTCTGTGCCGTGTGTTTGCATTATTTTTAATCAGCACTCCATTTTTAGCCTTTACAATGTATATGCTCTATTTTAAATGCTCTTTCATAGAAGTAGAAGAAGCTGTCGCAGAAATTGTAAGTAATGAAAACAATTATTTACTATAGACACTTCCTAAGCTACATAAACTTTCCGTTTACTCAAACCCTTATGTAAGTCGATTTTTGCGTAAGTCGGAAATTGACCCACCACCCATCCATTGATTATCCTTATAGTCTATAACAAACAGAAAAAATGCCACATCTGAAAAAACTTTTTAAAAAACTACAAGAATTCCATGGATCTGCATTCAGTGGCAACTCATCATCATTATCATCCTCAAGCAGCCATGGGCTACGGAGGTCCAACCAGACCGTGCAATTTAGTTCTCCAAGCAAGTCTATCCTGAGCTACATCTACTGCATCTGGCCACTGCACACCAATTCTAACAAGGTCCTGTTTGACATTGTCTGCCCACCACATCCTAGGTCTCCCCTTCTTTCTAAGGCCTTTAGGCACACTGTTCATAACCCTATTCGCCAATCTATAATTATTCATACGGGCAACATGGCCAAACCAACGGAGTCTCTCTCTGCACAATATGCTGCTTAAAGGAGGTTGCAAACTCCTTTGCCTAACCTCATCATTAGTTACAAAGTTGAACCACCTAATGCCCAAGATACTGCGTAAGCATCTGGAATCAAAAGCATCTAGTTTCCTGTTGTTTACAAAGTGTCCAAGTTTCACTACCATAACTAACCCTAGAAAGAACCAAACTATTATACAGTCTAATTTTAGTCTTTAGGTGTATACGCCTATTTCTCCACACTCTCCATAGATTCTTAAAAGTCCCGGCAGCAATCCCTATTCGTCTGTTAATCTCATGCCGCACATCACCATTATCTGTTACATAGCTCCCAAGATAATTAAACTGTGACACCTGCTCAAGACTGCAACCATTCAGATGAACTGAATCACAACCTCCCTGACTAATTTTCATCACTTTAGTTTTCTCTCTGTTTATAACCAAACCTACTCTGCTACCAGTCTCATCAACGGCTCGAATGAAAGAGTTCATCTCATCAACATCATTTGCCAAAAGGGCTAAATCGTCAGCATAATCTAAATCAGAAATTTTCGTGTCTCCAGCCCATTTAAGGCCAAAATCTTTCCCTTGAAGTGAATGTTGCATAACATAATCAATAACCAAGCTAAAGAGAAAAGGAGACAAAATGCACCCTTGTCGAACACCAGAAGTAATGCTAAACCAATTGCTACAAGCCTTACCAACTCTCACACACGACTCATGTTATTATAGAGAGCTTTCATTATGTTAACTAACTTGTCTGGTATACCATATGATCTCACAATCAACCACAAATTATGACGATCAACAGAGTCGAAAGCCTTTTTGAAATCAACAAAGCTAGCAACCAAAGGTTTCTGAAACTCTAAACATTTCTCAAGAATCTGCCTAAGTGAAAATATCTGATCCACACATCCCCTACCACTTCTGAATCCACCTTGCTCATCACGCAATTGACTGTCAACCAGATTCTTAATTCTATTAAGCACAATCATGGAAAGAACTTTACCTGGAACAGAGAGTAGGCTGATACCCCTATAGTTATCAGAAGAACTGCGGTAACTTTTTTGAAAATAGTGATAATAATAGCTCTGATGAAATCCTTAGAAACCATGCCTTTATCATAAAAGATATTCAAAATTTCAGTCATCCAAGTGGTAACCAAAACATTCCCAGCTCTAAGCATTTCGGTAGTAATTTCATCTACCCCTGGGGATTTATGTAGTTTAAGTTTAGAAACAGCCAAAATAACTTCAGATTGTGTTATAGGGCCAACATTAAAGCCACCAATGCATCCATCATCACTGCAAACAATGGGAGCAGAACCAACTACATTGTTTAGAACATCACTGAAATGCTCAGCCCACCTAGCCATAACAGAATCTTCCCCTTCTATAACCTTACCTTGTTTATCCTTCAATCCTTGTATGCCTGTCCGTTTTCTACCACATAAAACCTTAACTATCTGGTACAGCTCTCTGCTGTTGTGCTGTCTAACTGCTTCCTTGGCTTTTTCAGCCAAACCATCAAGCCAAAGATTCTTATCAGCAGCTAACTGATCTTTTACACGTTTATTAAGTTCTCTGTAATGCTTTCTATTAGGACTAGTAGGGTATTGATTAAAGGCATTCCTGCAGTTCTTTCTTTCCGAAATAAGCTCAAGTGCCTTTTCACTCAGATAATTCTGTCTCTTCTGCTCCTTTTTTCCTAAAAGAGTACTGTTAGTGTCCAAAAAAGCCTGTTTAAAATGATCCCATTCTTCCTCAACTTCAGTAGTAAGCAAACCATGACTGTCATAATGACTAAGTAACCTATCATGGTAAGCTTTGGCTATAACTGGATCTTTCAGAGCTTCAGTATTAAAAGTAAAATTTTTAACCCTAGCACAACACTTTTTAAGTTTAAGTTGCAACACACTTTTAACAAGGTAATGGTCAGATCCAATTTCAGCTCCCCTATATGCCCTGGTATTCCTAACAGAACTAGCCCATTTGCTGTTAATTAATATGTAATCAGTCATATTCCTATGCAGCCCATCAGGTGAAACCCACGTGTACTTATGTATGTTGCGGTGTTTGTAATAAGTGTTAGTTATTCTGAATCCATTGAGTTTACTTACCTGTAGGAGATGTTGCCCATTGCCATTGCAGCTACCAATACCAAAAGGGCCTATTACTCCTCCCCAAAGGTCAGAGTCAGTACCAACTTTGGCATTGAAGTCACCTAAAACAAGGGTAATATCTCCTCTCTTGACAGAATTCAAAATATCCTGAAGTTGTTCATAAAACCTATCCTTCTCATCGGCATCCTCAGTGGGGGCATAACAGCAGATAACATTCAAGTCTTTAATGCGTGTCTGAAATTTTGCTGTAAGAAACCTTTCATTAATGCACTCATATCCTAGAAGAGCATCGCTAGCGTGTCTGCTGAGAAGCAGACCCACACCTTGGTAATGCTTATTGTCGTTCCTCCCTGAAAAGAGAAATTTAAGATTATTTTTAAGAATCTGACCTTTATCTGTCCATCTGGTCTCTTGCAAGCCAAGAATATCTAAATTATAATGGTGGAATTCTTGTGTGAGGACATCAAGAGAAAAAGCTCTGTGCAGAGTCCTCACATTCCAACTACCTATGGAGAGAAAATGGTTAGTGGGATGTTTAAAGAAACTATGTTTATTGAGAGAGGGAATGCCGACAATATCAAACAGCCCCCTAATCGCAGACATGGGGCAAAGACCCGTTCCCCCACTACTAAAGGCTGAAGCCATCTACACTGGAAGATTTCTTCCAACGTAGAAATTGACGATGCCAATAGAAGCAAAGAGTTCAGGTGCCTGCGATGACTTCTGCTCAGGATTATCCACCAGCTGATAAACATATCCTGTGAATCTTATTCACTTGGGGCTGTCAACCCACAAACAAACAGAAAACACAGCGGAAGATTTTCCCTCCACAGAAGCCCACCAGTGCAGCAAAATCAGGATCCATAATCAAGCTCAGAGCCATATATCTGTCCAGTTCAGTAGGTTTATATGGTCAGCACCAGGACCCTGTGTGGTTGACCACTCCTCAGCAGGGTAGAAAAAAAAGAAAAGTAGCCATAGTTGTCCAGATCAGTAGAGCAAGCATTATGTGAGAACTATGTAATTTCAGAAAGACTTTCAGAGTGCACATTGTAGCATAATATAAAAAAATTCTAACTCAAAAATTTAACATTGTACTTATGGGGAAAGTTGTATAAGCTCAGGTTTATGTAAGTCACAGAGTGTGTGTATATTGAAATGGTTCTTATATTTTTAGTTTAGGTGGCTTGCAATTATAAGTAATGCACTTGCTCTTTTCCTGTTGAAACTGGACTATAGATCTCAGGTCAATGCTGCTGGCAAATCATCATTTCCTCTTCACTTTTCAGATTATGCTTATAAATTGTGATCCTTTCACTTGGAACTGTGATTTTCACCTCAAGTTGGAGAAATTTAATAATCATTGCTCATGTCTTTCATCCTTTTGATTTGCCTGCACAAGACAGCCTGCGAGATTATTAGCATGTCTCAATAGCATTGCCAATCATCAGCTCTCAATAGCTCTCATCAGTTGAGCTCTCATCAGATCAGTTGAATCATGGCTCACTGCTGCTGTTTCCTGTGTTTTTTTTGCTTTATAGGACAGGGAGAGACTGTCTTATTGTGTCTACTGGCAACACTTTGTTAGCCATTGTGCTACCCAAACAAGACTTCTTGTATGTCTTCACTGATGGCTTGAAGTCCATCACTTTGGTCTGTGTGTGAGTCTATAGCCATGCTTTGTGACACCATTTTAACCATTCATCTTATCTTAATTAGTTGTCTTTGTTTTACTATAGAACAATGCACATTTTTTTCATCATCATCATCAAGCAGCCATGGGCTATGGAGGTACAACCAGACCGTGCAGTTTAATTCTCCAAGCATATCTGTCCTGAGCTACATCTGCTGCATCCAGCCACTGCACACTAATTCTAACAAGGTCCTGTTTGACATTGTCTGCCCACCGCATCCTAGGTCTCCCCCTCCTGAGGCCTCTAGGCACACTGTTCATAACCCTATTCGCCAATCTATAATCATCCATACGGGCAACATGGCCAAACCAGCAGAGTCTCTGCACAATATGCTGCTTAAAGGAGGTTGCAGACTCCTTTGCCTAACCTCATCATTAGTTACAAAGTTGAACCACCTGATACCCAAGATACCGTGTAAGCATCTAGATTCCTGTTATCTTGTTTACACAACGTCCAAGTTTCACTACCATAACTAACCCTAGAAAGAACCAAACTATTATACAGTCTAATTTTAGTCTTTAGGTGTACACGCCTATTTCTCCACAATCTCCATAGATTCTTAAAAGTCCCGGCAGCAATCCCTATTCGTCTGTTAATCTCATGCCGCACATCACCATTATCTGTTACATAGCTCCCAAGATAATTAAACTGTGACACCTGCTCATGACTGCAACCATTCAGATTAACTGAATCACAACCTGCCTGACCAATTTTTATCACTTTAGTTTTCTCTCTGTTTATAACCAAACCTACTCTACTACCAGTCTCATCAACAGCTCGATTGAAAGAGTTCATCTCATCAACATCATTTGCCAAAAGGGCTAAATCATCAGCATAATCTAAATCAGAAATTTTCGTATCTCCAGCCCATTTAAGGTCAAAATCTTTCCCTTGAAGTGAATTTTGCATAACATAATCAACAACCAAACTAAAGAGAAAAGGAGACAAAATGCACCTTTGTCAAACACCAGAAGTAATGCTAAACCAATTGCTACAAGACTTACCAACTCTCACACATGACTCAGTATTATTATAGAAAGCTTTCATTATGTTAACTAACTTGTCAGGTATACCATATGATCTCACAATCAACCACAAATTATGACGATCAACAGAGTCGAAAGCCATTTTAAAATCAACAAAGTTAGCAACCAAACATTTCTGAAATTCTAAACGTTTTTCAAGAATCTGCCTAAGTGAAAATATCTGATTCACACATCCCCTACCACTTCTGAATCCACATTGCTCATAATGCAATTGCCTGTCAACCTGATTCTTAATTCTCTTAAGCACAATCATGGAAAGAACTTTACCTGGAACAGAGAGTAGGCTGATACCCCTATAGTTATCACAAGAACTGCGGTAACTTTTTTGAAAATAGTAATAATAATAGCTCTGATGAAATCCTTAGAAACCATGCCTTTATCATAAAAGATATTCAAAATTTCAGTCATCCAAGTGGTAACCAAAACATTCCCAGCTCTAAGCATTTCGGTAGTAATTTCATCTACCCATGGGGATTTATGTAGTTTAAGTTTAGAAACAGCCAAAATAACTTCAGATTGTGTTATAGGGCCAACATTAAAGCCACCAATGCATCTATCATCATTGCAAACAATGGGAGTAGAACTAACTACATTGTTTAGAACATCACTAAAATGCTCAGCCCACCTAGCCATAACAGAATCCTCCCCTTCTATAACCTTACCTTGTTTATCCTTCAATCCTTGTATTCCTGTCCGTTTTCTACAACATAAAACATTAACTATCTGGCACAGCTATCTGCTGTTGTGCTGTCTAACTGCTTCCTCAGTTGCTTGCTGTAAGAAACTTTTCATTAATGCACTCGTATCCTAGAAGAGCATCACTAGCATGTCTGCTGAACAGCAGACCCACGCCTTGGTGATGCTGTCCATCCTCCCTCCCTGTAAAGAGAAATTTAAAGTTATTTTTAATATCTCACCTTTACCTGTCCACCTGGTCTCTTGCAAGCCTAGAGTATCTAGGTTATAGCGCTGGAATTCCTGCTTGAGGACATCAAGAGAATAATCTCTATGTAATGTCCTCACATTCCACGTTCCTTCAGAGAGAAAATGATTAGTAGGATTTTTAAAGAAATTAGGTTCATTGAGATTGGTAGGGCCAACAATCTCAAACAACCCCCTGATCGCAGGCATGGGGCAAAGACCTGTTCCTCCTCCGCTAAAGGCTGAAGTCACCGATGCTGGTAGGAACTTCAGGCACCACCTTTTCAAGTGGACTTTTTCAAGAGCCATATGGCCTGCCTGAGACACATTACTCCAGTTTAGGCTTGACGATGCCCAACTAGCTAAGTAAGATTCAGGTATCTGCGATGGCCTCTGATTAGGATTATTCACCAGCTGATGATCTCATTATTTGCCATCCAAGCTCTTTACATTTGGACATCCTTTAATAATTTGTTTTTGCAATCTGTTTTCAGTTTTTTTTTTTTCATTTTTCCAATTATTTTTACTGCATGGTTTTTTTTATGTCTAAATTTTATGAAATTCTGATTGTTGTTTCTAC
This sequence comes from Ryuthela nishihirai, assembly GCA_038380435.1. Lineage (NCBI taxonomy): Eukaryota > Metazoa > Arthropoda > Arachnida > Araneae > Heptathelidae > Ryuthela > Ryuthela nishihirai. Next base: position 54,246,999 of record JAWZYU010000027.1, read on the forward strand.
ACTTGTTTTAATTGCTTTTTATACCTTTTGATGTAATGATTTTTTTTTTTATTTTATGGTTTATCATTTAGAATTTTGATTACATCCTCCCCATTCATAACATTCCAAATGCTGGACTCTCCATTCCTAAATTTCTTGAGGAGATTTCTACCACCCATATTACTTCATGTTGCATTAAAAATTCAAATCTCTACTTATAATAGAACTAGAGTTCAAGTTTAAAATACTTTTTTATATTTTCAAGTGATACCTGTTAAATAATAAATTCCCCATTGAAATTAAACAGTATAGCATTAAAATATGCTAGTTGGAATTTGCAATACATCTGCATGTAATTTATTATATGGTTCTGTTCTAATCTATATTTTAATCAAATAAATTACTCAGGTGCATTAATTCCTGTTAGTAAATGGAAATTGTAATGCACACACGATTAAGAAATATTGGTGTAAAATTATGCATGCCTTACTCAAGGTTATTAAATTATCAATACCCTCCTGAAAGTAGGACAGGAAAATGTTTACATGAGGCAGCCTTAATTTTGTGTTCACTGTCGAAATTTTGAGTGATCTTGATTCCCAATATTATTAAAATGTTACATATTTCTGAAACTAGATGATTGCATGCAAAGTAGAGGTTGTTGTGTTACTTCTGTGCAGTAAAAGCAAAAAGTGAAAGGCCACCATCTGTAAAATGAGATCTTAAGCTGTGATTCTGTGTGCTGGAGAGTCATACCCTGTGCACATTAAAAAACACACTGGATGGCCTTGATGGGAGGCTACAATCTGTCTCTGAAGAGTTCTAAGAGAGCATAAAAATGCAAAGATTTGGATTTAAGAAAATGATTTTTTTATGTGTGTGTAATTAGTTGTTTTAAGCTATTTATTATTGGTGAATAATATTTAGCTTAAAACTTGTTTATCATATACTTTATTAATGGATGTTTTATATAATCATATACTTTACTAATGGATGTTTTATGTAATCATATACTTTACTAATGGATGTTTTATGTAATCATATATTTTACTAATGGATGTTTTATGTAATCATATACTTTTCAATGGCAAATAAAATAAAATTCTTATTTTGTTGCAGTGTGAGAAATATCAGAGAGGTGAAGCACTCGGAAATCTATGTTCTGAGTTGTGTGAATCTAAAACTCTTCGACCAAATGCCTGTCTTCCACATCATTTAGGGAAAGATGTTGTTTTTGAAGCACATTACCTTGGGGAGAATGTAATTGCAAAGTCTTCAAAACTAAATTCAGATAGTTTTGATCAAATATTTTGGAAAGATGATGAAGATACCATAGTTTATCCAAATATTGAATCATTTTATGAAATGGTGCATAATAGTGTACAAAGAAATTTAAATACAAGCTTGAGCTTAAGTAAAGAAGAAGGATTGCACTTGATTAACAAATTGTGGACAAAAAGTATGCAATCTTTCAACCAGCTTCCTGTATCAGTACAAAATACTGCAATGAACAATATCTGGTTTCTAGTTCAGCAGACTGAGTATCTGCTACTTAAATATCATGAAGAAAGTAACATTTTTCCAAAGATTACTGGAACTTGTGGGCATTTGTACATAGTTGAATATGTTCATCCACTTGATAATCTATTCTTGATATTTTATCCAGCATGGAGAGAGACATTTGTGAAACGAGCCAAATTGGCATTACAAATACTAGATTATCTTGAAAATATAGAAAGAACTTTCCCTACATTGCATATATGTGATGTAAAAATGGGTCACTTTGGCTTGGATAGTCATGAAAAGATGAAAATGTTGGATATGGACATGGTGTTTTTTGAACCAGTATTGATTCAAAATATGGTGGCAGTGAAAAATTGTTCACAGGATCAGGATTGTTCATTTATTGACTGTAAAGGATCCTGCAATGAAAATTTGCAAAAATGTGAACCCAAAATTGGAAACAATAATTTCCAGGTAAATATTCTTCATTGTGTTTTTAAATTGCTTTCTTTACTAAATTATTTACAATTAACAGTGTTTGATAGCTGGATAAAAAAAAAAAGCCTGTTTTAAAAATGTTAGGCACTTTATAATGTTTAGATAAAAATTAAAAACCTCTAATTAATGTAGAAATAATTATTCATTTTAGTAACAAAAGGGTCTATAAATGGTAGCTAGATAGTCACTGGAAGGAGAGCTATGTACCAATCCCCTGTGATGATGCACAGAACCAGCCAGGCCTAGCACATAATGTCTGACCCCCGCCTTTTCGTGGTGTAGACCGTTAGTACCTTTCAAAAGAGATACTCTCTTGTGGAAGTGAACGGAAGGGGAGGGCTGCCAGATTAGTGTGGCCTACTGATCTGGACAACTATGACTACTTTTCTTTTTTTTTCTACCCTGCTGAGGAGTGGTCAACCACACAGGGTCCTGGTGCTGACCATATAAACCCACTGGACTGGACAGATATATGGCTCTGAGCTTGATTATGGATCCTGATTTTGCTGCACTGGTGGGTTCCTGTGGAGGGAAAATCTTCCGCTGTGTTTTCTGTTTGTTTGTGGGTTGACAGCCCCAAGTGAATAGATTCACAGGATATGTTTATCAGTTGGTGGATAATCCTGAAGGTCATCGCAGGCACCTGAACTATTTGCTTCTATTGGCATCGTCAAATTCTACATTGGAGGAAGTCTTCCAGTGTAGATGGCTTCAGCCTTTAGTGGTGGGGGAACGGGTCTTTGCCCCATGTCTGTGATTAGGGGGCTGTTTGATATTGTCAGCATTCCCTCTCTCTATAACATAGTTTCTTTAAACATCCCACTAACCATTTTCTCTCCATAGGTAGTTGGAATGTGAGGACTCCCCACAGAGCTTTTTCTCTTGATGTCCTCACACAAGAATTCTACCATTATAATTTAGATATTCTCGGCTTGCAAGAGACCAGATGGACAGATAAAGGTCAGATTCTTAAAAATAATCTTAGATTTCTCTTTTCAGGGAGGGACCACAATAAGCATCACCAAGGCGTGGGTCTGCTTCTCAGCAGACATGCTAGTGATGCTCTTCTAGGATATGAGTGTATTAATGAAAGGTTTCTTACAGCAAAATTTCAGACAAGCGTTAAAGACTTGAACGTTATCTGCTGTTATGCCCCTACTGAGGATACCGATGAGGATGAGAAGGATAGGTTTTAGGGACAACTTCAGGATATTTTGAATTCTGTCAAGAAAGGAGATATTACCCTTGTTCTAGGTGACTTCAATGCAAAGTTGGTACTGAATCTGACCTTTGGGGAGGGGTAATAGGCCCTTTTGGTATTGGTAGCTGGAATGGGCAACATCTCCTATAGGTAAGTAAATTTAATGGTTTGAGAATAACTAACACTTATTACAAACACCGTGATGTACATACTGTTATGACCTTGCTAGAGTATTTTTAGGGCGGTACAACTTTTAGGCCGTGATGCTAAAATCAAGGTAATTTCCTAATCACACATCAAATTAATAGACATTTGGAATAATGAGAACTGAGCTGATTGTACAATTACAAAAACATAACATTTATTAACAAATTTAGTTTTAGATATTTACTTGTAACCTAGTTCCCACTTTCGGGACTATTCAACAGCTCCCCTAGTACAGCCCTTTACAATTCAAGGGAAACTTTGTACATGGTGGAGAACAGTCCATCGAAACAAATAAAGTTCATAATGAGCAAGCTTCTTGCTCGTGACTCTAGCAGTTCTTATGGTTAAACAGGTCCCGCAGGGGACAGCATAACGATAGTTCACAGAAAACACGTTTAAGTGGAAAATCGCCTCAGATCAAGAATGGTCCCTTTTACCTTATCAAGTTTGTTGTCTCTAGGGATGGTCATCACTGGTTGCAGGTAAGCTGAAGGCACTGGCTGCGCAGTGCTCTCGCTACTCACTCATTGTCTATACTGCGGGATTCTGCTCACTGGAGAGGCTCGTTTGCTGCCCACCACACAGATCAGACAACAGGAGAAGATGAATGAATTTTTTTTCAAGAGTCTTTGCTGCTACTTTTTCTGGCCCCACCGTGAAGGTCACCTTTTGGATCCATTGTGGATAGCGCTGATTGGTTGAACAGGTGGAGGTGAGAAAAAACACCCATCTGGTGTTTTTCACCTTTTCCATCCCGGTAATGTCTTTCCGGTCCTGGTGCCTGGGGGGGCCAACGGATTCATCGAATGTTCTATGCCATCGGCAACTGTTCCTCAGCAAAGGCTGAATGCAGAAGAATGTCACAATATGGAGCTCAGTTGAAAATGTCACTATTAAAATGGAGAGCGATGTTTGCTGCTAGTCTTTTCTTCAGGCAGTCATGTCCACATTATAAAATCACGTGGGCATGACAGTACACATGGGTTTCACCTGATGGGCTGCATAAGAATATGATTGATTATATATTAATTAACAGCAAATGGGCTAGTTCTGTTAGGAATACCAGGTCATAAAGGGGAGCTGAAATTGGATCTGACCATTACCTTGTTAAAAGTGTCTTGCAACTTAAACTTAAAAAGTGTTGTGCTAGGGTTAAAAAATTTGCTTTTAATACTAAAGTTCTGAAAGACCCAGTTATAGCCAAAGCTTACCATGATAGGTTACGTAGTCATTATGACAGTCATGATATGCTTACTACTGAAGTTGAGGAAGAATGGGATCATTTTAAACAGGCTTTTTTGGACACTAACAGTACTCTTTTTAGGAAAAAAGGAGCAGAAGAGGCAGAATTATCTGAGTGATAAGGCACTTGAGCTTATTTTGGAAAGAAAGAACTGCAGGAATGTCCTTAATCAATACCCTACTAGTCCTAATAGAAAGCATTACAGAGAACTTAATAAACATGTAAAGGATCAGTTAGCTGCTGATAAGAATCTTTGGCTTGATGGTTTGGCTGACAAAGCTGAGGAAGCAGTTAGACAGCACAACAGTGGAGAGCTGTACTAGATAGTTAATGTTTTGTGTGGTAGAAAACGAACAGGTATACAAGGATTTCAGGATAAACAAGGTAAGGTTATTAAGGGGAGAATATTGTCATGCCTAGGTGGGCTGAGCATTTCAGTGATGTTCTGAACAATGTGGTTAGTTCTACTCCTATTGTTTGCAATGATGATAGATGCATTGATGGCTTTAATATTGGCCCTATAACACAATCTGAAGTTATTTTGGCTATTTCTAAACTTAAACTACATAAATCCCCAGGGTTAGATGAAATTACTATGGAAATGCTTAGAGCTGGGAATGTTTCGGTTACCACTTGGATGACTGAAATTTTGAATGTCTTTTATGATAAAGGCATGATTCCTAAGGATTTTACCAGAGCTATTGTTATCCCTATTTTCAAAAAAGGTGATCGCAGTTCTTGTGATAATTATAGGGGTATCAGCCTACTCTCTGTTCCAGGTAAAGTTCATTCCATGATTGTGCTTAGTAGAATTAAGAATCTGGTTGACAGTCAATTGCATTATGAGGAATGTGGTTTCAGAAGTGGTAGGGGATGTGTGAATCAGATATTTTCACTTAGGCAGATTCTTGAGAAATGTTTAGAGGTTAAGAAACCTTTGGTTGCTAGCTTTGTTGATTTCAAAATGGCTTTCGACTCTGTTGATCGTCATAATTTGTGGTTGATTGTGAGATCATATGGTATACCTGACAAGTTAGTTAACATAATGAAAGCTCTCTATAATAACACTGAGTTGTGTGTGAGAGTTGGTAAGTCTTGTAGCAATTGGTTCAGCATTACTTCTGGTGTTCCACAAGGGTGCATTTTGTCTCCTTTTCTCTTTAGCTTGGTTATTGATTATGTTATGCGAAATTCACTTCAAGGGAAAGATTTAGGCCTTAAATGGACTGGAGATACGAAAATTTCTGATTTAGATTATGCTGATGATTTAGCCCTTTTGGCAAATGATGTTGATGAGATGAACTCTTTCATTCGAGCTGTTGATGAGACTGGTAGTAGAGTAGGTTTGGTTATAAACAGAGAAAAAACTAAAGTGATGAAAATTGGTCAGGCAGGCTGTGATTCAGTTAATCTGAATGGTTGCAGTCTTGAGCAGGTGTCACAGTTTAATTATCTTGGGAGCTATGTAACAGATAATGGTGATGTGCGGCATGAGATTAACAGACGAATAGGGATTGCTGCTGGGACTTTTAAGAACCTATGGAGAGTGTGGAGAAATAGGCGTATACACCTAAAGGTTAAAATCAGACTGTATAATAGTTTGGTTCTTTCTAGGGTTAGTTATGGCAGTGAAACTTGGACACTTTGTAAACAAGATAACAGGAAACTAGATGCTTTTGATTCCAGATGCTTACGCAGTATCTTGGGCATTAGATGGTTCAACTTTGTAACTAATGATGAGATTAGGCAAAGGAGTTTGCAACCTCCTTTAAGCAGCATATTGTGCAGAGAGAGACTCCGTTGGTTTGGCCATGTTGCCCGTATGAATAATTATAGATTGGCGAATAGGGTTATGAACAGTGTGCCTAAAGGCCTTAGAAAGAAGGGGAGACCTAGGATGTGGTGGGCAGACAATGTCAAACAGGACCTTGTTAGAATTGGTGTGCAGTGGCCAGATGCAGTAGATGTAGCTCAGGATAGACTTGCTTGGAGAACTAAATTGCATGGTCTGGTTGGACCTCCATAGCCCATGGCTGCTTGAGGATGATGATGATGATGAGTAACAAAAGAGGTACTTGTTTGAGAATTACTATCCGCATGCAAGTTTTTAATCATGGTGATAACATACCAATAACATTATATACTGATTTTCTAATGGCCAGCTGATTGATGTTTTAACTGGTTTATGTGGCAATTAATCAACTTATATATAAACGACATTGATAGAAGTTTTAGACATTATTACTATGAAATTTTTATTAATTATATATACCCAGTTCTGTTTTTGCACGATTTTGATTTAACATGGTTTAGAAAAAAAATTTAATTCTCTTTTTACACAATATTTTGATCAAACACGGTTCAAATGGCACCTTTTTAAAAATCTCCATTTGAATTTAATTCTGAAAAAATATTCCTATTCAAGAAAAAATTCCTAGAATTTATAACAAAGATTCCGCTTTTATGGTCACATTTTTTGAAGTAATTTTAACTTTGAAAATGTACTATAGATGCACATTTTGTGCACTAAAATCTCCAAAATAAAAACTACACTAACATAACTACACAACAAGTTTTCTAAATTTTATTCTCTATTTTATGGAAAAATTGTACAAAACCTACTTCATTCAGAATAAAATGGCAACATTGAGTTCTGGGAATTTCCCTCAATTTTATCTTCAATACATATGTTAGTCTTGGTCTCTCATGGTAATGATTTAAACATAGGTTAAACCTATGTTTAAATCATTAATAACACTAAATAGTGTGAAGAAACTATTATTTTCATCGTACTCAGTGCAATATAAAAAGAAATAGTTGCCACCCATTGATCATAGATGGAACCAATGGTTGTCGCCAAAAATCATCGGTGAAAAACGTTTAAAGTCTTAAATTAGTGGAAAAAAGATGAGCTGGCATTAGTTCAATCGGTAAGAATACTCTGGCATGTTTCTGGAGATTTGCAGGTTCAAGTCCCGTATGTCAGCAAAATATTTCCCTCAAAATATTTATTGATATATTGACGTTAAGATGTCACCCAGGTAACACTGTGTTTGTCACCTATGTGTAAATCATTAATAAAGCTAAATAGCATGAAGATACTTTATTATTTCCATCTTACTCAGCGCAATATAAAAAGAAATAGTTGTCACCTGTTCATTGCAGATGGCGCCAATCGTTGGCACCGAAATTTATCGGTGAAAAAGTCTTATAGTGGAGAAAAGATGAGCCAGCGTTAGTTCAACCGGTAAGAATACTCTGGCATGTTTCTTGAGAAATGTGGCTTCAAGTCCTGTATGTTGGCAAAATTTTTTCCACAAAATATTTATTGATATTGATTATATTAAACTAGTTTGTTAATATTGCATTATTCACCAATAATTGAGAGTTAGGTGTATGTGTGCGACATTCCTTGTTAAGCAACTTACTGTATATATATATATTTATTTTTTACTTTCAGAGGGTCTGTACAAGTATTTTTGCTGGTAGATTTGTGCAGAAGTACTTTGGTCTTTTGGGTTTCCCACCAGCAGCTATTGCTAGTCAACTTCATACAGTGTTTGAGCAATGTTCAAGTCCTACAAATGACACCTCACCACAGGAAACACTGAAGCTGTTGCGTCAACTGTTAGAAAGTGTAATTAACCATAATACATAGTGTCTTGCAAATTTGTTCATACATAGAATAATATACCTGCATATTTTTTGGATGATAAGTTATATAAAATCACAAGTAAAAGAACTTCTTGGACAGAAATTAGTTAGGACATAATAAATAAAAATTCTCTGTTGATGAGCAATAAAATTTTTAAGTTTATCCTTCAGACTCTTAGTACATAGCACAACATCACTGAAGATTGAGTGTTGTCCTTGCTCCAAAAAGCTTTTGAGCTTCCTCCTGAAACTTTTAATATGCAAATGATCCAAAGGATAAAATTTGAAACTTTTATAGCTCATTGACAGAGTTTGTTATTTACTTAGTTAGTACTTAGTTATTTTATCCTAATAAGTTATATCCTTTATACAGTCTGTTTGCAGCTTTATAGCTAGAAATCAACTATGGTTTCATGTATAATATTTATTCATACAAATCCACGATAGCATGCAATGCAATAATAAAAGTAAAGCTTTTGATTTAAAATAAATAAAACACAAAGAACATCAGACAACAAAACAAGACACCAGTTGGTAAGAAGAAAAAATGCAACAAGGAACAAAATCATCAATGTTAGGAGATCATTCAGCTATTACCAGCTGCCAAAATGAATTTCATGCAAAAACAACAACCCAAGGTCTCAATTATTACAAAATTTTGTGCTTTGTATTCAATATTTTCATTCTTATATCCATTCTTCTTAAATAAGTTTGGAAAAATGATCCAGTCCTTAAAGTTTTATATTAAATAGTAATATATTAAAGGTTTTAGGAGTAGGAAATAAAAAATGTTAACAAAAAATTTAGCTTTAAGACAGGGAGAATTCATGAAGTGTTCCAAAATTTCTAAATGCAAATGTATGATTTTTAAAAATTGCAAATTCTGAAAACAAGCTAGTAAAATTCTGTAAACAAATAAAGCTAACACTGTAATTATTTATTTATTGCTGAAATTAGTGTACAAAGATGTTATTATTATAATCTGTTGGTACTCTTAGAATTTTGTTCTGTAAATAGTGGAATTAATGATGTATGATATATAGTTCCCTAGCTAATTTACTATCCTGAATAGTAGTTTATATCAATGCAAAATAAAAAGTACTAGAATGATCCATTAACTTTCTTTATATATCTTGAAAAGGAAGATTAATCTAACAATACTTTTTTGGTGTGAATTCCATTTTAAATTGGGGTGTAGTTTGGCTCAATTAATGGTAGTATGCTAGGCTCATAATCTGTAACTTGGGCCAATATTAAGATTTATCTCTGCTAAACCTCCACTTTGCTCTAAATGAGAAAGAGGACATTGATTAGCTTGGAAAGGCTGCCAACCATAGGATGGGATTGAAAGCCATGGCCTATGTGCAGCAGAGCCATACCTGGTACACGTTAAAGATTATGCAGTGTGGCTTTGATGGAAGGCTTCCATTTGTCTTCTAACAGCTATCTAGTGGGTCCCCTTTTCCACCCTTCTCTGAGCCACTGTGTTGAAAAAGTGCCACTCAGAGGAAAACTAACCCATCCTCCTCCTCTTCTCCTTAAGCAGCCATGGGCTACAGAGGTCCAACCAGATGATACAATTTTGGTTCTCCAAACACATCTCTTCTGAGCTACATTTGCTGCATCTTGCCACTTGAGACCAATTCTAGCGAGGTCCTGTTTATCACTGTCTGCCCACTGCATCCTAGGTCTCTCCCTCTTTCTGAGGCCTTTAGGCACACTGTTCATAACTCTATTCACTAATCGATAATTATGCATATGGGCAACATGGCCATAATATAGTCTCTCCTGCACAATAATATGCTTAAAGGAGGTTGCCGACTCCTTTGCCTAACATCATTACTTACAAAGTTGAACCATCTAATGCCCAAGATATTGCATAAGCATCTAGAATCAAAGCATCAAGTTTCCTGTTATCTTGTTTGCAAAGTGTCCCAGTTTCACTACCATAACTATCTCTAGAAAGAACCAAATTATTATACAGTCCTATATTAATCTTCAGGTATATACACATATTTCTCCACTCTCTCCATAGATTCTTAAATTTCCCAGCAGCAATCCCTATTCATCTGTTAATCTCATGCTGCACATCACCAGTATTGGTTACATAGCTCCCCAGATAATTAAACTGAGACACCTACTCAAGAGTGGAACTATTGAGATTAACTGAACCACAGCCTTCTTGACCAATTTTCATCACTATAGTTTTTCTCTTTGTTAAACCTACTCTACTACTAAGTCTCATCAACAGGTTGAATGAAAAAGTTCATTTTATCAACATCACTGGCCAAAAAGGCCAAATAATCAGCATAATCTAAATCAGAAATTTTCAGATCTCTAAACTATTTAAGCCCAAAATCTTTCCCTTGCAGCCTTATGAGCCTATCCAATCCATTTTAAATTTGATTCCGTGGCCGAATGGTTAGCGCACTTGACTACCTATCAAAGGGACCTGAGTTTGAGCCTGAATAAGGCATGAATGTTTATGTTGTTTTTCTGCAGAGATCCAGCCATCCCCACAGACTTTCTTCTTGGCATATAAACTAATAGACTCCTATCAGACCTCTGTGGCAAGCAGCTGCTTGAGGGGGTATCTACCTACCTATCTATCTAATTGAATGCCTACATATTTAATACTTTCTCTACAGAATAACACTTGCAAAAATTAAACATTGCAGTTTATAAAAACGTTTTCGTCAAATATGTTGTTTTTAAGCAAAGAAAAATACACAAATTTTTGAATCTTAATACACGAATATTTTTGATTGAGCGACATTAAAATTTTCTTTAAATTGCTACTGATGTTAACCAACAACCGACTGGTTTTCAGCCGAATACACATTTGTAGTATTTACAGTATAGGAAATAACAGCCTTTTAAATCAAGCAAGAAAAATGATTAAAAACAAAATTGGTCCATGAAATGAGCTTTGAAAGGTAGCTGATTTTGTTTAATAAAATAATCTTGGATGTCTTTTGCAGAAATTTTTTAGTTACTATTATGACTGATTTTTAATGTAATATTTTAATTGCTCATTGAAATGCATTATATATTTATTAAAAAAATATATTTATCTTATTTTGTCTGTATAGCCGTCCCATTGCCGAGTGGTTAGCGCGCTTGGCTACTGATTACCCGGGGCTCGGACCTGGGTTCGAGCCCCGGGTAAGGCATGGCTGTATGTGTCGTTTTTCTGCTGAGGTCCTGCCATCCTCTCAGATCTTCTACTATGACATATAAACTGACAGGCTTCTGTCAGACCTCTGTGGCAAGCAGCTGCTTGAGGGGGTATTTATTTATTTTATTTATTATATATTATATCCTTCATATGATTCACTTATTTTAAAGAATGTAAATTTCTATTTTTAATAAATTGCAAATAATATAAATTATTTATATACTATCATATCAATAATTTACAATTTATTGAAAAAAAAGTAACCAAGTTTATTTAATAAAGTAAACTTGGTCACCTTTTGCAGAAAATTTTAGTAACTCTCATGATTGATTTTGAAGTTATACTGTAAATTCAACATTGTATGAACCTATCTTTAGTATAAGCCAGCTATCTTAATTTAAAGAATGTTTAAAGCTGCTAATTTTTTTAAATAAAAAACAATTATTTTGTTTTTGCCCACTGTTACATTATAAAATAGGAATCTGTGATATTTAATATTTTATTTAGTTAAAAATGCAACTAAAATATGAATCCCATTCTCTTTGTATTGTATCCTAGTTACATCATTTGTCTTATTTCAAAGAATGTTTAAAAGTTACTAGAAATATTCAATAATAGAAAGAAAAAGAATCTTTTTAACCTTAATGTCTGTAATTTTTTTTGATAAATAGTGATTCAAAATTCGGAAACCAAATTAGAAAATTTCATTTATTCTCAATTTACGTTTACAAATTGTTAACAAAGGGTTACAATACATGTTAAAAGTGACCTCCCTCTTCTTGAATACAATTAATATTCTCAAGTTTTTCATCACAAAATAGAGAAGGCCTACCAATATGTGACTGCAGGGTTGCCAACGGTAGAATCAGATTTAATTCTGTTCAGTTGGCACAAAATAATAAGCATTTACATTTTGGGTTGCGTGAATTTTGAATCATTCTATGTTAATTGTATACTTGATTACTTTGTTCTTTTCTATCAGTGATGCCGATTGTACAGTGGCATTGACTAATGTATAAACTTTTGCCCCGATAAGGTAATATACAGTGGACCCCCGATATAACGCGCATGTCGGGCGGGAAACAACACCTGCGTTATAAGGTGAACCGCGTTATACCGAGCGGCGTGGCGACGACACAATAAATTTACTCAGAACGATTTGAGCTATATGCTGAAACATCCCATCAACTATATATATATTATGTATTTTAATAAAAAAATCAATTTATTTATTAAGTGTTTTATTAAAATTCACATAACATAGTTATACATCTTAATAAGTACATATATTTATTATTTTATTTACGTATGTATAAACATGTTTGAACTTATCGCGAACATCGCCCGCGCAATAACCGAGTTCGCGGTATAGCGAGCAGCGCTATAACGAAGGTCCACTGTATTGTAGTTTAAACCAATTATTTTCTTTAAATTTTTAAGTTATTGTTTGTCCATTGCTGTGTTTTAAAATTTGAGCTGTGATATCTAATTAAAATTATATTGTATAATTAGATGCAACTAAAAAAATTTCTACTCTGTATATATCTCTTTATAGACTGTTCTAATACTACTCATATAAGTCTATAGACTGTTCTAAGACTATTCGTATAAGTCTCTTTATGGACTTCTAAGACTACTCGTATGATATGAATCTCTTAAAAGACTGTTCGTATAAGTCTCTTTATAGACAGTTCTGTTTATAGACTTTATAGAATGTTGGAAGAAAATAATTTAGGTGCTTATAAATCTTTAGAAGTAGAAAAAGAAGTGTGCTATAGATGCTATTATGTACTTTCACAATTGTTATTATGGACTATAGCAGCAAAATTGCATGATGTCACAGGGTTATGTTTATTTCAATGTTGGAGATTGAATGAAGCAGAAGTAATTATTTACATATAAATAAAAATAAGTACTTAAAACCGTAAACAAATACAAGAAAATTCGTTTATAAAATCGTGTTTTATTCTGTGAAATATTTTGCATCTTTAATGTAATTTTCACCTTTCGTTTACTAATTTAATTCGATTGTCAAAGGTGAGGATTTAGTTTCACTTTTGTATTAGGAAAAAGGAGATCATTCAAGTAGGCCCAAAGCAAAACAATGAGTAGTGTTCCAAGAATTGAGATTTTCCCTGCCTTCTCTCTGAAAAAAAAAAAGAGATACCACTGAACTTTTGGAGAGAACTGTCAAATGGGGCTTCCATCCATGTCTCTATGAAATTAGAACATTATACATTAGGAACATAAATATTAGGGTTACCTTTCTTAACATATATTCACATCACTGATTGAAAGGTGTTACCATCTCACTTTTACTCAAAAAATAATTTATTGTTCTGATAAATTATTTTTCTTAGTGGCTTTGAACTGGTTGAAGTTTTGAAGTGGCTTTGACCTGGTTGGAAGTGTGAAAGAATCTCACAGACAAACTAGCCAACAGGTATTAAGTTTTAGGTGATAGAATTTACTTGTATTCTATTTTTTATTAACTTTTGTGCTAACTTAGAGATGTACTTTCTGCATATTTTTGCTTCTTTTCATTTGACTGCATGGTTATTAATTTTTGTCATCGAACTTAAATGATGTTTATTTTATCTATATCCAAGTTTTACCACCTTGAATTTTATTCATTTCTTTGTTATCATGAATGTGTGATTGCTTTATTAGAATCTAAAAGCTTTTCAAGTGAAGTAGTAATAGTTTTCAATTAATGATTTACAGAAATATGCATAGAGGTTTTTGAAGGTTGTTTTACCTCTGAGCGGCACTCTTTTTTGCACACCATGGGTTAAATGGCCAGGTCACAAAAAACCCCGAAGGCTCAGAGAAGGTTGGAGGATGGGACCCACAGGAATAGCTTGTTGAGAGACAGATGGTAGCCTCCCCTTAAGGCCATTCAGTGTGTTCTTTAGTGTGCACAGGATATGGTTCTCCTGCACACAGTTCCATGGCTTAACGTCCCATCCGATGGACAGCGACCTACTACTGGCCGAGGGCAGGGTGGTGAGTTTTGCAGAGATAAATCTCAACTCTGACCTAGCTGGGACTCAAACCTGGGAATATTTTTATTTTTTATGGGGAAGGGTGGAGAAATAAAGCAAAAATATATTAATTTTATGCATTTCTTCCTTATTTGATATTGAATTTAAAATTCAGTACATAGTTTTGAAGTTGGTATCTTTGCTAAGTTATTTTTGAAACTCAGAACAGATGCCTCTTTTTCATTTCCCCTCCTACTGCTTAAGGATACCCTTTGTGATTAAAATTTATGTATTAAAAATGCAGTGGCATACTCAGGTGGATGAGACTATGAGTTATTCCTTAACCTCAAAAGCTTGAATAATAAATAGGCAGTCCTCAAAAATCAAAGACATTAGTAATGAACTTCCCTCAACCATTGAACTCAAACATGCCAAAAACAAAACATATAACTTCCTAGGTATATCATTAAAAGAATATAATAGTAACTCTTATATTTGTGCTATGTTTAGGCACGCCCAAAACACATACAAAATGTTAGTTTGTATTTGTTGTTACAACATTACTTATTAATGTACCTTTATACTCCAACCTATCTTTGGTGACTATGAAAAAAAAAAAGATTTTCCAAATTTAGCATCCTATAAAAGTAGAAATTCAGACTAAGGGAAGATATTAAAAGTGTGAATAGTAACATTTTATTAGTACCCAAAAATACTTTTTTATTTTTTCCTTAAAAAGTTGCATTTTCACACCTCATTTAGGAGTGAAAGGGCAAATTACTGCTTTCTGTGTAAATCCCTCGTCTACTACAAAAATTTGCAATTTCTTGTATGAATTGACACTGTACAATATTCATTTAAAATTTTGCCGTTTTCCAAATTTAGGGCCGTCTAGCAACAAAAATTTAAACAATTGGCAGATTCTGAAAATGCAAATCTTGATATTTTATGAGGACCTATCAACCCCCTCAAAAAAATCGTTTAATCTGCCTCGTAAAAAGCTGAATATCAACAAATAGATGAATAAACAGATGACATGAAAACAATTGTTCACATTTTTGAAAGGAGATAAATATGTGCTGGATGACCATGATAGGAACTGCCCATAATGGCAATAATAGCTGGGGAAAGGTGTAATCATAACCCAAAGAGCTAGGTTAAAATCAAACCTAACCATCAAGAGTTGGGGGAAAGAGATCAATCCTCTTTTGAGCCTTGAGAATTCATAATGACCAGCCAATTAACCTTGCAGCGTTTAACGTTCTGCAATGAGATAAAACAATCTTTCCTTATCCATCATTTTACTTTATAACATGGTCACTGCTCTTTTAACATCTAGATTAGGGGTTCTCAACGTGGGGTACGCGATAAAATTTTTTGGGGTACGCTTTGAGACCTCAAAAGTCGCTAGATATATGTTATAAAGTTTATAATAAGTTTTATTTTATTTCCACTGTTATACTATAACTATAGTTTTATCTATCTATACAAGAGGTACGCCAGTTACATACACATTTCCAGGGTGTACGTGAAGCATAAAAGGTTGAGAACCACTGTTATACATGTTTTATTTTATTCCCATTGTTATACTATAACTATAGTTTTATCTATCTATACAAGGGGTACGCCAGTTACATACACATTTCCAGGGGGTACGTGAAGCATAAAAGGTTGAGAACCACTGATATATATGTTTTATTTTATTCCCATTGTTATACTATAACTATAGTTTTATCTATCTATACAAGGGGTACGCCAGTTACATACACATTTCCAGGGGGTACGTGAAGCATAAAAGGTTGAGAACCACTGCTCTAGATAATGTGTTTTTTAATAAAAGCTTTCACTCTGTAGCATTTGAAATAAACTTTACTTCAAATTTAGGTTTAAAAACTTTGATCTAATAATAAACCAATCTTAGTCAAGCATGCAAATAATGTAGACAAACTATTAACCATTGTGATGTCTTTCTCAATTGTAAGCAATTTTTTTGCTGTTATAGTAAGTTCTGCTACTCACAAAAATGTTTTTTTATTGTGCTGTCTTACACTGTTTTCTACATTTATAAATATTTACTGTTAAAAATAAGTCACAATGATACTATTAGTGAACACTTTGCATTTTATTATGTGCATGTACAAATTTTTATTTCTTGAATTTTTTAACAAAAATTCAAATTTTTGCAGTGGGTATGTTCCATGAATGCAAATCATGCAGTGCATGGTTAATTCAGTTTATCAAATATGTTTATTGATTTATTAATAATTACAATAAATTGTTTATTGAAATTAATAAATGATATTTATTTTTGTTCAATTATTCATCAATTCCTGTTAATGCATTTTGCTTTTCAAGTACATTGCATCCTATTTTAATGCCTTATTACTTTTTTTATCATCACGTTAAGAATCACTTTACTTATTATCATATTCAAGTACTTCAACGTTTGAACTCGGATTCGAGAAAGGACATCGATTAAACACAGATTCATCCTACTAGCTGTGGAAAAGGAGCTTTTGGCAGATTCGGTTTTTCGTCACCAGTTACGAGATCATCACACTTGACTAAATGTAGTTCTCGTAATTGCTTTTCAAGTATGTAATGGGTTAATGGGAGAACGTCCCCCCTCCCTCCATCCTCCGAGAATGCTATTAAGCTGCCGTTCAGTGTGGCCTACTGATCTGGTCATCTATGGCCACCTTTTTCTTTTCAACCCTGCTGAGGAGTGGTCAACTTCACAGGGTTCTGGTGCTGACCATTTATACCCACTAGACTGATTTATGGCTGAGCTTGATTATGGATCCTGGACTTGCTGCACTGATAGCCTCTGTTAAGGGAGAATCTGCCACTGTGTTTTCTGTTTGAATGTCAGCCCTAAATGAACTGAGGCACGGGATACCTTATATCAGCTGGTGGATAATCCTGATCAGAGGCCATTGCAGGTACTTGAACCTCAGCTAGTTGGGCATCGTCAATCCTAAACTGAAGTAATGGCTCTTGAAAAGGTGGTGCTTGAAGTTTCTATCCGCATCAGTGACTTCAGTACTTAAAGGAGGAGGGACAAGTCTGTCCCATGCCTGCGATAAGGGGGCTGTTTGATATTGGCCCTACCTATCTCAATAAACCTAGTTTCTTTAAAATTCCTACTAATCATTTTCTCTCTGCGGGAACGTGAGGACTTTACATAAAGATTATTCTCTTGTCCTCACGCAGGAATTCCAGCGTGAAGACAAGATTTAGCATTGCTAGCGGAGTTAGACAAGGATGCATTTTGTCTTCTTTTCTTTTTCGTTTGATTATATTATGCAAAATTCACTGCAAGAGAAAGATTTTGGCCTTAAATGGTCTGGAGATCTAAAAATTTCTGATTTAGACTATGCTGATGATTTAGCCCTTTTGGCAAATGATGAGATGAATTCTTTCATAGGGCTGTTCATGAGAATGGTAATAGAGTAGGTTTGGTGATAAACAGAAAAAACCAAAGTGGTGAAAATTGGTAGGCAGATATTGCTTCAGTTGTTTTGAATGGCTTCACTCTTGTGCAAGTGTCTCAGTTTAATTATCTTGGGAGCTAAGTAACAGATACTGGTGATGTGCGGCATGCAATAAATAGAATAGGGATTGTTACTGGGACTTTTAAGAATCTATGGAGGGTATGGAAAAACACATACACCTAAAGACTAAAATTAGGCTGTATAATAGTTTGGTTCTTTCTAAGGTTAGTTATGATAGCGAAATATGGACCTTTTGTACGCAAGATAATAAGAAACTTGATGCCTTTAATTCTAGATGCATACGCAGTAATCTTGTGCATTAGGTGGTTTGACTTCGTAAGTAATGATGAGTTTAGAAGAAGGAGTCGTCAACCTCCTTTGAGCAGCATATTATGCAGATAGAGTGCGTAGGTTCGGCCATGTTTGCCCGTATGAATAGCTGCAGATTTGCAAACAGGATTATGAACATTGTGCCTAAGGGTCAGGAAAAGGGGGAGACCAAGGAAGTGACGGCTTACAATGTCAAACAGGACCTTGTTAAAATTGGCCTACAGTGGTCAAATACTGCAGCTTTAGCTCAGAACAAGGTACGCCTGTAGGGGAAAATTACAGTCTGATTGGATATCTGTAGTCCATGGCTGTATGAGGTTTTTGTATGCATGTTTCACGAAAAATAACGGTTCGTTTTGATGAGGAATTTGGGAAAGAAAAAGGTTTTTTCAATTGTTTCTTGACTTGTACACTTGTTGATTCTTTTTTTTCCCTATTTCTTCTACTTACTAAACACACGAACCGGTGAATGCCACAGCTTCTATCTCTATTCAGCATCGCCAACCTCAAAACCAGAATCTTACCTTGATGTAAAAAAAATATCTTTCACAGTTCATTACCGTGTGTGTGTCGATTTGGATTTGCACAATACAAGAAAAATTTATGGTTTTCATTTTATAAAATAAATCGGGGATGAAAAGATACCTTTGCTCCGTGTCTATCTAAGCACGGGTGCAATTGTTGCCCCCGTGGAGTCGGTGCCTAAGGCTGCTACCTCTCCGGTATTCGTCCGGAGCCTCCAGATTTTGTTTTCTATTTCCATCATCATCATGATCCTCAATCAGCCATGGGCTACGGAGGTCCAACCAGACCGTGCAATTTAGTTCTCCAAGCAAGTCTATCCTGAGCTACATCTACTGCATCTGGCCACTGCACACCAATTCTAACAAGGTCCTGTTTGACATTGTCTGCCCACCGCATCCTAGGTCTCCCCTTCTTTCTGAGGCCTTTAGGCATACTGTTCATAACCCTATTCGCCGCCAAACCAACGGAGTCTCTCTCTGCACAATATGCTGCTTAAAGGAGGTTGCAAACTCCTTTGCCTAATCTCATCATTAGTTACAAAGTTGAACCACCTAATGCCCAAGATACTGCGTAAGCATCTGGAATCAAAAGCATCTAGTTTCCTGTTATTTTGTTTACAAAGTGTCCAAGTTTCACTACCATAACTAACCCTAGAAAGAACCAAACTATTATACAGTCTAATTTTAGTCTTTAGGTGTATATGCCTATTTCTCCACACTCTCCATAGGTTCTTAAAAGTCTCGGCAGCAATCCCTATTCGTCTGTTAATCTCATGCCGCACATCACCATTATCTGTTACATAGCTCCCAAGATAATTAAACTGTGACACCTGCTCAAGACTGCAACCATTCAGATTAACTGAATCACAGCCTGCCTGTCCAATTTTCATCACTTTAGTTTTCTCTCCGTTTATAACCAAACCTACTCTCATCAACAGCTCGAATGATGAGTTTAGAAGAAGGAGTCGTCAACCTCCTTTGAGCAGCATATTATGCAGATAGAGTGCGTAGGTTCGGCCATGTTTGCCCGTATGAATAGCTGCAGATTTGCAAACAGGATTATGAACATTGTGCCTAAGGTCCTTGGTCTCCCCCTTTTCCATCAACCAGTCTCATCAACAGCTCGAATGAAAGAGTTCATCTCATCAACATCATTTGCCAAAAGGGCTAAATCATCAGCATAATCTAAATCAGAAATTTTCGTATCTCCAGCCCATTTAAGGCCAAAATCTTTCCCTTGAAGTGAATTTCGCATAACATAATCAGTAACCAAGCTAAAGAGAAAAGGAGACAAAATGCACCCTTGTCGAACACCAGAAGTAATGCTAAACCAATTGCTACAAGCCTTACCAACTCTCACACACGACTCAGTGTTATTATAGACAGCTTTCATAATGTTAACTAACTTGTCTGGTATACCATATGATCTCACAATCAACCACAAATTATGACGATCAACAGAGTCGAAAGCCATTTTGAAATCAACAAAGCTGGCAACCAAAGGTTTCTGAAACTCTAAACATTTCTCAAGAATCTGCCTAAGTGAAAATATCTGATCCACACATCCCCTACCACTTCTGAATCCACATTGCTCATCACGCAATTGACTGTCAACCAGATTCTTAATTCTATTAAGCACAATCATGGAAAGAACTTTACCTGGAACAGAGAGTAGGCTGATACCCCTATAGTTATCAGAAGAACTGCGATCACCTTTTTTGAAAATAGGGATAACAATAGCTCTGGTAAAATCCTTAGGAACCATGCCTTTATCATAAAAGATATTCAGAATTTCAGTCATCCAAGTGGTAACCGAAACATTCCCAGCTCTCAGCATTTCCGTAGTAATTTCATCTACCCCTGGGGATTTATGAAGTTTAAGTTTAGAAACAGCCAAAAGAACTTCAGATTGTGTTATAGGGCCAACATTAAAGCCACCAATGCATCTATCATCATTGCAAACAATGGGAGTAGAACTAACTACATTGTTTAGAACATCACTGAAATGCTCAGCCCACCTAGCCATGACAGAATCCTCCCCTTCTATAACCTTACCTTGTTTATCCTTCAAACCTTGTATGCCTGTCCGTTTTCTACCACACAAAACATTAACTATCTGGTACAGCTCTCTGATGTTGTGCTGTCTAACTGCTTCCTCGGCTTTGCCAGCCAAACCATCAAGCCAAAGATTCTTATCAGCAGCTAACTGATCTTTTACACGTTTATTAAGTTCTCTGTAATGCTTTCTATTAGGACTAGTAGGGTATTGATTAAAGACATTCCTGCAGTTCTTTCTTTCCGAAATAAGCTCAAGTGCCTTTTCACTCAGATAATTCTGTCTCTTCTGCTCCTTTTTTCCTAAAAGAGTACTGTTAGTTTCCAAAAAAGCTTGTTTAAAATGTTCCCATTCTTCCTCAACTTCAGTAGTAAGCAAACCATGACTGTCATAATGACTAAGTAACCTATCATGGTAAGCTTTGGCTATAACTGGGTCTTTCAGAGCTTCAGTATTAAAAGCAAATTTTTTAACCCTAGCACAACACTTTTTAAGTTTAAGTTGTAAGACACTTTTAACAAGGTAATGGTCAGATCCAATTCAGCTCCCCTATATGGTATCCCTATATACTCCCCCTGGTATTTCTAACAGAACTAGCCCATTTGCTGTTAATTAATATGTAATCAATCATATTCTTATGCAGCCCATCAGGTGAAACCCATGTGTACTTATGTATGTCGCGGTGTTTGTAATAAGTGTTAGTTATTCTGAATCCATTGAGTTTACTTACCTGTAGGAGACGTTGCCCATTGCCATTGCAGCTACCAATACCAAAAGGGCCTATTACTCCTCCCCAAAGGTCAGAGTCAGTACCAACTTTGGCATTGAAGTCACCAAGAACAAGGGTAATATCTCCTTTCTTGATAGAATTCAAAATATCCTGAAGTTGTTCATAAAACCTATCCTTCTCATCCTCATCGGCATCCTCAGTGGGGGCATAACAGCAGATAACATTCAAGTCTTTAATGCGTGTCTGAAATTTTGCTGTAAGAAACCTTTCATTAATGCACTCATATCCTAGAAGAGCATCGCTAGCGTGTCTGCTGAGAAGCAGACCCACGCCTTGGTGATGCTTATTGTCGTCCCTCCCTGAAAAGAGAAATTTAAGATTATTTTTAAGAATCTGACCTTTATCTGTCCATCTGGTCTCTGGCAAGCCGAGAATATCTAAATTATAACGGTGGAATTCTTGTGTGAGGACATCAAGAGAAAAAGCTCTGTGCAGTCCTCACATTCCAACTACCTATGGAGAGAAAATGGTTAGTGGGATGTTTAAAGAAACTATGTTTATTGAGAGAGGGAATGCCGACAATATCAAACAGCCCCCTAATCGCAGACATGGGGCAAAGACCCGTTCCCCCACTACTAAAGGCTGAAGCCATCTACACTGGAAGACTTCCTCCAATGTAGAATTTGACGATGCCAATAGAAGCAAAGAGTTCAGGTGCCTGCGATGACTTCTGCTCAGGATTATCCACCAGCTGATAAACATATCCTGTGAATCTATTCACTTGGGGCTGTCAACCCACAAACAAACAGAAAACACAGCGGAAGATTTTCTCTCCACAGAAGCCCACCAGTGCAGACAATTACGATTTTGAAATGATCAAATACATGCCGCCATTTGTATACCACGGCCTACGCAAGTTATGAAGTGTGTAGAACCGTAGATTATGTGAAGGGATGTCGGTTCCAACGAAGCTCAACTCGCTAAAATGGCTATAAAAACCAGCATGAAAATTAATGCTAAAAATATATTTTGAAAATTGCAGAAAGTTCATAATTTCTCAATTCTTATTCTTTTAATGTGATATTTTTGCGTCAACTTTTGTCCTAAATCGACGATGATTGTATGGTACTCCGGTAGATGGAGATGAAGTCAATGAAATTATCTTTCTCTCCAAATTGTGCATGCATCAAAGTCTAGAGCTGTCAGAAGATCAGACATTTCTCTGGTTTTCCAAAAAGAACTATTATTAAAAAGGTAGGACTGAATTTGTTTTTAATTAAATTGTAATATATAATTTTTTTAACGCAGCTATCCACTTCCGTTATGGATTTAAAATATATAAACCAGCCCAAAAAAGAGAAAACATCATTCCATAATGAACGGCTGAACGATCCAAAGTATGGTAATGCATATATTGTAATTCTAATATTAGTGTGAAATGGAACGTAAAATGCGATTTTTAAACTTTTAGGATCGGACGCGCATAAACGATATACTACGAATATTTAAAAAATATATGCTAATTTTCTGTATTCCAAAGAAATGCATATTTGAGGAATATTAGGTAGTTCAAAAATAACTGGGATCCATTTATCTTGCTGTTAGTCAAACATCACAGCTAAGTACGGATTGTGGCATAAAATTAAATTCTGAAATGTAAATTGAACTGTGTGAGAGAGTAAAATGTGGAAGAGATAAATTCTGTTATTTTTGATAAAATATGCTATTATCTGCTACTTTTTTTCGGGGGGGGGGGTTAATAATTATCTAACCCGTGGCCGAGTGGTTAGCGCGCTTGATCAAAGGGACCTGGTTTTCAAGCTCTGGATAAGGCATTAATGTTTATGTTGTTTTTCTGTTGAGGTCCCGTACTATGGCGTATAAATTGCCAGGTTCTTATCAGACCTCTGTGACAAGTAGGTGCTTGAGGTTTTTTTTATTTATTAACGTCATCCATCTTACTTCACCCACTAATGGGATTTGAAATTTTTTGTTGTGCCATGAATAATAACTGGCTAAACCACTTTTATGTCTGCCCAAAGGGCTCGGATTGTTTGAAGCATTAAATCAGAAGCCATTATTAATTAGATAGTTGGTTCCAAATGAATTGAAGGAGCTTGGAGTGATCACAAATTTTGGAATGATAGTCCTAGTTATTTTTCAATTTTAATCTATTTTGAACTGATTCTTGAAATAGAAGTTTTGCAAAACTTGACGAATCTGTTCAAAAGTCTGTCATCTGTTGAAAAGAATAAAGGAATCTGATATCCTTTATTTGATGCAGTAAGAATTTTTTGGAGTATATTCAGAAGCCAGAAAGAAAAAGCTTGTTGAAAAAATTGTGGATAATTCAGAATATGAAATTTAATTTTAAAAAAAATGTATATTATATATATATTTTTATTAGTAAAATATCAAAAAACAAGATTGTCTCAGTTATTTTTGAATAAATATATTGTTATTATCTGCTACTGTTTTTTTTTTTCGGGGGGGGGGGGGGTTAATATACTCAATGCTAACTTTACACTATCCGGTTTTTTAAATCTCGTGGCAGCCCTATTACCATCTCTCTCCTAACAGGAAGTGGTCCCCCTTCTCCTAACCGTTTCCAGTGGGTCCCTTTATCCTAACCGTCCCTGAGCCTTTGGGGTTCTTGTGAGTTGGCCATTTACCTCATTGTGTGGAAAAAAAGTGTCGCTCTGACGTACAGCAACTCAAACCGTTTTTTGCACCTTAGGCTTATTCTTCTAGAGAGGCATACTCCGAAAATTTTCTTTGAAGATGGCAGACAATTTTTGTCATAATGGGATACATAGAGCAACAGCATCAGGCATTTTGACTCCTTAGTGAATTATAGAAAGTAGACCGTCTTCTTATTTCAGAATAATTTTAGCTAAGAGCATTTTTATAGTTTAGAAAACTAAAACATTTGAAAAACAATCTTAAGATTTTTCTCATTCACGGCAGTCTCGAGCCACCTTCACATATTAAATATACAAAAATACATTGATACTCAAAAAATTAAAGGATATTGGACAAAGGTTCATACAACTCAAAATAATTTTCTGGAAATGCAATTAAAGGGTTTGGTTGTTTTACCTCTGGGCACCACTTTTTTGCACACAATTGGCGAAGTGGGCAGGTCACAAAGACCCCGAGGAGGTTGGGGGAGGGATCACACTGAACAGCTATTCGGAGACAGATGGTAACCTTCCATCAAGGCCATCCAACATGTTCTTTAACATGTAGAGGGTATGGCTCTCCTGCACATAGGACCATGGGTTAACGTCCCATTAAAGGATGGCGCCCTTTCCAAGCCCTACTAACCCATGGGCAGGGAGTTTTGCGGAGATAAATCTCAATGCAGGCCCAGGTGGGGCTCGAAACTGGTAACTGCATATACAAGCCTAGCACGCTACTGACTGATCACCCCTCCCCCTACAATTAAAGGTATGACATGACTAACAATAAGATGGGTAATGACGAAATCTTGTGATATCCCTGAGACAGCATGGATTTCTGTAATGGAGATGTTAGAATTAGAAGACGGATGTTAATAATGCGTTTACTCACCCCTGACCTTACACAATGCATTCTTACACTATTGACAAAACTCATTTTGCATGAGAGCAGATAAAAGCTCCTAGAGGGATCTTAGGTCCTACAATTCGCTTTCTACGTTGATCCCACACATGCTCAATTCGATTCAGGTCTGACTGTTTCATTTTATGAATATCTTCACTTTCAAGAAAATTGTCAGCCATAGTACTTTGTAACTGGCATTATCGTACTTCAAGATGAAATCAGAGCTAAGAGCGCATCTGAAAAGGGTACAAAAATCTGGTTTCTTTATCACTGAACAGTCAGAGTGCCTTCTTGAAAAGAGGTTGGTTTGTTTTACCTCTGAGTAGAACTTTTTTTTGCACACCACGGGCTAAATGGCCAGGTCACATGGACCCCGAAGACTCAGAGAAGGTTGGGGGAGGGGACCCACTAGAACAGCTGTTGGGAGACAGATGGTAGCCTCCCGTCAAGGCCATCCAGCGTGTTCTTTAACGTGCACAGGGTATGGCTCTCCCGCACACGGGGCCACGGCTTAACGTCCCATCCGACGGACGGTGGCCTTTCCAAGTCCATCGGTGTCCGCGGAGATAAATCTCAATGCTGACCAGTGGTGAATGTAAATTTTATTGCTTACTGGTACGCTTCAAGCATAGCTATGTGAGGAAAATCACGCACAGGCTGTCACTCCACTGAAGTCATCTTACAGGGGTAATAAAGTAAAGCGTATGGCGACGAAAGTACGAAGCCCCAGTATCAAAAAGTAGTAATATTTAAAAAAAAAAGGTTTTTTATTTAGTACGATGTTTTTAAACTAATTCTAGTTCTTAAAATTAAAAGTAACTTTTTTAGAAAGTGAAATAATTTTTCATCACTGAATTTGTATATTCTAAACCCAGATAAAAAAGTTTAAGCATTTTTTTAGAATAACATATATCACAGATTAAGAGTAACTTTTAAAATTCATCAAGTGTAATCAAAGATTACATGAGGTACGGAAATTTCGTATCTGCGATATTCCCAAAATTTACCCGAAACATATTCCGCAATTTTTTGGAATGCGAACTTTTGTGCGACAATAAAATAAAAGAAAAAATAGATTCTGTATTATTAAAAAAAAATTTACCCCCCTCAAGCAGCTGCTTGCCACAGAGGTCTGACAGGAGCCTGTCAGTTTATATGCCATAGTTGAAGGTCTGAGAGGATGGCAGGATCTCAGCAGAAAAACAACACACACATCCATGCCTTACCCGGGGCTCGAACCCAGGTCCCTTAGATTAGTAGCCAAGCGTGCTAACCACTCGGCCATACTACTTCAATATCGTAATGTTAAGTGATTAATTGAGAAAAATTAATTATTACTTTTTAATCCCCTCCCACTTAACCTTCGAACTCATTCCTATAGCCCCCATTAAATTGCCTTCCGTAATTCTCAGAAATGTCTGAATTTTTAATTCAGCAGAATAAAAAATTATTTCCGAAAATATATTTAGGAGACAAAAAGCAGTACACATGAATATATATTCATCTCACAACAGATCGAGCAAGAGTTAAAATAAGAATATGAAAACCGAAATCATTGCTAATCGTTCAAAGAGGAGTGAAAGCACTATTTACTCCCCCTTGGCACTCCCTGTAAATGTTGGGTTGGGTTACCTCTGAGCGGCACTTTTTTGCACACCATGGGCTAAATGGCCAGGTCACATGGACCCCGAAGGCTCAGAGAAGGTTGGGGGAGGGGACTCACTGGAACAGCTGTTAGGAGACAGATGGTAGCCTCCCGTCAAGGCCATCCAGCGTGTTCTTTAACGTTGGGTTGTTTTACCTCTGAGCAGCACTTTTTTGCACACCATGGGCTAAATGGCCAGGTCACAAGGACCCCGAAGGCTCAGAGAAGGTTGGGGGAGGGGACTCACTGGAACAGCTGTTAGGAGACAGATGGTAGCCTCCCGTCAAGGCCATCCAGCGTGTTCTTTAACGTTGAGTTGTTTTACCTCTGAGCGGCACTTTTTTGCACACCATGGGCTAAATGGCCAGGTCACAAGGACCCCGAAGGCTCAGAGAAGGTTGGGGGAGGGGACTCACTGGAACAGCTGTTAGGAGACAGATGGTAGCCTCCCGTCAAGGCCATCCAGCGTGTTCTTTAACGTTGGGTTGTTTTACCTCTGAGCGGCACTTTTTTGCACACCATGGGCTAAATGGCCAGGTCACAAGGACCCCGAAGGCTCAGAGAAGGTTGGGGGAGGGGACTCACTGGAACAGCTGTTAGGAGACAGATGGTAGTCTCCCGTCAAGGCCATCCAGCGTGTTCTTTAACGTTGGGTTGTTTTACCTCTGAGCGGCACTTTTTTGCACACCATAGGCTAAATGGCCAGGTCACATGGACCCCGAAGGCTCAGAGAAGGTTGGGGGAGGGGACTCACTGGAACAGCTGTTAGGAGACAGATGGTAGCCTCCCGTCAAGGCCATCCAGCGTGTTCTTTAACGTTGGGTTGTTTTACCTCTGAGCAGCACTTTTTTGCACACCATGGACTAAATGGCCAGGTCACAAGGACCCCGAAGGCTCAGAGAAGGTTGGGGGAAGGGACCCACTGGAACAGCTGTTGGGAGACAGATGGTAACATCCCCCCCCCTCCCCCCCAACCATAGTTCTTCGCTATGCCCCTGTCTCCGCTATTTGTCTTATTCAAGGATAGAGAAAATGTGATACTACCACTGGATCAGTCAACATGCCCATGCTTGATAATGTTACAACAAAAGCATATTAAGATAAATATATTAATTTGTGGTCAACCTTCCACATGGAACGGGACTACAGCTGGAAACTAATTCCATATTGTCTGCAACTTTTGGCCACCCAGTGTGTACATTTCAAAAGGTAAAAAATCATAATGATGAATGATCATGATCTCATGAATATACACCGAAGAGCCAAAACATTGTGGCCAGAGAGTCTACGCAAATCGAGGCAACTACAGGTAAATGACAGCGCATTGTGAAGGTCATGAAGAGGTATAAATATACAACTGGCACTGAGCTATGTTAATCAGTTTATTCTTGTTCTTCAGATGGGAAAAGCAGCGAACTTAAGACAGTTTGACAAAGGCTATATTGTAATGGCCAAACCGAGTCAGAGCATTTCCGAGATGGCAAGGCTTGTGTGGTGCTCACAGTCGGCCGTGGTTAGTACCTTCAAAAAGTGGTCCGAGGGAAAAACCACAAACTGCCAGCTGACCACAGCTCATCGATGCTAGAGGTGAGCCAAGGCTATCCTGTATGGTACGACCAACAGAAGGGATATTGTGGCGCAACTCGTCGTAATTGAATGCTGGTGAAAGGAGTAATGTGCACGACACACAGTACATCAAACTCTGCTGAAAATGGGGCTATGTAACTGTAAGGCCACTCCCAGTGCTCATGCTAACCTCAGCTCACCGTCGAAAGTGGCTACAATGGGCATGCATCAAAACTGTGCCTTGAATGTTTGGAAGGTTGTCTGCTCCAACGAATCTCGTTTCCTGTGCACCATGTGAATGGCTGGGTACATGTCGTTTATTTAGGGAAGTGTTGGCACCAGGATGCAGGGGCGTTGCGAATATGTTGGGGGGGGGGGAGAAGTCCAAAATTTTCCAACTCGAACAAAATTTGGCCAACTGAGCAAACTTGATTAGATTACACTCCGAGAGGGGGGGGGGGGGTAAGCCAATTCCTAAATTTGCCAAATCTCTTCAAAACTCTCCATTTTTTTTTTTTGGAAAATTAAGGGGAGTTGTCAAAATCGAGGCAACTCGGCAAATCTCAGGCAGTTTGGAAAATGGAGATGGCAAAATTCGAAGCCACTTAGTAAAAACAGGTGAGTTGGCAAAATTCGGCGTGACTTGGTAAAATCTTGGGGAGCTGGCAAAATTCGGAGTGACTTGACAAAATCTTGGGGAGTTACCAAAATTCAGGTGAGATGTAAAAATTAGGATTTTTTTTCTGTAAAATTATGGCGTTGGTAAAATTCGGAGTGACTTGGCAAAATCGTCGAGTTGACAAAATTCAGTTGAGATGCAAAAATTGCAATCTTTTTTCTGTATAATTATGGCGTGTTGGCAAAATTCGAATCCACTTGGTAAAATACGAGCGATTTGTGAAAATTGGGATTGTTTTTGTAAAATTAAGGACAGTTGATAAAATCGAGAAAACTTTGCAAAATCTAGGGAAGTTGGCAAAACTGGAAACCACTTGGTACAGTGAGTTGTAAAAATTGTGCAATTAAGGAGTTGATAAAATTCGAAGTGGCTTGGCAAATTCAGGGAAGATGTAAAAAAAGTGCGATTTTTTTCTGTAAAATTACGGCGAGTTGTGAAAATTGATGAAACTTAACAGAATGCAGTTGCCAAAATTCGAATCCACTTGGAAAATACTGGCGAGTTGTGATAATTGGTATTGGGTTTGTGAAATTCAGGATAGTTGATTAAAATCGAAGAAAGAATTTCACCTCCACATTTTATCTGAATTTTGTCAACTCGCCATAATTTTACAGAAAAAAAATCCCGATTTTTACATCTCACCTGAATTTTGCCAACTACCCAAGATTTTACCAACTCGCTCCGAATTTTGCCAGCTGCTCTAATTTTGCTCTCTTCATTTTTCAAACTGCCTTAGATTTGTCAAGTTGCCTCAATTTTGACAACTCTTAATTTTCCGAAAAAAAAAATTACAAATTTTTACAACTTACCTAGATTTTACGAAGTCATTTTGAATTTTGCCAATTCCGAGTTACTTTGGGAGGGGGGGGGTCTCCCCCCCATGGCTATGCCCCTGCCAGGATGCACAATGGGATGAAAGTACGCCGCTGGAGGAAGTGTAATGTTTTGGGCAATGTTCTGCTGGGAAACCCTGGGTCCAGTTATTCATGTGCAGGAAACTGACTTCTACCACCTACCTAAACATCATTGCAGACCAGGTACATCCTATCATGGCAACGGTATTCCCCTCTAGCAGTGCCTTCTCTTTCAGCAGGATAATGCGCCACGTCACACTAGCCGGATTGTTCGAGAATGGTTCGCGGAACATGAGGAAGACTTCCAGGCTTCCAAATTCCCCAGACATCAATCCAATAGAGCATATGTGGTTTGTGTTGGAACAACATATCTGATCTGTGGCGGCTCAACCATGTAACTTACAAGAGTTAGAGGATCTGCTGGTAACGTGTTGGTACCAGATACCACAAGACACCTTTAGAAATCTTGTAGCATCCATGCCCCCCCCCCCCCCCCGATAGGGGACCACCTTGTCGTGGTGGGGGGGCCTAGGGCCCAGCAACCCGGCTGATGAGGCATTGCCGGTCGGGATGATCCCTAGCTGGAGCAGGCCAGAGGATTTGCCGGCTGCCGTGTACTCAGCTGGAGCATTCCAAGGTTTTGCCGGTTGGGGTGGTCCCCGGCTGGAGCATTGCTAAAGCCACCCGAGGTTGAAGACGCTGCTGGCCGGCTTGATTGCCGGTCGGGTGGTGACGGCGTTGGAGACCTCACCTCTCAGGAGACCTGTGTGGTCTGTTCGACGGCTCTGCCGAAAGGTCTGAACCCGCCTCTAGGTACGAGCTGTCCAAAAAGTCTGGGTCTTACTAAGTCTCCACCCCGGATGCCGATCGAGCCTGGATCTTTATATCCTTGCACATTTGCAAACCGGGGAATAGATTAAAGTAAGGTTTCTTCCGGTGGTCAGCTTTCCTTCTATAGGACTGCTGCCATGTGAGGCCGGGGTTGAGGTGCGCCTATAGGGCGTATTCCTTGCCCCCGGCTCTAGATAGTCATGGCTTTTTTTTAACCAGGTAGTGCTGTCAGGCGGAACCGGGAATTGCCGTGGTTGCACAAGATCGCAACATAGAGATCCATTGTAGCATCCATGCATTGCCAGGTAAGAGCTGTTTTGGAGGTACATGGAGGATCAACCTTCACATCAGACAGGTGGTCATGTTTTGGCTCTTCGGTATATATTCAAAAACAATTGGCTTAATTTCCCTAACAATACTTTATCAAAAAAGTGTTAGAGAGTGAAAATTTTTTTTGACACATATATAAGCCGTCCCGTGGCCGAGTGGTTAGCACGCTTGGCTACTGATCTAAGGGACCTGGGTTCGAGCCCCGGATTAGGCATGGATGTGTGTGTCGTTTTTCTGCTGAGGCCCTGCCATCCTCTCAGATCTCCTACTGTGGCATATAAACTGACAGGCTCCTGTCAGACCTCTGTGGCAAGCAGCTGCTTGAGGGGGTATTTATATTTTATATTATTTATATAAGCCACAACTCAAATAATCAGCAGTTTGTTGTAAAACTTTCTTTGTTCATTTTCCATTAGTTTTGGTGCCTTTGTTGCCTTGTTCTTAAAAGCTGCACAATTTACCACTACAAAGAAGAGTCGATGACTTTATATCAATTCATTTAATAAGCAGAATATTTGTACATTGAAATTCAGAAAAAATTTGCGGTTTTAGCAAGTTATTTAAACTTACTAATTGCTACATTAATTTTACATTCAAATGAAAAAACTAAGAAAAAAATCCAATTTATTTGAATATTACGAACATTATTTTACTAAATTAATCAAATTTTTAATTTTTCTCTTAAATACATATTTTAATGTTCAGTATTCTGTTTAAATGGAGCAACACTATCAAAATTGCAAATATGATTTAGTGTTACTAATTAATTATAGCAGACTCTGTAGAGTAACAACTGATTTTTATTTTGTTCTATTGAAAATATTTATATTTACATACATTCAGAAATGCCTCCTCATACTTGATTATACATATTAACTACTTTGGCGTACTTTGGTTATCAGCAAGGCAATTAATGATTTAATGTATTTAAAAATACAAGAATCTACAAAGTTACAGAAAACCTTTCCACTTAGAGACATTCATTGTAAAAACAGTTCTATATGATTAAAAGTCTGAAACATGCAAATAGCAAACATATCAAAATATAAAATTATGAAGTAAAAAGTATTATAAAAGCTTAAAATCTTGTGTAAGTGTTAAAATTTTTCATTTAAAATCTGCATTTTTTGCATACATGCTAATAAAAGCATATTAGCAGAGCTTTTGTTTTCCTATTCTGTAATAATTGTTTGGGGAATTAGGTGAAATGCCTGAATTTAGCGTCCTGTTACAAAACAGTTTGTTTCCAAAGAAGCAACACTCTGTTCAGGATTAATTTACAAAATTTACATATATGTACATGAAATATGTTTGTAAATAATAAAACCTATCTTATAAAATAATAATTTACAGATAATGAAGTGGAAATATCTAGTGCATACAGCTTTAATTGCTATGCCAATGGAAAAAATATGTTTAGTAGTTATTAAGAAAAACTGTAGACAAGGTATTTAGTAAAAGTTTTCCAATTCATCATCACTAAATTATATTTTAAAACTTGGAGGGTTTTACTAGATAATATTTTACCATCTTTTTGTTTACAATGAGCAACTACATTTGTAGTGTTCTATAGTTTACTTATATTTTGTAGTAGCACATTAATATCTTGATTTTTGTCAATTCTCAAAAACCTTCCTTTACTTATGTTTATAACAGAGAGCCAGTTGGGAAAAATTTCTGATATAAGTTGAAGGTGTTCTTTGACATCCTCTGTAAAGGAAATAAAATACATAAACACTTAGTGAATTAAGTATTTTAGCTCTGAATTTATATGTTTAACTTACAATTTTGGAATATTAAAAATATCTTTTTTGTAGCACACAGTGATAATTTAAGAAGATAAAGTTTTTAGAGCACAAATAGCATTAAGAGAAATCAATGCTGTTGGAAGCCATATCACTGATCACTTAAATATATATATATATAGAGTGAATCTGAAAAAGTAGGCAAAACTTTACGGGGTGGTAGAACGCAGCTATACGAGCAATATTTGTCATAGAATATATGGTCGGAACGCAAGCGGTGAGAAGTTAAAAGGTAGTTTTCCACTGTCACATTTAAAGAATGAACACAAGAAGGAGAGGAGATACTTCAGAAAACATTTTATTAACAGGAATGTAATTGAGGTACATGCTCAAAGAAATTGCTCAAAAGAGCTGCCGCCAGCTGTAATGCAGGCTTCACACCTGCGGGATAGGGACTGACGCACATTTGCGATGTGACGACCTTTTATACTTTTTACCTTTTATACCATTTCCAACGCCACCTAGTGGCTCGCCATTTGCGTTCCGACCATACATTCTATCACGAATATTGCTCGTATAGCTGCGTTCTACCACCCCGTAAAGTTTTGCCCACTTTTTCAGATTCACCCTGTATAATGAAACACAAAAATAATTGATATGAACCTGGGAGTAGTCACATTCCTTTTGGATGCATTATTTAGTCATGGAATTTTAGCTGTCTCTTTATTTTCCATTCCAGCTAAATGCTCATTCTTACAAAGTGTTTTGCTTTATCTTTTACTTCCCATAATTGTGCATAAATATATACAAATTTACATGTTTCATATTTAGGTGAAAAAATAAACAGCATTAAGAAAAATAACACTTTTTTAGTCCTTTTAATTATAAACCCTTATGTAATATATGACTTTTGAATTCACAACTGTGTCTGTGAATGACATTGGTCACTGCGACACATTTACAGCTTCCATCTTTGTGATGGCTAAATTGTACTGTCTCAAAAATTAAAAAAAAAAAAATAAAAACCATCAAAATGGGTTTAGCTATTTTTGTATGTTTTCCTCTTCTTTTTCCTCAAACATCATCTGCCTCTTGTTCATGGCAACCAGCTGTAAAGTAACAGCACATCAGATATTTCTCTTTTTTTCCTTCTTAATTTATATTAATGATAAAAAAACTGATGTTTTGCAAAAACATTTTCTTAAAATGGTAAAACAGTGATCTGTACATGCAGTAAATTGAATGCATTTCCTTTGATCCTTCTGCTCTTAGGGGCAGGGGTGGCTCAGTCGGTAGCGCGCCAGGCTCGTAATCTGTAGTTCCCAGGTTCGAGTCCCAGCTGGGTCAGTGTTGAGATTTATCTCCGCAAAAATTCCCCGCCCTGCCCACGGTCAGTAGCGGACAACGATGGGCTTGGAAAGGCCGTCATCCGTCGGATGGGACGTTAAGCTGTGGCCCCGTATGTGGGAGAGCCATACCCTGTGCATGTTAA
Source organism: Ryuthela nishihirai (assembly GCA_038380435.1). Classification (NCBI taxonomy): domain Eukaryota; kingdom Metazoa; phylum Arthropoda; class Arachnida; order Araneae; family Heptathelidae; genus Ryuthela; species Ryuthela nishihirai. The sequence continues at coordinate 54,281,307 of JAWZYU010000027.1, forward strand.
AGAACACGCTGGATGGCCTTGACGGGAGGCTACCATCTGTCTCCCAACAGCTGTTCCAGTGGGTCCCCTCCCCCAACCTTCTCTGAGCCTTCGGGGTCCTTGTGACCTGGCCATTTAGCCCATGGTGTGTAAAAAAATGCCGCTCAGAGGTAAAACAACCCAACCTTCTGCTCTTCTACCATATTTTTCGAATTTTTCCATTAATTTGCATAACAAATGCTGTTATAAAAGAACATAATATGCAAAAAATAAAATAGAAATTTATATTTAAAAAATCTAGTTGTGATGATACCTTTGAATCATTTACCCTCTAATTTATTACTTCCCATTGAATTAGTGGTTACTGTAACATAATTTTCCCACAGCACAAGGTTCTTCAAGAACACAACCTTATATTATATCAGAAATGACTATATAGTTAAGATGGTTGGGATAACATACTAATGGTTCTCATGATAGATGTAGAAGTATATAAGCAATATGAAATCAATAACTACTTATGCAGAAAAAGTGAGTTTTGCTGATATGTGGGACTCAAACCCATGTTTCTCCAGATTCATGCCAGTGTTCTAACCACTAAACTTGTACAGGCTCTGCCATTTATCCACTAAATGTGACTTATAAATCTTCTCGAACTGTATCCATTTTGTTTCACTAGTCTTCCTTACTGCAATTAATTGGTAACTCTTTCTCTACCAATTTCGATTGTGTCGTGAATTGGTTGAATGTGTGTGTTGAATCAGTGACCTTTATTTGATATGATTGGAAATGAAGTATCTTCATTATAAAACACCACATCAAGTTCTGTAACTTTTTGCATCAGTTATTTTAATGTCTGAACAGTAACCATTCATATTTTGAGAGAAAGTAGTGATATTTTATTAAAATAAAATTCATCTTTATAAATTGCTTTATTGGCAGCACAGTCTATGACCTTTAGTCACATATAAGTAATTTCTCCATTAGTGCCTTAGGATGGCATAAACAAATCCATTTGACTATTAATAGCTAAAGCATTAAATTTTCTACATAAGTCTTAGTGATAGTTATACCAGAAGTTCTCAAAGTGTGGGTCATGAGCAGTTTGGTAGGGAGTCAAAAAGATCTGAAGAACATAATGAAATCATCAGAATTAACATGTAACTCCAGCATTATCAAAATGTTTGTTGGTTACAATAGTACAACTAAGAAGTTCTTAAAATAGTAATTCATTGCCAAGTAAACTACTCAAACTTGTAGATTAACTAGAAGTAATTGCCTAAAAATAATCATGCATTTATATTGTGAGTCTATCATTATGGAAAATAACACATCAAGATGCAGTTCCAATTTAAATATACATTCCACCAGCACAAGCACACAGGCTGGTGCTCAGTATTGATAATACAACGTCTTGTTAAAATGTGTTATAGATATTCCATTGCAGACCAAATGTTGAACATATTTTGTGTTTTCATATGTAATGTTCTTAAACTGTTCATGCATAAATATCATTCCTTGGCAAAATAAATGCTGGCAACCCAGTTCAAGTTCTAACACATCTTGCCAGGAAAGTTTAGGCCTATTGAACCAAATGTTTTTTGCTAAGCAACAAGGTTGCATTAGTAGAATCAGTCAACTAAGTGTTATTGCTATTGCATTTCAGTGCATGCATATTTATATAATCCCCATAAAAGATAATGCTAAGATTCCAGGCAGTGGCCATAATGGAAAAATTCACAATGTATGAACTAAAGCAGATGATAAAGCCCTGTTTCTCAAAATAAATACTGTGACTGTCAATATAACATGGCAAATAATGATTACAAAATGAATGAAAATGACATTATGTTGATTAAGTTATGAAAAATTATGAATACTAAATTTGAAATTGATTTATTATTTCTTGTGATTATTTTTGGTGGGGCAGTACTTTGCATGATTGTGCTTAATAGAATTAAGTACAGTGGACCCCCGATATAACGCGCATGTCGGGCGGGAAACAACACCCGCGTTATACCGAGCGGCGCGGTGGCGACACAATAAATTTCACACTGTAAGCTTTTCTTTTACTCATCATGCATACAATAATTAAACACTATTCAAAATACATGCAGGAACTCAATACATACACAATTACTCAATACGCAGTAACAATAAAATGCGATACTCACTAACGCCGCACGGACCTGTATAAACATGTTTTAACTTATCGCGAACATCGCCTGCGCTATAACCGAGTGCGCGGTATAGCGAGCAGGGCTATAACGAAGGTCCACTGTATCTGGTTGACAGGCAATTGCATGATAAGCAATGTGGATTCAGAAGTGGTAGGGGATGTGTAGATATTTTCATTCAGGCAGATTTTCGAGAAATGCTTAGATTTTCAGAAACCTTTGGCTACTTGCTTTGCTGATTTTAAAAAGGCTTTAGACTTTGTTAATCGTCATAATTTGTGATTTATTGTGAGGTTGTATAGCATACCAGAGAAGTTAGTTAACAAATGAAAGCTCTCTATAATAACACTGAGTCATGCGTGAGAGTTGGTACAACTTATAGTAATTGGTTTAGCTTCTGGTGTTCGACAAGGGTGCATTTTGTCTCCTTTTCTCTTTAGTTTGGTTACTGATTATGTTATGTGAAATTCACTGCAAGGGAAAGATTTTGGTCTTAAATGGTCTGGAGATACGGAAATTTCTGATTTAGATTATGCTGATAATTAGCCTATTGGCAAATGATGTTGATGATTTGAACTCTTTCATTCGACCTGCTGATGAAACTGGTAGTAGAGTAGGTTTGACTATAAACAGAGAGAAAAACTATAGTGATGAAAATTGGTCAAGAAGGCTTGGTTCAGTTTATCTTGGGAGCTATGTAACAGATACTGCTGATGTGCAGCATGAGATAAACAGATTAATAGGGATTGCTACTGGGAATTTTAAGAATCTATGGAGAGAGTGGAGAAAGAGACATATATACCTAAAGATTACTATTAAACTATATAATAATTTGGTTCTTTCTAGGGTTAGTTATGGTAGTGAAACTAGATGCTTGGAAACAAAATAACAGCAAACTTGATGCTTTTGATTCTGGATGTATCTTGGGCATTAGGTGGTTCAACTTTGTAAGTAATGATGAGGTTAGGCAAACGAGTTAGCAACCTCCTTTAAGCAGTATATTGTGCAGAGACTACATTGGTTTGGTCATGTTGCCCATATGGATAATTATAGATTAGCAAATAGGGTTATGAACAATGTGCCTAAAGACCCCAGAAGGAGGAGAAGACCTAAGATGCAGTAGGCAGACAATGCCAAACAGGACTTTGTAAGAATTGGTGTGCAGTGGCCAGATGCAGATATGCTTGGAGAACTAAATTGCTCGGTCTGGTTGGACCTCTGTAGTCCATGGCTGCTTGAAGATGATGATGAGTGTCCCAGATGGCCTAATGGATTAGTCACCTCTGAGTGTTGTGTTGAGAGATTAAACTTTACATTATAACTGACAGACTGGAAGAAATTTTGATGTCACTAATGTCCAGAAAAAGCTGAAATTATGGATAAACTGATTATTGCGAAGACACAATTAAAATTTGTGTAAATGTAAAAAAAAAAGTATAATCACAGAGAAAATATTTGTTAAGAGACCGTAATATCCTGAGGTGCAAGAACCTAACCTAAAAATAAGCTTTACTTTTTTTAGCCTTTTGCTTGCAACTGCATACAGATACTGCAGACAGATTATTTAAGAATAATTTTGATTGGTAGTTAATTTGAAAATAAAATTATACTATGCTTGGTAGAATACTGTAGAATACTAATTTTTTGGAAAGTAAGTAAATTTTTAAGCTGAAATAATAAGTTTTAAGATAAAAGTTAGGAGAAATCTTCAAATCAACTGAATTTTTTATTCAAAGTTTGAATTAAGTTCAACAAGTTAATCTCAAATCTCTGAAACAATTCAAGCTATTTTTTTTTAGCTTGATATGAGTTAAAAATCCACAGTAAGACTACAAAAAAATATATTACATATTTTAATATACTATTAACATCATTTGTATGTATTAAAACATTGATTTTTAACTGCATTTAAGTTTATACTTATGCTACTCTAATATACCTGGAGTGATTGCTGAATGGTAACTATCTGCTACTTTTTGTACTGCATCTTGAATTGATACTGCAGCTTTACGTTCTGATATAAAGTAACTAAATAAAAATTAAGGAGCATAATAACACAGCATAAATGTATGAAATTTTTAACTGTGGCATGCAACTTGTTTCACTGAAAATTGACTAATCTGCTTTAAACATGATAAAAAACAGTAAATATAAAAGGAGATAAATCAGTGTAGTGTTAAAACAGTGCAGTAGACATAGAAAAATAACTCATCTTGTAATTCAGTTATACCTCAAATTTGTGTAAACTGGAAAATACTATTCTTTAACATCTCGCATATAATTGCAGATTATTATTGCTATTGAATTGCTTTATGAAATACAAGCATATTTCGCCAATGAATCTTGAAGACTTAAAATATTAAGAAGATACAATACACAATCTATATTTGCAAACGTTATGATAATGTATTTAAAATGTACATTCCTGTATCTTGACACGAACTAATATTTTTGACTGCATTGTACATCCTCTAGTTGTCAGGGTGATACACATATTGTTTGATATCTTAATATATCCCTATAAGCCTTGTCAGGCAGAGATATTTTATGGTTCTGTGCCTCATGAGGTTTTTATAAACAGTAAATCCTCAATATTGGTTACATTCCTGTAAACTTTTGTAAATACTGAAACCATGTTCCTGCATGAAAAAACAACAGAGTAAAGAGGTTGTGTGATGTTGTCGTTGTTTTTACCTCTGAGCGGCACTTTTTTGCACACGATGGGCTAAATGGCCAGGTCACAAGGACCCCGAAGGCTCAGAGAAGGTTGGGGGAGGGGACCCACTGAAACAGCTGTTGGTGGCCTCCTGTCAAGGCCATCCAGTGTGTTCTTTAACGTGCATAAGGTATGGCTCTCCTGCATACGGGGCCACGGCTTAACGTCCCCATCCGACGGACGGCGACCTTTCCAAGCCCATCGGTGTCCCCTACTGACCACGGGCAGAATGGGGAATTTTGCGGAGATAAATCTCAACGCTGACCCAGCTGGGACTCAAACCTGGGAACTGCAGATTACGAGCCTGGTGCGATACTGACTGAGCCACCCCCTTCACAGTAAAGAGGTAAATAAGCACAAAGGAAAAAAAATTAGTCCCCCCCACCATAGATGGTAGCATTGACTTCATACTCTGATAGATGGTATGCCATAACCAGTAATGTATAAATGTATATATCCATTATATCCACTACAAGTAATGGATATTTACATTCATATTATAAATAGTTAATCCATAGATTTACCTGTTGACTTTAAAGTCAAAAAATAGTTTTGTGGAAAATACGAGTTTGGCCAATGTGTGGGATTCAGACTAATGTTCTAAGACTCTAAGACCACTAAACTAATGCCGGCTCCCTCAGTCTTTTTCCCACTAATGTGACCTATTAATCTCCTGTCATTGTTGCTGCTGGAGCCATTTATGATCAGGGGAAAGCAACTTTTTAACATTGCACCGAGTAAGATGTAAATAAATAGTCAATCACACTAAAGCGTTATTAATGAATAAATCAATAAAGAGTAAATCCACAGTTATCTGTTGACTTTAATGTTAATAAATAATTTTGTGAAAAAAAAAATTAATTTTGGTGATATGAGGATTTCAATTGAGGCTGATATGAGGACCCATATCTTTCCAGATTCACGTCAGAGCATTCCCAGACTGCTAAACTAATGCTGGCTACATCTTTTTTCCACAGAACTATTTATTCATTCCTATTATATTTTTACCATCTATAAATATCCATTTACAGTATTATAATAATATATATATCAATTCCTACTATCATTTTGGAACATCACATAACAAATTTTCTAAATCAAACTGCTTGAGCACTGTTCAATGGGAAACTCGGGCAATTACTAGTTAACATAGCAGCCTATGAGAGTAGACATTCTGTACCTACCTACTCTGTGGTCCAACACTGTAACTTTACCAATTTTCCTCTCCCACTTCAACACCCATGTAGATAATGTCAACATCTTTTGATGAGTTTTACAAGATTGCTTTTATATTTCTAATTTTCTTTAGGTGTACATTATTATAGAATGATAATCAGGAATTATTTCATTGTTTATCTATTAATGCATTTTGGATTTTTTCCATAAAAAATTGCAACTATAATTCTATAAATAACTCTACTTGTTGTTAGGTGCAATTAAAGAAACTTTATATATTACTGTAGTTTATGAAACCTAGAATAAATTAGTGTAGTAAAAGTTTTTTTTACTACACTAATTTATTCTAGGTTTAATTTATTCTATTTTTAGTCTAATTTATTCTATTTTTAGTTGAATTATTAATATTTTAGCATATATGGGTTGTAATTACTGAATATCTGGAGCCAAAGAATGAGTAATAATATTTTACATTGAAATTAATGGGAAACAATTGTACAAGTTAGTTTTTCACATTATGTAATTTCAGAAGAATAAATTATGTTTGTAAATTGAGGAATGAGTGTACTTACATTAGGAAACCCTTGAGGATTGGGGTGATGGTGGCTCAGTCAATAGCACGCCATCATCATAATCTGCTGTTCCCAGGTTTGAGTCCCACCTGGGCCAGTGCTAAAATTTATATCTGCAAAACCCATATTCTGCCATTGTTCAGTAGGGGACACCAGTGGACTTGGAAAGGCCTTTGTTCATCAGATGGGATAAAAAGCTTTGGCCCCATGTGTGGGAGAGCCATATCCTGTGCATTGTGGATGGCTTTGATGGAATACTTCAATCTGCTCCTTAACAGCTCTACAGTGAGTCCCTTCCCCCAACCATCTGAGTTCTCGGGGCCCTTGTGATCTAGCCATTTAACCCAGAGGAAAATACTTCAACCCAACTTTGAGGATGAGTAGATTATAATTACTATCAAGCAAAAAGATGATTGTTGAACCCTGATCATTTGAACTATACGAAAGTGTCTCACAATATTCACATCTTCATAATCTTGTTTAATCTGGTGCAACCAGCATTTCCCATGTCTTGAAATATTTTAAATAATATTCTTAATATGCAATTTTATGACAACATGGGATATTAAATGCTGAATTAGTAGGAAAATGGTCTTCAATTTGGGCATATATATATATTTAAAAATCAATACAGTTAGCCACCATTAAAAGGATACATCCTAAGTATTCTGATAATTTCAGGAATGCGTTCCAGCATTTCTTGTCTTTTTTTAGCTTCAGGAGTTTTAGTAATTTCTTGGACAATTCTGGAAGATTCTTTTGCCCTTATCTGAAATAATTTAAAAATCATTGTTTTAAAGAAATATGAAGGTTTTAATAAAGTATACATTATAATTTGCACCACTGTTACTTGATCAGTAAGATTATAAAGTCCTATCATAGAGATTATGCTATCACCTGTAAAAGCTGAAAGTGCATGATACTAAAAATCACCAAGAAGCCCAAATTATCAGCTCATAATCCAGTGATCTATTAAATAAATTACATTTGTTTTGATAAAGTGATAAAAAATAAACTGAAAAGTAACATAATATTTTACTCTTTTGATATAATATAAAAATGTATTTTCTTAAATTTACAAGTTGTGGATTCTATTGTAATTTACAATAGAAAAAATAATAAATAAAATACTGCAATATTTAATGAGTTCCTATGGCTGAGTGATTAGTGTGCTTGGCTACTGATCAAGGTGATCTGGGTAAGGCTTGGATGTTTGTGCTTGGATGTTTTTTTTTTTTGCATTTTATAAGGCATTTTTGCATTTTATATTGCATTTTCATATCACCCATTAATATGGTTTACTACTGTTACAGAGTGTAATATTCAGAAAATGAAAAACTTCATTTATCTGAAAACAAGCATCTTTTATTTGCCATAGACAATGCTATCCTTCTAGTTTATATGATTAGTGCTTGTCATAGGCTTATTTAAAACATTTAGTTTTATTTCGAGTGAAAAAACATGCACAATGGCATTAGCACAGTCTGTTTCCTGCTCCCATATTGTCTGTCTTGAATTCTGTGTTCAAGAGTAAGAGTCAAGTACAGCTACCTTGCACTTCAAGCAAATTACCCAAGCATTTTATTAATACTAAAACAATGAAAATGGCAGTAAAAAAAAGTTGATTCCAAATATGATCAGAGTTCAATTGTATCAACAATTCAGTTGGTGAGGGTCAGTGGTGGAACTAGGCTGGGGCAACACCCCAGGGCCCAGTGAGAAGTCCCTGATTGGGTTTTGAGAAACTTTTTTTTTTAAACAGAATACAGTCAAATTGGATTAGAAGCTGTTAAAGACAAGATAGGTATATTCATAATACTTACTTTCTGGGCCCTTGTTATGATTTCTAGAGTCGCCACCTCTTTCACCCTTCATTTATCAGTGTTCTTTCTTTTGTATAATTAAATAGTGGGCAACATCACTGTTCATTTTTTGCATTGTTTATATGCCTGTGTTCAACACTATGAAAGTATTTCTGATTTTTTTGTGTCATACAAAAGAAGTTGGTAGAAAAATACCACAAATATGTTATTGAGGACTTTTGCCATTCAGTTAACCTTATGAAAAGTGATATATTTTCCACCATTAAATACTTAAAATAATTAAATACATTAAATTGACATTATATTTTCAGTAAAGTATTTTACTTAACATTCAATCTTAAACAACTGCACCTACACTGAAGATATTTTACCACATATATGCTTATAGTTAAACAAACAGTTTTAGATCAATCAAATAAAAAAGTTTGAAATAAGGAGTATAACATAATTGACAACTTAGCAATAAACAAAATTACTCCTATTGAAATATTTTGAGGCCTGAAAAAACGTCTTGCCCCAGGGCCAATGGCCTACTTGTTCTGCCCCTGGTGAAGGTACATATTGCAATCTCTTTTGAGAAAAACAAGAACATGTTAAGTGATCGCAAACACCTAAGAATGGCTGTCAACAAGGAGTGGATAGAGCTATATTTCAGTGGCTGTTTCTGCTCAAACAAGCTTACAATTATATCATAATGTTTGAAGTAGAAATATTTAAAATATATTTCAGTTGGTTGCACCGTTTTCAAAAATTTATGATGCAAAATTTTACAAATTAGATGTGTAGAAGGAAATTGAGCAGTATGGTAGGAAAGATGGCCCAATCCCCAAAATATTTTATATCATTGTTTAGAATGTCGCAATCCACTAGAAGACATTTATCTCTCTACTCTGAGTGTTACAGACTAATTTCAAGCTCATTTGCATTTTTTTTTTTTGAAGAGAGGGAAGGGGATATTTGTGAAGTAGCTGTTGGTCCTTCACCCAAATAAAGAAACTCATTTCTGAAACATTCAACTCAGAAAATAGAAAAGATCAACATTTCTTAAAACACACCAAATATATATATAGCAGCAACATAGCATTGATCTAGACATTTGTTTCTCACTGAATTTAGAGAACGTGAGAATTGCTAACTAATGCTCATGTTTCACAGTGGTGAGTTTGGTGTGACTACAATCATTTGCTGCTATATAATCAGTGATTAGTTCTTGCTGCAATTTGTTTTACAATATGTTATTCAAAAGCATTCAACTGATGCTGGGTGATATTTCATTTTATGCTTTATTAGTTTGTAGTTTTTTTAAAATTTCATTCCCATAAATGAAAACCAAGGACTTTTCCCATGTAATAAACTTTTTAATAGTCCTTTCAATCTCATTGTAGTAAATACTTACTGCATTATTCTGACACATTGTCATACCATTGAAATTGCACCACTTATACATAGATCCATTAAAGCAAATTTTAGTGTCGATCAATGTTAGTTTTTACATCAGGGGATTTAAAAAAAAAAAGATGTTTTGTTTTTAAACATTTGTAGCATTATATCCTTGTGTTTTCTCTTTTTATATTTATATATTAAAAAAATGTAAAAGGACCATACTATAGAATACATTTTGGTTCTTTTACAAATATTCTGCAATTAGAAATAGCCATTTTTAGTACATATCTTCTCCAGTCAACAGAATTGTTATCAGAAATACACACACGGAGAAGTAATAATAATTTAAAACATCCACTGCTTTGTTTTCATTTTAAACATATTGACTTCAAAAGTGTTACTTTACCTTTTGTAAAAGGTCATTACATATCCCCTTCAGAACTCCAGATGTAACAGTGGATTTTGTTTCTGCTTTCAGAATTTCACTTTTATCGGACACAGATGAATGGCTTTCAGCAACACTCTGTAGGGCTTTCTCAATCTGTAAAATTATACAATGACGAATAATCAAATGAAAATATATCTAGTTTGACCTAATGTGTAGCAAACAGAATTAGCCATAATTACTTAAAACACTTTAGTTTGTATATTTTTCAATAATGGATGAGCTGAGTTTGTAGTTATTAAATTTGTTTAATTTAAAAGGGATATATGCAAATTTCAGTGGTCAACTCATATTTTTAACATCTCTAATGTCAACATGCATTTAATTACATGAATGCCACAATCACTGAGCATCATATTACTCGCTGACATTTTATGATTATCAATTATTCAGTACTACAAGCATATCATTACAAAGTATATTATACATTTAACTGTTTGTGTATTATAGAACAGTTTTGGAAACATTTAAAACTGGAAAAAATTAAAAGAATCCATAGAAAGAAGTTTTTGACAATGCATAGGAAATATCACTTAATGATAGACATAAAAAATGATAAAGGTTTTGCAACCTTTTAAAAAAGAAAAGCCTTTTAGATTCAGGCAAAAATTTTTTGCAGCTACAACAAAAACATAAGAACTAGCCATAGTGGCCAGGACTGGTAAGGATAATAACCAATTAGATTATAAGTTATGCAGTATTAACAATAAATTCACTTCTATTTGCTCGTGTGTTACTCTCTAAAAACATGTGGAAAAAAAAAAGAAAAGGGATGTACTACATATTTTTTAACAACTTCTAGTTGGACTTCTTTAGAAAGTTACTAGATAGTCAAATATACTGACATTTTCATTTTCAAGCAATCAACTAATTACAGTTTTCAAAACTGACATCACACATTTAACACCTGTTATCTTTGGTGCTCCCTACCTAGAGCACAGGAAATAAATTCATTTTTTCCATGATAGACACAAAAATTATGCCTATAGTTCTCACAATGTCTTTAGACATTAAAATGCCAGCTATATTGTTAAACTGGCACTTTAAGGTCTCTAACTGCATATAGTCAAGTTTTAATTGTTTTTTTATATAGCATTTAAAAATATCTTGTTACAACTCACTCAAACATATCACTGTGCATAGAGACTTATAAAGGAGACAATGGAGTCTTAGATGGATAGAGATTTGAAAACTATTATGTTAATAATTTACTTTCTTGGGATATTATGTGATGAGATGAACTCTTTCATTAGAACAGTTGATGAGACTGGTAGTAGAGTAGGTTTAATGAATTAGAATGATAAAAACTGGTTAGATGGGAGATGCTTCAGTACTTTGAGTGGTAGCATTTTGGAGACAGTTCATAAAATTTGGTAGTTTGCTGATATTACTAAAATATAGGTTGCTTTATCTTTGAATAACACTTTTTTTATACAGTGGGCTAAACAGCCAGGTCACAAGGAGTCAAAGATCTCAGAGCTGAGCAGATAAAGGATATCCATTGGGCAGCTGTTAAGAGATGGAAGTCTCCTTTCAATGCTATTCAGTATGCTCTTTAACATGTTAACAGTTTATTAATAAGTTATGCAGGATTATGGCTCTTCTGTATATAGAGCCAATGCTGACTATCATAACCAATAGCCTGTCCAAGATCATCACAGAGATATAAGCGGTCAGCCAGGACAGATGAGCCATAGTGCATAACGTGAACACAATGGGCAGAGGTAGTGATTTGAGGGACGTTTAAAAAAGGAATGATCATCGGCAACCACGCCAAGGGTGAAAGCAACTCAGAAACAGCAGACTTTGTGGGCTGTTCACAAGGTGCTGTAGTAAGGGTGTACCAAGAATGGACTGCTGGCACACCAAGTACCTCCAGATGTCATAACTGTGGAGCCCCAATGGCCATTGACTCCAAAGGAGAACATTGCCTTCGACTGGTAAAAAGCAATCGATGCGCAACAGTGCAGCAATTGGCCACTCAAATGAATGTTGGGGCACCCAGGTACGTGTCCCCGATAACAGTAGAGTGAACCCTGTTACGCATGGGTCTCTGGAGTCGACGCTGTGTAAAGGCACCCATGTTAAACTAGGTCCATCAGCAACAATGCCTGCAGTTCACACAGGACTACCATCATTGGACATTGGAAGAGAGGAAAAAGGTTGCCTTCTCCAATGAATCACGGTTTCTACTCCACAGAAGTAATGGGTGGTGGCGGATATGGCATCAGACACGCGAGAGCCAACACCAGGACATGCTTGTCAGTCAAGTACAGGCCAGCGGTGCAGTGTGTATGTCTGGGGGATGTTTTCCTGGTATGACCTAGGACAGTTGGTACCACTGGACGAGTCCCTGAACGCCAATGGCTACCTGTCCATCCTTGCTGACCACATGCATCCCTTCATGTTGGATGTTTACCCTGGTGGTGATGGTGTCTACCAACAGGACAATGCACCCTGCCATGTCGGTAAGGTGGTGTGTGATTGGTTCCAGGAACATGACAGCAATATCTCCGTTCTCCCTTGGCCGGTGAAATCACCCGACCTCAATCCCATAGAGCACTTGTGGGACCATTTGGATTGACAGGTTTGGTGTGCAGACCCACAACCATATTATCTCCGAAACCTCCGTGCTCTGTTGGAGTCCGAATGAGCACGTGTGTCTCTGGAAACCTTCCAGGGCCTCATTGCCTCCATGCCACGCCGTCTCGCCACTGTCATCTGTGGTCATATTATTCTGATACGACTGTATATATATATAAGGATAATGAATGAAGATATTGTGAACAATTCAACAAAGCAATTGATAATTCAATGCTGTGATGAAATGAGCAAACACTTACATCACAATATATGCACAGAAGCAGAGATTAAAGATGCAGTCTAATGGTGCATCAACATATAATAAGAAATTAAGCAACCTTTATTATGGGCAATCCCATCCAAAAATGTAGGGAAAGATAAGTAAACAAGTCCTATATGTCATCGAAAACAAGGGGTATGGAAAAGTCTAGTGGCAAACATTGCTATTTTAGAACATAAAAATATACTTATATAGAAAAGTTGGAGACAAAGAATGAGGATTATAGAAGTAAAAATCTTTACCTCTTGTATTGAGACAAACCTCAAGGGAAGTAAATTGATTATTAAAGGGAGGTGGGTTTTGAAATGTTGATACTGTAAATAGAGATGTTAAATTCAATATCTCAGTCAGTTTTAATCTGTTCTGCCCAAACATTATGTCCCACATGTTACAACACAAAAAATACAAACATCTGAACATGCCAAACATTAAAAGATATTACAATTCTTACTATAACAAAGAGATATCACACATGCGATTATTGTTATCACTGTAGTATTTCATAACCATACACCACTATAATTTAAATAGTTATTCTAGGCATGCAAGAAAATTTAAATCAGGCAACAAAGGATTAAATGGGGAACTCAAAATGCAAAGTACAGTTGCTTGTAGGCTTTAATTTAAGACTTGCAAGTAAGTTTATGATAGTGAATCTGCCATATTACATTTAAATCATTTACTTTCATTTCTTATGTCATGATCACTGAGCTCACTGAATTTTATAAATGCAACTACTAAAAATCCCATGAATGTTTTTTTTTCTACTAGAAAAATATTGAGCACATATATTTCCCATCATTGTAAAATCTTTGAACTCCCCATATAATAATATACATTTTTCCAGTTCCAGTACTTAAATATATACATTCTTAAAAATGTAATCAATAAAAACATATTTCTCTTCAAAAAAAAAAGGGATGGAAATGAGTGGGAAGCACTTTTACCTTTTCACCAACTGTTCCTCTGACTTTATTCAGAACATCCATAGCAGAGTTGCATTTGTACTGATCTGGAGGTTCAGGCAATGGTGCTGGGGGAATATCTGGAACATCATCAAGAGCAAACTTTGGATGCCATCTGGTTATCCTATCTTCTGGTAGGTTAATGGGTGGATTAAGAGCAGTCAAAAATTCCTGAAAAGAATTTCAATGATAACTAAAAATGTAGTCATGATGATAAAATTTACATTTCTTTTTCCATTAACCCTTTAACATCCAGAAAGGTCGAGATTTGAAATGATAGTCCAAATAATGCATTTATTTGTCTTTACTACCTTTTCTCAGATTTCTTGGGTGTTAAAGGGTTAAACCAAACTTCTGATGGGGTAAAAAATGCTTCCAGTTAAAATAAACGAAATAAATTTTACCCCAATACAAAAATTGATGAATATTTAATGATAAACAGTTAAGAACATATCTGTGATGTCACAATATTCATCACTAAGATTACATTCTATTAACATAAAAAATATATTCTTTTAATTTTGTCTAACTTAAGTAAACACAAATTAAATCATCTGAATGAGGTGTGGGAGGTGTTTGCTCAAGCCTTGGGTAAAGGACTTGAGCAAACCTAGCAGGGAGTGTGTGTGTGTGGCATCTTCCCTACATCCAGCCCTGCATACAATTGTAACCAGTTTTGTGTTGTACAAAACCATTAATGTAATTAGTGTAAGTAACATGTGGTCTTGGCTCAAGGGAAGCTGTTATACAATTTACATACAATCAAGCCCAGATCTAGAGAAAATTAAAAGGGGTGGGGGGTGGGGGCAGCAAGAAACTCAATTAGGCTGGAAAAAGCAAAAGGGGCCCCAAGAGACTTTATTTGCTTTGCAGTATAACATTTTCCCCTTAAAAAAAAAAGACCCTCAAGCAACTTCTTGCCACAGAGGTCTGGCAAGAGCCTCAGTTAATATGCCAAAGATTTGTGAGGAATGAGAGACCTCAGCAGAAACACAACACAAACATCCATGCTTTATCCAGGGCTTGAACCTAGGTCTCTTTGATCAGTTGCTAAGTGTGCTAACCACTTGGTCAAAGCCTAAAAAATTTCTTGAAAAATGCATGAAACATATATATTTAACAATTGTTTGCCACTATTAGTCATACTGGCAGGGAGAGAGGGAGAGAGGAAGGACATGCTCCCCTAGATCTGACCCTGCATACAATTGTAACAGCCAGTGACATAGCATCAGGGGAAACTATGAGATCAAGCTTTCCCAATGAAAATCAACTCCATGAATTTAATTGATAAATGTTTGAAACAATAGTAAATTTTAAGATTACACAAAAATTTTAGCAGCTACGATAAATTATATTCACATTATTACCACTGCAAGGCTATTTGCTTCATAATAAATTAACATGACTATGCATCTGAACATGGAGAATGAAGCATTCTAGGTTCATAAAAATTTGTGCACATATTTGCCACATACCACAGTACATATTTACAAAATGGGGTTCAGTGTATTGTTGGAATCTTAAAATAACATTAATTAGAAGTTTAAGCATTTTAATTTTATTTCCATGTTTATAAAAATATTCTTCACATAAAAATTTGAGCATTTAATACAGTGCAGCTGCTTAAAAATTTTACTAATCCAGCTGCTTAAAAATTTTACTAATCAACATTATATTTCATACAAAATCTAAACATTAACTTTGAGAATATTTGCTATGTGCAGTCTCCACACTTCAGTGAAGACAATTAAAAAAAATTGTCCTTTTTGAATTTTTAGAGTGCTTACTTTTTAGAGCGATTCACTTAGGTACTAAGTACACTGCTTTATAAATGACCATATTAACTTTTTACAGTCCAGTGTTTTGGCATATATACTGTCATGTTTAATGAAATTCTTACCTTAAAATATTTTACTGATATGTTGTTTTTCTGCCGAGGTCATGCCTTTCTCATAGATATTACCTGTAGTGTATTAAACAGAATACTTTCCACAGAGGTAGATAGAGTAATTAATTTTTTAATCATCCCAGGATTAGTACACTAGTTGCAGATTCAGAGACCTTGGTTCCAGTCACAGACAAGGCATGGGCATTTTCTTTCTGCTGAGGTCTTACTTTTCTCACTGGCATATCATCTTCTCTATGGTATATTATATTGGGCATAAAACCTATTTATATCAGATTTTATAGCAAGTGTGGCTTTTAAGGAGTAACCATTGAGAAGTAATTTACTTTAGAGTAAAAAAGTTTCTCAGGTGAAACAATAACCTGATATGTAAGGCTGGAATTCAGCTAATTCCATTAAAATGACTGCTGTAAGGCCAGCAAAATCTTTTGAAGTAGCTTTTGGGTTATTTTACCTCTGAGCGGCACTTTTTTGCACACCATGGGCTAAATGGCCCTGAAGGCTCAGAGAAGGTTGGGGGAGGGGACCCACTAGAACAGCTGTTGGGAGACAGATGGTAGCCACCAGTCAAGGTCATCCAACCTGTTCTTTAACGTGCACAGGGTATGGCTCTCCCACACACGGAGCCACGGCTTAACGTCCCATCCAACGGACAGCGGCCTTTCCAAGCCCATCGGTGTCCCCTACTGACCGTGGGCAGGGCGGGGAATTATGCAGAGATAAATCTCAACGCTGACCCAACTGGAACTCGAACCTGGGAACTGCAGATTACGAGCCTGGCGCGCTACCGACTGAGCCCGCCCTGTTTTTTAAGTAGCATAAAGATGTTATTTATCATACTTTCTGATGAGTATGATAAAAAACATTTAAAGAACATTAAAAAATTTAATAAATTTAAAAAGCAAACACATACCTGATGATACTTTTTTGCCATGGTTAAAAGATTGGACAAAAATATATTTTTTCTTTCTATAAGACATGATGGGTTCATAAGTTGAAATGAATTTCTGCAAGGTCTTTGGCTCATGTTCACATTATTTTCAAGAAAACTAAGATTTCCCGATTGTGATAAAACACCTATAAAATGAAAAAGAAATGCCTGATATTACACAGCAAAACCATAATTATTAAACAAGCAGTTATTATATATTGACTTTAAGGAAGAATATTAAAGTGGCCTAATCTTAGCTTAATAGTGAGAATTGGCAATAGATCTAAGCATAAAAATTTACATTTTGCCTTTGACCCAAATATGATTTGCTGGATATATGTTAGTTATCCTTACCATCTGAGCTCTTGGGTATAATGAATTTTGTATCTTAACTTGGCTATAAATCAGGATCCCTGATAGGATTCTCTGATATCGAGAGGGATTGGACCCAATTCAGTTATTGGTTCAGATATTATACTATTCTATTTTTGGATGTTGTCAAGGTATCAATTATTGTGCATATTGTGAAATCACTTAATATCCTTAGAATGTATTTCTTGATCAGTGCTCCAATAAAGATAAAGATGCGCATAATTTTCATTTATGGATTATAACTCTAATCACTAACAGTTTCCTAAAATAATGAAAATATATTTCTTTCACAATTTTTACTTTCTTACATCAGTGGTAAAACTTATTGAAACTTCTATCTACAAATATTCCAAACATTATCTTTCACTCAAACACAAATGTTATTTGAATGATTGTGAAAGGTTAGCACTATTCTGAAGTATGGTACATTTTATCACAGCATTAATATGTTTCAATCACAAGTGCAGAAATTTTTCAGGCAACAATAACTTAAAACTCAGTCATTTTGAATAAGCCAATAGCTGAAGCTGAAAAATATCTTAGTATTCAAGAAAACCTTTAAGAGAAAACTGTATCATTCAATTGGGGAAAAAAATTACTGGTACTTTTATTATGTTAGTTTGTTTTTACAACTGATGGGCATAAGCTTTGCACAATGAAATTTTATTTCAGTCAAAAGTTGAACTGCTTTTCAATCTTACACTGCTCAAAGTGGAAATTGCAATACTGAGAAGGAAGTGATGTATACATCCGAAATTGGCAGGAGGAAGCTATGAGGATAGATGTGCATATGGATCAAAAAAATGTGTTTATTAATATATGTGTTTATTGCAGATTCATTAGCACACAGTAGGCCCACCTTAGGCAGTTATACAAGCCTGTAGATGTCTCGGCATTCCATCAATCAGATGGTTAATGGTGTCCTGAAGTATGACATTCCAAACAGCATCCAAATGGGTACACAACTGTACCAGGTTTGCTGCCGGAGGGAGCTAGTGGTGTTGGTGACCCATAAGGTCCTACATATGCTCAATGGGTGACAAGTCAGGGAAGTATAGTGGCCATGGGAGAATGATCACAGCTTGGAGACTGTCCATTGTTGCATGTGCAGTGTATGAAAATGTGTGATTGTCCTGCTACAAAATTAGTCCAGACATGGTGGTAAGGATTAACAATATCATCGATGTAATGTCTCGCTGTTAGTGCACCAGAAACATGATGCAG
Organism: Ryuthela nishihirai; assembly: GCA_038380435.1. Taxonomy (NCBI): domain Eukaryota; kingdom Metazoa; phylum Arthropoda; class Arachnida; order Araneae; family Heptathelidae; genus Ryuthela; species Ryuthela nishihirai. The sequence goes on from JAWZYU010000027.1 coordinate 54,299,839, forward strand.
AGATGTCTGGGCGCAATATATGATGCCACCCAATACCATTATACCATAGTGGGGAGCTGTATAGCAGCTAAACAGCCATCTGGCATGTCGAAACAGAATTGTGACTCGTCTGTGAACAACACTCTCCTCCATTATGTAGTCTAATGCTCAACACCAGTGGAGATGGTGTAACTGGTGATGTCACTGCAATGGCAGATGCCAGACTGGATGCTTCACCCTCATCATGCAACGTTATCTAATGGTTTGCTTGGAGACCATAGTACATGTAGCAGTCCACAAATCACTTTGCAACACAGCCACAGTGGTGAAAGGGTTGCAAACTACGGAGCATGTGATCTTCACATCCTGTGGTGTGTTGGTCCTGTACCTGCACTTCACAATGTTGCATGAGACGCACAGTGCAACAGTGTGTGTAGTGACTGCTCGAAGGCTCAATCTGAGCTCTTGCATTGCAATGCTCCAAAAGTATATTAAATTTTACTTTGCTGAATAGCTGTAAGCTTGGGTGCCAGGCAATTAATCTTGCCAATAAATTAAATGCGGGTTCTTTTATTAAATGTATGATGAAAAAGAGCTTAAATAAACGATTGCCTCAAAATAGAAAGTTAATGAAATTGATCTTCTAAACCAAACCTCTGCTCAAGAGAAAAAAAAATAGGGAATCTAAACACAAATTTCATAAATGTTTATTCAAAATCTAGACTCACCAAAAATATATTGCACCATAAAGCAACACTTCACAAAAATTAACATCAACCTCCTTTTACTCAAAAACAAAACTTTGTACCGCTGCTCACACTAGCAGCTAAGCAACAACATTCTGAACTACCTTCTCCAACTTCACATTGCCAACAACCTCTGTGACCTCTTGCCACTCTGCCATATACTTTTGCAAAATTGTGGCATGTGTCATCACACAGGGAAGCCACATTTGCATATGATTGCATGCTAGATGACGTAAGGGTGTGTGTCCTTCCATGTGTGTTCAGTGGCTTTCAATTGAAATGCAGAGTTATGCAATTGCAACTCTTCCAATGAAACAGGTGGGGAGAATGATGAGTCAAATTAAACTAAAACCCAAAAATGATAATTATAATGTAAATAAAATAAAACTGGTTAAGAAAAAGTGAATAGGTGAACAATCACAGCATATTGATGATTCTCTCTCTCAGAATGCATCAATTGTGCATAAGGGTCCCACCTGTATCTCCAAAGGCATATTCTGAACATTTTTGCAGCATGCACTTCAACCTCACTGTCGGTTGTGCTATGATATGAGATAGTGGTGCCTGGTATTTATCCATGGCTCGGCATCACATGCCCGTTCACTGTGGAACTTTGATCATTTGCATATCTCTGATGACCGATTGCCTCCTGCAATTTCCATATCTCTACTTCCATTCCTTCTTAGTGTTGCAATTTCCATTTTGAGCAGTGTGTAATCAGTGAAAAATAGAATGCAAATACAAAATTATGGTTACCTTCTAAATCTTGCTTGTACTTAAAATTTGGAGCAACAACCATCTGAAACTGGGATGGTTGTGATTTTGTACTTATGAAAGCTGAGAGCCCTTTTTCTTGACTAATGTTATAAGCTGATGGAAATACAGTTTTGATCTGCCCCAAATGCAGTTTGTTGAAAGTCCTATAAAAAAAACAAAGAAATTTATTTGCCAATTTAAATACAGTATAAATACATAAATTGGTTTAAAAATTCTGATCAGTGGCTGATCCTGGATCAGAAGTCATGGCAAGTATGGGAAGCATTTTGCTCCTGGGGTTCATTGCCAATCCTAAACTTGAGCATTGTATTGCTGATAAGTCAGTTCTGCTACCAATGGCAAGTGATTCTACTGACGTGGCTTGTATTCCCAAAACTAAAAAAAAATCTCCTAGGGTTACACAGCTTTACCTACTGAATCCAACATCAACTCTCACCTATGAATCCATCCATCCACGGGTGGTTGAACCACAATGTGGAATTTAGTTCTCTTCTTTATTGCACATAAAAGCAGAAAATATATCCCACTCTTTCCTCTCATATTGGTATATGTGCTTTTGTTGTGGCTTACAGTAAAAACTGCTGGCGGGTCAGCTTCTTAATCCTACCTGAATGGTGACTTGGTATCAGAAAGGTGGAATGTTTTCTACCCACTCCCAGTGATAAGAGGAGTAGTTTGATATTAGACTCTATCTCTCTTGTCCACAATTTCACTTGTTAATAAATGCATCAGTATCTCAATAATGCTCACTAATAAAATAAAAATAAATCAAATTTCTTAAAATAAATCCACTATATTCTTTCCAGAGGTAGCTAGAATGTGAGGATTCTAAATCAATAGGTACACAATAGCCTGAGTCACCAGGGTATTACAGTAACCCAAACAATCCAACTCTAAATCAATATTACTCTCTTCATGTTTTGACACAGAATTTTAGATACATAACTTGAACATTCTGGTCTTGCAAGAGATAAGATACACAATTCCAGGTGATGTAATTTTATTCATGATGATGACAAGCATAGATGAGATGTAACATTAATCAATAGTAAATGCACAGATTACCTGTCGACATAGAATGAGAAAAAATAAATAGGGCAGGAAAACAGGGTTTTGCTGTGAATGGAACTTAAACCCATTGCCCAATTACAAGCCAGGTATTCTTGTCACTAAGCTATCAATGGCTAATTAATTTCCCTGCCAATTGTGACTATCTTTCCTGACCTTGCTGTTCATAGCATCATCTATAATCGAGAATAATTTTCCAATATTGCTCAGAAAATAAATAAATAAATAAATACCCCCTCAAGAAGTGGTGTTAATTTGGAGTCATCCACACTGGGGGGTGAGGGGTGGGATGTTTCAGCAGTTAGCATGCCAGGTTTGTAATCTGAAGTTCCTAAGTTCAAGTCCTACCTGGGCCAATGTTGAGATTTATCTCTGCAAAACTCCCCGCCATGCCCTTGGTCAGTAAGGGGATGCCAAGGGGCTTGGAAAGTCCGCTGTCCATCAGATGGGATGTAAAGCAGTGTCCCAGTGTGTGGGTGAGCCATACCTTGTGCAAATTAAAGAACATACTGTATGGCCTTAAAGGGAGGCTACCATCTGTTTCTTAACATCTGTCCAGTGGGTCCCTTCCCTCCTACTTTCTGAGTACTTGTGACCTAGCCATTTAGCTCATGGTGTGAAAAAAAAAATGTGCCACTCAGAGGTAAAACAACCCAGCCCATACTAAAACATTATCAAAGCAAGAATCAATCAAAGCAAATAAATTATCTATATTATTAGCCATTGATAGTTTAGTGGCAAGAATACCCACCATGTAACTGGGAAATGCGAGTATGAATACCACTCATGGCAAAACTATATTTTTCTGCCAAATTATTTCTTGGTGTAGAATTATTACTTAACAGGAATGCCAGAGATAGTCTATTATGATATGCTTGTATTAATGAGAGAATTCTACCTGAAAATTTAAAACAGAGATTAAAGATATGAATGTTATTGGCTATTTATGCCTTCTCAAAAAATTTGACAGTGAAAAGATTGCATAGACAATTTCCATATGCTGAATTCTTTTAGGAAAGGGAATATTATTCTCATGGTGATGATTTCAATACAAAATTTTTTGCTTTTGGGATAGTGTGATAAACTCTTTTAGAACAAGTAAGGAAATCTAATAATTTGAGAATTTTAGTCACATAGATTACATAGAAATACACTGCTTGACATTAAAATTGTCCCTCCAACAGGAACAGTCAGATTTGCATGCAAATCATTGTGTGAGTGCAGGACAGTGATATATACAAATGATTGCATTTCCATGATAAACAAGTGATATCGTCTGCAGGAGATCACAGGATTAATGCTGAGCAGAAGCCAAATGCTTTACGTACATAGTTGTTTGCAACAAGCTATGAAAGAGTGCTGATAGCAGATATTGAAGATGAAATGTAGAAGATGCTATGATGACCCTTTCATCAACCATATTGGCAGCTAAATACATTTTAGCCCATAGTTAGATTGTGGGCTGTGTATGTTGGATGGTCTACCCACCATGTCACCACATATAGCCCGTACCTGATCTAGTGGTTAGCATACCAGATTATTAAACCAGCAGGCATGTCCATATGAATGTGTTTGTATGTTGTATGAGAAACCAGGTTAAGCCCAACAGAGCTTCTACGTTATCTCCATCCTTTGTGTAGAGAAGCACTTTTTCCCTTAAAAAAAAAAAAGTGAGCCATGATGCAAAATGTTATTCATGCCAATGGTCTCAAGAATGTGCTCAAAATCATCACACAACAGCATGGGTGGATTACTGGATTTATCAAGCAACCATAACTATCATTCAATGAGCTGCTGTCACTGAATTCCACTGCACCACAGTGGTGCCAGTTACACTGCAACTGCCAGGGTCTGGGTTCAAGCCCTGGGATGACATGGTTATTTGTGCGCTGTTAGCTGAGGCAGTGACCTCAGCCTTAGTGGGGCATGTCCTTGGGTGAGAAGGCCTGTATAAACTAAGAGTAATTTCAAGGACTCTTCTCTGCCTATATATATTTTTCAAATGAAAATTAAGCCAAGGCTTGCTTTGGGTTGAAAGTTAATATCTATTATTTTTATGTGAAACATATATCTTACCTTTTAGCCATGTCCTGAACGGAATATTTCAGCTTATCAAACGTGCAAATCTCTTTGCGATTATGTAACATACTAACTACAGTGTCAGAACAACGAAAAATTTCTGATAATACTTTGTATTTGTAAGGCAAATTTAATGTTGGAACTCCTGAAGTTGCTAAGCTATGAAATCTTTTATAGGCTGGTACTGCTTTCATATTTTCTGGAACTACATCTGAATCTCTTGACTGGCTAAAAAAAGAAACTGGAATAAGGAAAATTATCTCACAAAGAAACAATATAATTTAAGCACTTTTAGAGATATTCTTGAAGATATTGCTCTTTTATCAGAGATACATGAAAACATGTCCAGGGATTGTCATGCTTTCTGATAATGCTGCACAAATCTTTACCTTGCATGAAAGGCACAAAAAGCAGAGTTTCATATATATATAATTACAAAAAATTGTTTTTGCAATACAAAACAGTCTGTCTTTTCTATTCAAAATGACAATATTATAGATTTGTATTTTTCAGCTGCTGGTATTAATAACAGTTCCTAAACATTAAAGTATTACTATGATTCGAAACAAACATTCAGTATTGTTGCTTAAAACATTGTGCTTTCAAGTGAATATATTAAGGGGAAAATGCTCAAGTGGTTAATCATGCCAAAATTGTCTTTTGAACAGCATACATAATTAATAAAAAAATATCCAACACAGTGTAAATTTGTAAAACAATAAAATACTCAGCCATACAGTTAACTTTAGGTATTTTAAAACAGTACTACTAACAGTTTTGCAAGCTTAACATTATGGCTGAAATCTATTTCTGTCACCTTAAGTATAGCCTGTCAGTAACAGTAAGTACAATGTGAACCAGAGTAAACAGGAGGAAAATACTTTAAATGTTTGAAGGGTACATGGCTTAAGAGAGAGACTTTGTATTTTATTAAGAAACAGACTTTTACATTAACAATAAGTTACAGCTTACCTCTTTTCTGTAATAGCTGAAATGGCAGAAGAAATTTTGCATTTATTTTGATTAAATGAATTTAGTTTAGACAAAGCACTGCTAACTTTAGAAAGCTTATCTTGCAGTTCTGTAATATTGCTGCTTTTCAGCAATTTAGACTTTGCAGATGTACATTCCACCTTATATATAAAAAAAAGAAAATGTTATTATTTTTCAAGAAAAAAATTAACTAGCGAAATAATAAACTTCACCATAAAAGAATTCAAGTAAAAACTGTTCTTCAAATGAAATTAAAATACTGTATCAGTCACTATATCAAATACAATTTTATATATTTACAGAGTGATTATAAATGATCTAAAGAGTTTCAAATATTTATTTTCATAAAAACTAAAAGGCATATAGATCAAGTGAAAAGTTGCTCAAATTAAATTAATAACATAACTTTCATTTTTTTAATTACATACATAAATATACAACGAGAAGCTCAAAAGTTACTCACATGTGCAAGTTTTCAGTATTGAATATTTTCTATGTTTGAAAATTTATAAATTTTTAAATATAAAAAATAAAAATAATAAATACCCCCTCAAGCAGCTGCTTGCCACAGAGGTCTGACAGGAGCCTGTCAGTTTATATGCCACAGTAGAAGATCTGAGAGGATGGCAGGACCTCAGCAGAAAACAACACGAACATCCATGCCTTACCCGGGGCTCAAATCCAGGTCCCTTAGATCCGTAGCCAAGCGTGCTAACCACTCGGCCACGGGACAGACACAGAGAAAATATATTGAAATTAAATGAATAAAAATACAAAAAATGATCAGGAAGGTAAGAATGACACATGAAGCATTTTCTATACCATAAAGGTTCAAAATATATAGATTTAATTTTTTGCAGAATAAATGATAATTTCTGGTTGTTTTGATATCATTTGGTTCAGAGGAGAGAATTTTTGAAGCTAAAAATAATGTCCAAATATTTCTTTATGAAAATGTAGTATCCCTATATTCAATACTATCATTTAACTCGTACTGATTTGTGGGAGCAAGTTTTTTTATTTCTAAAAGTATTTGACAGTTTCAAACATGTAATCATGTCTTAGTGATAAAATTTGCCTATGTCAAAATAATGGTAATGTATATTCCATATACATACTATGAGTCATTAAACAGATAAATCATTTTTGACAAATGAATAACTGTTCAAAGTTATAATAATACCTCCCCATGATATAATAATTGGGAAGGTGTTAATATATAATATAAAAAAATATTAATTACAAAACTATTTTGATCAGAACATTGAAACACTACTAGAAGGACTAAAATTTTTTTTGGGGTACCTTGTTGAAGTTCAGAGCATGCTGTTTGTTACTCTGCACACATCAAAGCAATATTCACTTTCCCATCAAACATTTTTCAGCATATGAAGATCAATTTTACCAACAGCAATTTTTATTCTCTCTTAAAATTCTCCAAAGTTACAGTTTTGGCAAGCTCTACAAAAAGAAGTTTGGGGGGGGGGGGGGGATAGATCTGGTGAACAAGCAATGAAATGGTTCTCCCTATCTATTCAATAATTTAACTTCAATAATCCAGACATTAAATTTCAAAAGGGTAAAAAAATTTTTTTTTTAGTTTTTCTTTCCAACAATGTTTCAATTCTATATGCCTTTTGGCTATTTGAAAACAAATTTTAGCCACTACTCAGATCATTTGTGATCAACCTGTACTTTGGAAAGTTTTGTTACTATGCATTTGGAGATCTAAGATATAATCAATTTCTTCCCTGAGATCAAGGAGATGGCTTTTGTGTATATTTGGCTTAATAATGGAAAAAGGAAGTGTGGGCTGGCTCCCACACTTCCTTTCCCCCCCCCATCCAAAATGGGGTAACACTTCTTAATAGTAAGAGCTAAAACCACCAAATTTACTATAAAATTTTCTAACATAATTTAACAAAAACTTTCTTCCACCCCATTATTGTGTAATGTGTGTTGTTATATGCATATCAAGATTTATCATACATATTGGGACCTATATTTCTGAGTTTTTAAAACATATATATAAAATTTTTTTATACTTGGTGGCCAAGTGGTTAGATGTGCTTGGTTACTGATTGAAGGGAGCTGGGTTTGAGCTTCAGGTAAGGTTAAACTGTCAGGTTCTTGTCAGACCTCTGATGCAAGCAGCTGCTTGAGAGTTAAAAAAATATTTTATATACAATTTGTAATGGTATCTAGACATACACTGAAAAAATTGTGCACTATTCTCCAGAGATGATGCACAGAACTGTCAGAGTACCTAAGTTTTGAACCTATATATATACATATGGTGCACATTGGTACTTTTCACAGATCCTACGTGTTGCCAGCTTCAGGTAAACAAATGCACCTGATACTATTACTAATTGGTGGCTGATTCTAATCACAGGTACCTGAACTCTTCTGCTCCTGGAAACACAGTCACCCTTAACTGAGATAATATTAGTTCTAATTTTCAAAAATTTTGCTGTAATGGTGATATGACACTTCTTTCATCATGGTGACCTAAGTTACCTGAGCAACTGGAATGGTCTTTGTTTGAAACTGAGATTTCAGGGTTTGATAGTGTTGATCCAACTTATTTTAATTTTAAGAGACCCACTAACCATTTTCTGTATATATGTAGCTGGAATATGAGTATTTTTCAGTCAAGATTATTCTCTTGAAATCCTCACATAAGAATTACAAAAGTATTGTGAGAGTGCAAAACACTGGATGGACAGATAAAATAATACAAAAAAAACTATTGCAATCATTTATGTATTTATTTTCAGGTTGACAAGCATAGGAAATGTGTAGTTTTATTACCTAACACCAAAGTTAGTGATGCTTTATTATGATCAATTGCATTAAGATTAAAGATATGAATGTTGTGGCTAACATGTCTCCCTCACAAAGAATTCTGATGAGGGCAATGGTACTATTGGTAACTTCAGGATATCTTGAATTCTTTCAAGGAGATGTAGGGGGTGATAGGTCAGTGATAAATGGTACTGATTATAATTTGTAGGTTGGAATAATAGGTCAATTAGTGGCAGTGCAACTTAAAGGTAAGCAAATTATTTGAAAATAACTAATAGAGAGAGATTTTTATTCTTAGGTTTCATCTGATAGGTTACATGGGAATATGATTATGTATTAATAGTAAATTGGCAAGTTTTGTAGAAACACCAGGCTGTATAGACAAAGCTTAAAATATGCTGTCAAAGTCTGTGATTTGTTATTATAATAAAAATAATTTGCTTACAACTAAGGATGAGATAAAATTTAAACCAACTGATGTACTGGAAACCAACTGTTCTGAGCAAAAAGGAGGAGAGAAGGCAGATCATTTGAATGAAATGACAAATAATTGAAGTTCTACTGTATAGGGAGAAATTTTATTGGTTTGGACAGACCTCTTTTATGCAGAACTGCCAAGCAGAGAACACAGTTAGAACACTGTTCCAATATTTATTTATTATCAAAATTGGAGCAAGTATATTAAATTCACATTATTACCTGTCTACATAATGTAACATTTACCAAAAACCTCAGGATTGAAGTGAAAAACCTAAAATGAAGTAGGACAGTGTGGAATTAGGCATTACTTACTTAGAAGTGGCCTAAATGCAACAGCCACAGCTTAGGATATATTTAGAGACCTATATTATAGCCTGGTTGGACCTACTGGCCTACATCTACTTGAGTTGGATTGCTTTTACCTCTGAGTGGCACGGACTAAATGGTCAGGTCACAAGGACCCTGAAGGCTCAGAGGTTGGGGGGGGGGGGGAGAGATGATAGCCTTCTGTCAAGACCATCCAGTAACATGCAACATATTGCAAAAGAAAAAATATTATTTTCATTTGCTTATACAAGACATGTAAAATGCACGAAGAATGTTTATGCAACCTAAATTAAGGTAAATTAAACACAATCAAATTTGTTAGCTGTTAATTTTTTCATTTTCAAATGTATTACTATTTATGGTGAAAAAAATTACCTGACTAGATAACTGATGATTTATAGAAGAGACATTATTCACTACATGAGAGCTGGTTGAAGTTACACATGTCTTGTTAGTTGATGACTCTTCTATATTTTGCAATACACCCAGTATACAATTTTTCTCCATCACTGTTATATCAGCTGAAAGGTTATCATTGTGCACATTTTGTGAGAAATTTACTTTACCAGAAACGCAATCGTCAGTTTTAATAACATTTCTCATTTCATCTGCTTCAAGTGGAGTATCTTGTCTAGATATGATCTGAAATGATGAAGTGTTCATTTACAACTAACAATGATAAATATATTATCATACACATAACTGAGTAGATAACTGAAAAATATAACATCTGAGGTCAATTATGTTCACTTAAAAGTGGCTAAACTCTATATTGTTCAATATTATTTATAAACGATTATTATTATTAACTACAATTAATCTCTTATTTTATAAAAGTAGTAACTTTCTATTTTAATATATGTGAAACTATCAGTTGTTAAATGTATCAAAGATTACAACTCAGTAAGATGTTACACATAGAATAGTAAACAAGATGCCGCTCTGTTAATTCCGACAAAAATAATGATTATCTAAATCTAAATAAAGGCAAGATAGGATAAAAAAAAAATACCCCCTCAAGCAGCTGCTTGCCACAGAGGTCTGATAGGAGCCTGTCAGTTTATATGCCATAGTAGAAGATCTGAGAGGATGGCAGGACCTCAGCAGAAAAACGACACACACATCCATGCCTAAATCCGGGGCTCGAACCCAGGTCCCTTAGATCAGTAACCAAGTGTGCTAACCACTCGGCCACGGGACGGCATACATGAATTATTATACATTTGAATATGTCACTAAGAACTTCAATTTATACTTATAATTGGTTTATGAACATAGCAAATATGAAGAGTGATCTGCCTTCCCCAATATATTTTATTTTGGAAGACAGATTACTTTTGACATTTGTCATGTTCTTATACCAATTAAAAGTATAAAGTTTCTAATGATTCATTATTAGGGCATACTACTTTCAGTATCTATAAACATATATATAATAGCTTGTGTCTGTATGTTTGACATCTTCTCTTAGATGGTCAGAGCTAGGACCACCAAACTTCATCTCATTGTAACTTGTACACTGTATGGTTTCAGACTCCAGACAATTAGGCCCTCCTCCAAAGGCTAGCTGTGAAATGCCTGTCCATTGATAACTTTGTGGACTAAAGTTGTACTCTATTCATATGGCAGGTGATGACAGCCATTATGATCCACTGCAACTCTTAACCTGATCTCTAAATCACATGTAGCAAGAGCTAAGTGGGACATGATACCAAATTCGTGACTAATTGGTCGAATACCTGTGGGATTACAGGGAGTCAAAAATTTCTGCCACCAATGACATCACAATGGATGTAAACAAGTGTTAATGCACCTGTTAGAAATTTATCTACTACTTTGAGTCATTATATAGGGCCCCAAGCAATTTTGGCAGTTTAAAATAGTTTGCATGCTTTGTATTATAGGAATTTGGGCAAATTTGTTAAAAATTCAAATGCTTCCATAATGGTAAGTCATCAATTGAGATACTGACTGAAGAATTTTGGGCAAATGTCAAGCTTAGCTTTTTTCCACATGATTTTCAAAGTTACTTTGTTATAAAGCAAAATTTGCAGAATAGTTAATGAAATTATGATTTAAAGTTTGATGATTTGGATAACTTTGTGGACAGATTGATTATTATAGATACTCATCATCCCTTCATTAAATCTAAAGAGGAAATTCTTGATGATCGCAAATTTTCTTATACACACTTAAATAAACCTAACACTTCTTTGCCTTGGTTGGAAGTTGACTCAGTTGAACTATGGTGAAACTGCAGTTACAGCTAGTATGGGGAACCTCCCATACTAGCTGTAATAAAGGCTAAAATTATATTCAGTGCACTAAACTCACAATTTGTAGTTCTCAGGTTCAAGTTCTACTATGCTAACAATGAGATTTATCTCTGCTAACCCCTACCTGCCCTTGGGGGAAAAAAGGGACACTGATGGGGCTTATAAAGGCTGCCTTCCATCATATGAGTAACGAGTTTATTCCTAGATTTTTTAAAAGTAAAAAAAAAACATACTTGAATAGAATGTAAGATTAGAAAAACTAAGGGCTAATGCACCACATTGTTTTACCTCTAAGTAACACTTTTACTTTTATTTTTTGCACCCAATGATCAAAACAAATGGGTCATAGGGACCCCATGGACTTAAACTGGTAGAGATCCACTGCACAGCTGTTAAGAGCTAGATGGTCAGTGGATCCCTTTCTACTGACCTTTAAGTCTCTTGTCAAGGTCATCCAGTATGGTCTTTAATGCACAGAAAGTACGGTTTACCAGCACATGGAGTCACAGCTTAATATCCATTAAATGGATAACAACTTAAAGTTTAGCATTTTTTTACCAATAAAAAATATGACTATTCTAATAAGAAAAATTGAAACTATTAATCTTTCATTTTTCTTATTAGTAACCTGAGGTTAAAAATATTGATGGAAGTTATGACAAATTGAAAAATATATTTCTTTCAGTTTTCAAGCATTCATTCAAGATTTTCATGAAAACATATTAGCACTGGCTCTCTCAACTGCAGCTTCATCTAAATTTCTTTAACCTATCAGAACACAAGCAACGAGTAAAGCCATGTTCAATACTTGCTATTAAAATCATTGAACTTAAATAATATCATTCTTTACCTTCAGATCAGGGCTGTTACATTTCTCCAAGTTATCATCTGAATTCCTTTCTGCACTAAATGGAACATCTATATTGTCCAGTGTTAAAGTATTTTGAGCATTACTTTGGGGCTTAGATTGAAAACGCCTCCGCTTTTTACCTGGTTTAACAACTTTGTCATTTGAATCAGATGCAGTTCTTTTAGGAGCTTTATGAATACTATTTTCTTGATGTTCACTCTCATTTCCTTGCTGAGATGAACAAAACGAAAAACATGATTTACTGTTTTTGGAATGTTGTCTGCTAGATTTCAGCGATTTGGTATATGTCTTCTCTTTTATTTCGCTACAGTTTGTCGACTCCTTTTCAAGCTGGATTAGAAATGCTGAACGGATATCAGGGCTACTCACCTCAGAAGATGCGTTTGATCGATTTCTAGCTTTAGTTCGAGTATTTGACTTCACATTTTTTTTAACTGGTTTTTTTACCTTAACTTTTGGATCATCTTGCGTTAGTGATGAATGTTGGAGTCTGATTTCCGGGTGGCTTTCACACTGATCTGATGTAGACGGCCTAGTCTGTTCGGTAGTTCCCGTAGCACCACTACTGGTGACTGTTTTTTCAGGTCGCTTCGTTCTCTTCGTTTTGGAATCATTCTTTTGTAAAATGTTTGTCACAGAAACAGGATTGCCTTCACTTTTTGTGTCATTATAAACATCATTAAAATACTTATCGCTTAAAATAACATTATTAGATTTAACTGTCTTACTGGTACAAGCTCTTTTTCGAGTAGGATAAAATGCCGACACTTTAGCCTGCGCCATGACACTACTAAAGTTCCCGCCGTAAGAGTAATCTGTTTACTTCTTTCTCTTTAGATGATTAAAAACAAAATGGTTCTTTAATGTCCCTTTAAATGAACTCTGACAGTTTCAAAAAGGTTTAAAATTAATTCAAACCGAGACCCCACATATATATATATATGACCAGTCCAATTGAGAAAATTGACAGCCCCCAAAGAGTATAGAAAAGGAAGGAGAGATGGAGCAGATGACGGCAATATGTTTGCATAGATTAATATAACTACATAAATACACGATCTCATAGGGCCTATGGTGGCCTTCGCCGAGTATTCGGCACTAGAATGACACTAGGTAGTAACTAACTTCGTCGCTAATGTGCATGAGCATCTTAGGCTTTTCTGCTTCCGACTTCATAATGTAAAGCAATCAAATCGCAGGGACTTTATAATATTCTTTTACAAGATAAATGTTTTTTGTGTTCAAGTTATCCCTTAAAATTACTTGATAAGTTATGCCACATCAGATATTTGCATATATTTACACATTGTTGATGAGACTGGTAGTAGAGTAGGTTTGGTTATAAACAGAGAGAAAACTAAAGTGATGAAAATTGGTCAGGCAGGCTGTGATTCAGTTAATCTGAATGGTTGCAGTCTTGAGCAGGTGTCACAGTTTAATTATCTTGGGAGCTATGTAACAGATAATAGTGATGTGCGGCATGAGATTAACAGACGAATAGGGATTGCTGCCGGGACTTTTAAGAATCTATGGAGATTGTGGAGAAATAGGCGTATACACCTAAAGACTAAAATTAGACTGTATAATAGTTTGGTTCTTTCTAGGGTTGGTTATGGTAGTGAAACTTGGACGTTGTGTAAACAAGATAACAGGAAACTAGATGCTTTTGATTCTAGATGCTTACGTAGTATCTTGAGTATTAGGTGGTTTAACTTTGTAACTAATGATGAGGTTAGGCAAAGGAGTTTGCAGCCTCCTTTAAGCAGCATATTGTGCAGAGAGAGACTCCATTGGTTTGGCCATGTTGCCCGTATGAATAATTATAGATTGGCGAATAGGGTTATGAACAGTGTACCTAAAGGCCTCAGAACGAAGGGGAGACCTAGGATGCGGTGGGCAGACAATATCAAACAGGACCTTGTTAGAATTGGTGTGCAGTGGCCAGATGCAGTAGATGTAGCTCAGGATAGACTTACTTGGAGAACTAAATTGCACGGTCTGGTTGGACCTCCGTAGCCCATGGCTGCTTGAGGATGATGATGACACGTTAAAAGGAAAGAAAGAAACAAGTAAAAGTGGGAGACAAAATCATCGCGGAACTATTTTAGAAGCCGAGAGACATACAGCTACGCCATCAATTGATTGATTATTAATGTGTTAAAATCATATACAACGATTTTATTATAGGAAAAATTTATATTTACAAATATATATATTCAGAAAAAAATATTAGTATATATTATATATATAACCATTATCACAATGCTAATACATACAGGAATTTATCAAAAAAAATGGAAACACGTACTGTTTATGGAGAACATTTTATTAATAAAGTGTAGGCCCACCTCGGGCGTTCAGAACAGGCGCAATTCGACGTGGAATAGACTTATACAAGTCATTTACATACGGTAATGGAATGTGGACCATTGCGCTTCAGATATTACCACAAATGTTTGATAATATTGAGGTCTGGAGATTGAGGTGACCAGGATAGCTGCTGTACCTCATCCTCTGCAAGGTACAACTTGACACATTTCACACAATACACGGGTGCATTATCCACTTGAAACCTGGGATGGTCATTACGGAACAATGCCTGCAACAATGGGTGCAGGTAATCCCGGAGAATGGATTCATACGTTACGGATGTGACAAGACCCTGCAGAATAACTAATGGCCCTAAGGACCTTTAAAACAGAGGGAGAAATATTATCCTGCTTTATAAATCTAATCTCTTGCACTCCAAAATTTTTTTATTTTTCTAGCTCGACTGTGTTTTATGCTCCCCTCCCCTCACTGCCCTCGATTTCTTTTCTAGATTCGGTCTGGTTTGCACCCCCAAATTATTTTTTTATTTTTCTAGCTCGACTGTGTTTTATGCTCACCTCCCCTCACTGCCCTCGATTTCTTTTTTAGATTCGGTCTGGTTTGCACCCCGAATTTTTTTTTTTTTTTTAATATTTTTCCAGCTCGACTGTGTTTTATGCTTACCTCCCCCCACTGTCCTCGATTTTTTTCCTAGATTCGGTCCAGTTTGCACCTCCAAATTTTTTTTAAAATATTTTTCCGGCTCGACTGTATTTTATGCTCGCCTCCACCCACTGCCCTCGATTTTTTTCTAGATTCGGTCTGGTTTGCACCCCCAAGTTTTTTTTATATTTTTCCAGCTCGACTGTATTTTATGCTCACCTACCTCCACTGCCCTCGTTTTTTTTTCTAGATTCGGTCTAGTTTGCACCCCCCAATTTTTTTTTAATATTTTTCCAGCTCGACTGTGTTTTATGTTCACCTCCCCCCACTGCCCTCGATTTTTTTCTAGATTCGGTCTGGTGCTAAGTATGTGTTAGATATCAAACCAGTTATATGACGAAAAAAAAATCTTGTTGAAATATTATAAAGTGGTTATGATAATGGTCGAATCGAATATTAAGCAGAAAAGCATTTACATACAGAATAAGGTTACGCTCACAAATCATAAAACATTTCATTGCAGAGGAGAACGAAACTTTTGAAAGTTATACAGCAAAGGAATTAAAAAGTTCTAAAACATAACGTGGATAAATAGAATGGGAAGAACTTATTTAGTAAAATTATGATGTTAGATATGAAATTATTTTTATTGGCTACTTCTCATGAGTCTACTTTCAATGAGTAGTGTGTGAAAATACTCTAACATTAGAGTAGTTTATTTTCATACACTACTCTAAATGGCGGTAAGAGTACGACGCAACTCTAAATAATTGCCTGAATTTCTTACGGCGGTACGGAAATCAATAAGTCGTACTTAGAACTGCGTAAACTTCATTTAATGAAATTTCATGTTAAGTTAAATACGAGCAAATGTAAGTTCTTTACTTTTCGTAGTGCTAAACTTAGCAACCAGGCCCGGAAGAATAAAAATCGGAAATGTGGTGGAAACAGAAACACAACTGAGCCTAAAAATGCAAAGGAGGGGAGTCGAATGAAAAGAATTTGTTGGGACGAATCTTCAACCAGCTATCTCCGCAAAATTCCCCGCCCTGCCCACGGTCAGTAGGGGACACCGATGGGCTTGGAAAGGCCACCGTCCGTCGGATGGGACGTTAAGCCGTGGCCCCGTGTGCGGGAGAGCCATACCCTGTGCACGTTAAAGAACACGCTGGATGTCCTTGACGGGAGGCTACCATCTGTCTCCCAACAGCTGTTTCAGTGGGTCCCCCCCTATCTCAACAAGATCGGTACTAAGGTATCGGGGGAGGGTAGAACCCACGAAACTGAACTGTAGCGCAATAAAACGCAAAATATGCACATCGTCAATGATGTGTAGTTTGAATGATAACTGGGGAACCAATGAGGAGACTGAGACTGCGCATTTGGTGTTTCCATACCTCTCATAGATCATTGGTCGCTTGTCAAGGAACTGATGGTCCGTCGGATGGGACGTTAAGCCGTGGCCCCGTGTGCGGGAGAGCCATACCCTGTGCACGTTAAAGAACACGCTGAATGGCCTTGACTGGAGGCTACCATCTGTCTCCCAACAGCTATTCCAGTGGATCCCCTCCCCCAATCTTCTCTGAGCCTTCGGGGTCCGTGTGACCTGGCCATTTAGCCCATGGTGTGCAAAAAGTGCAGCTCAGAGGTGAAACAACCCAACCCAAGGAACTGATGGGTCAGTGGCGTAAACTGTGAAGTATCAACTGCGCAATCTCATAGTCTCTTTATTGTTTTCTCATTTTTCCGCTCATTTTTCACTGCTCATATAAAAAAAGGATGTTTCCTTAGTTTAAATTCACGTTAAATATACAATCCATCTACTAAGAGTTCGATCACTATCTTTTAAGTGCAACACAATTTTTGAAAAAACGAGGGGCGGGGTGGCACAGTCGGTAGCGCGCCAGGCTCGTAATCTGTAGTTCCCAGGTAAGAGTCCCAGCTGGGTCAGCGTTGAGATTTATCTCCGCAAAAATCCCCGCCCTGCCCACGGTCAGTAGGGGACACCGATGGGCTTGGAAAGGCCGCCGTCCGTCGGATGGGACGTTAAGCCGTGGCGCCGTGTGCGGGAGAGCCATACCCTGGGCACGTAAAAGAACACGCTGGATGGCCTTGACGGAATGCTACCATCTGTCTCCCAACAGCTGTTCCAGTGGGTCCCCTCCCCCAACCTTCTCTGAGCCTTCGGAGTTCATGTGACCTGACCATTTAGCCCATGGTGTGCAAAAAAATTGCCGCTCAGATGTAAAACAACCCAACGTTAAAGAACACACTGGATGGCCTTGACGGGAGGCTACCATCTGTCTCCCAACAGCTGTTCCAGTGGATCCCCTACCCCAACCTTCTCTGAGCCTTCGGGGTCCATGTGACTTGGGCATTTAGCCCATGGTGTGCAAAAAAATTGCCGCTCAGAAGTAAAACAACCCAACGTTAAAGAACACGCTGGATGGCCTTGACGGGAGGCTACCATCTGTCTCCCAACAGCTGTTCCAGTGGGTCCCCTCCCCCAACCTTCTCTGAGCCTTCGGAGTTCATGTGACCTGACCATTTAGCCCATGGTGTGCAAAAAAGTGCCGCTCAGAGGTAAAACAACCCAATCGGAAAAACGATGCTATAAGTTGCAAGCCCTCTTTGCTCACAAGTGGATCGCATCACACTTTCCTTTCAAGCACAGTTCCTTTGAGCAGACAATTTTCGAGCTCTGTTAGTAAGCACAGCTTTTCTTCTTCAAACAGCTTGCAAGCATAATTTGAGAAATAATCCTCGTTTTATTACATCGTATTGCTCTTAAAGTTTTCTCTTTCCAAACAGACGGACGCTGTATTAGAAAAGTGATTTGATAATGCCAGAAGGGAAAGCCTTTAAGTTTATACTTATATATATATACATGCCATGGTTAAATATAGCTCCTGAAAGTAAACTTTAGTGAAGAATTCCTCTGAGAGGTACTCGGGCTCATGTCGGCCCCAGGAGCACCCGGAGTGTGCTGCCGATGCTCGACAGATTGGTCATCAGAAGCACATGGAGTGTGCTGCTGGTGCTCTGAAGAGTATGCCCAACAGGGACCAGTGTCTGCTCAAAGACCGCGACCGTCTTTCTTACCTTGCAGTGTTGCTATGGTAACGCAAGCTCCATTTCGCGTCTAGGAGAGATGTTTTTTGTGAGGGTAAATATCACTGGTCCTTAAACGGGATTATTTACTAAAAACCACAAGAGACTCGGTTGGTACGTGTATTTCAATGAATCGGAGGTTTTTAAGGCCAACTGGAGACGGTGTTTGTTTCTTTGATGTTGTTTTAACCTTAACCTTAGAAAAATAACTTCTTGTTTCTTTAAATGTTTCAGTGACAAATAAACAATGACTCGGGCATGATAAGAGAAAGTAGTTTTCAAACTTTTGAGTGCTTCCTATCATGATCTGCAGGGGAGAGAGTTGTGTTCGGTTGTTTTACCTCTGAGAGGCACTTTTTTGCACACCATGGGCTAAATGGCCAGGTCACATGGACCCCGAAGGCTCAGAGAAGGTTGGGGGAGGGGACCCACTGCAACAGCTGCTGGGAGACAGATGGTAGCCTCCCGTCAAGGCCATCCAGCGTGTTCTTTAACGTTGGGTTGTTTTACCTCTGAGCGGCACTTTTTTGCACACCATGTGCTAAATGGCCAGGTCACATGGACCCCGAAGGCTCAGAGAAGGTTGGGTGAGGGGACCCACTGGAACAGTTGTTGGGAGACAGATGGTAGCCTCCCGTCAAGGCCATCCAGCGTGTTCTTTAACGTTGGATTGTTTTACCTCTGAGCGGCACTTTTTTGCACACCATGGGCTAAATGGCCAAGTCACATGGACCCAGAAGGCTCAGAGAAGGTTGGGGGAGGGGACCCACTGGAACAGCTGTTGGGAGACAGATGGTAGCCTCCCGTGAAGGCCATCCAGCGTGTTCTTTAACGTTGGGTTGTTTTACCTCTGAGCGGCACTTTTTTTGCACACCATGGGCTAAATGGCCAGGTCACATGGACCCCGAAGGCTCAGAGAAGGTTGGGAAAGTGGATCCACTGGAACAGCTGTTGGGAGACAGATGGTAGCCTCCCGTCAAGGCCATCCAGCGTGTTCTTTAACGTGAACAGGGTATGGTTCTCTCGCACACGGGGCCACGGCTTAACGTCCCATCCCACGGACGGCAGCCTTTTCAAGCCCATCGGCGTCCCCTACTGACCGTGGGCAGGGCGGGGAGTTTTGCAGAGATAAATCTCAACGCTGACCCAGCTGGGACTTGAACCTGGGAACTGCAGAATTCGAGCGTGGCGCGCTACCGACTGAACCACCCCCGCCCCAAGGGGAGAGAGCAAGTAGGGTCAGTCTCCACCCCCCTCCGGAAAAATAATCGAAAAATTTAGTTATGTTGAATAATATCTGATGTACGAAAAAAAAATTGTTTTTTTTTCCTTAACGAAATGTAATCTCGATTTCTTTTCTTGCGTTTTTTTCCCCAGAAGTATATTATTTAATTTTGTTTGCTGATATGAAAAAAAATTTTTTTACATGTACTTTCAATAATAGGTTTGCCATTTATTTTTCATTTCGTTTTCGGGAATTCTTAGTTGTATTATTGTGTGAAGCTGTAGTCGCCACTCTGTTTTTTTATTGAATAGCTAGACTCGAAATATCTCTATCTCGAAATATAAATCAAATAGGAATCAGGGTGCTCAGGAGCGTAACCACGATTTAGTTTTGGTGTGTGTGTATGTGTTGGGGGGAGGAGGGAGATAAGATTTCAATCGAGTTTCCAATTTATTAAAATACTCCAATGGACAGGAGAGAGTAAAATAATATTTTATGTGGAATAATATTTTATAGTTTTTTTTTAAATCTCAAAAAATCATTCGTAATTTCTCAATGGACCATTCGTAAATTCTAGGAGGACCATTTGTAATTTCCCAACGGATCATTCGCAATTTCTCAATGGTCCATTCGTAATTTCTCAAAGGAACATTTGTAAATTCTCAAAGGACCATTTGTAATTTCTCAACGGATTATTCGTAATTTCTCAATGGTCCATTCGTAATTTCTCAACGGATCATTCGCAATTTCTCAATGGTCCATTCGTAATTTCTGAAAGGACTATTCGTAAATTCTCAAAGGACCATTTGTAAACTCTCAAATGACCATTTGTAATTTCCCAACGGATCATTCGCGATATCTCAATGGTCCATTCGTAATTTCTGAAAGGACTATTCGTAAATTTTCAAAGGACCATTCCTAACAACTCAGTGGATCAATTGTAACATTTTAATTGTCTCTCGCAATAACTCGACTAACCACTTGTAATAATACAGCGAACTACATGCAAGAACCTCCGTGCCCCCCCTCGGATTTTTTATTTGAATGTTATTGTACTTATTAAACCTCTAACCCGCGTTTTGAGAGAACGGGGACACCAATGGACTTTTAAAGGCCGCCATCCATGAGATGGGACCTTAAGCCGCTTTTTGCATGTTCAAAGTGCATGCTGGATGTCCTTCACGAGTGGCTTCCATCTGTCTTCTAACAGCTGTCCAGTGGTTCCTTTCCCCTTATCCAATCCTGAGCTAATTGGAGTTCGTATGAGCTGCCCATTGTGTGCTGAAAGGTGTTGTTCAGAGGTTGGGATGGGTTGTTTTACCTCTGAGCGGCACTTTTTTGCACACCATGGGCTAAATGGCCAGGTCACATGGACCCCGAAGGCTCAGAGAAGGTTGGGGGAGGGGACCCACTGGAACAGCTGTTGGGAGACAGATGGTAGCCTCCCGTCAAGGCCATCCAGCGTGTTCTTTAACGTTGGGTTGTTTTACCTCTGAGCGGCACTTTTTTGCACACCATGGGCTAAATGGCCAGGTCACATGGACCCCGAAGGCTCAGAGAAGGTTGGGGGAGGGGACCCACTGGAACAGCTGTTGGGAGACAGATGGTAGCCTCCCGTCAAGGCCATCCAGCGTGTTCTTTAACGTTGGGTTGTTTTACCTCTGAGCGGCACTTTTTTGCACACCATGGGCTAAATGGCCAGGTCACATGGACCCCGAAGTCTCAGAGAAGGTTGGGGGAGGGGACCCACTGGAACAGCTGTTGGGAGACAGATGGTAGCCTCCCGTCAAGGCCATCCAGCGTGTTCTTTAACGTTGGGTTGTTTTACCTCTGAGCGGCACTTTTTTTGCACACCATGGGCTAAATGGCCAGGTCACATGGACCCCGAAGTCTCAGAGAAGGTTGGGGGAGGGGACCCACTGGAACAGCTGTTGGGAGACAGATGGTAGCCTCCCGTCAAGGCCATCCAGCGTGTTCTTTAACGTTGGGTTGTTTTACCTCTGAGCGGCACTTTTTTTGCACACCATGGGCTAAATGGCCAGGTCACATGGACCCCGTAGGCTCAGAGAAGGTTGGGGGAGGGGACCCACTGGAACAGCCGTTGGGAGACAGATGGTAGCCTCCCGTCAAGGCCATCCAGCGTGTTCTTTAACGTGAACAGGGTATGGCTCTCCCACACACGGGGCCACGGCTGAAAGTCCCATCCGACGGACGGCGGCCTTTCCAAGCCCATCGGTGTCCCCTACTGACCGTGAGCAGGGCGGGGAGTTTTGCGGAGATAAATCTCAACGCTGACTCAGCTGGGACTCGAACCTGGGAACTACAGATTACGAGCCTGACGCGCTACCGACTGAGCCACCCCCGCCCCTCTGTTCAGAGGTAAGAGAACAAAACTGTTCTATTCATAACTAACAATCTATTTTTTTCTTCATTAATAAAATATAAAGATTAAATGCAAAATTATAAAAATCTGAACAAATCGGTTTTTTCTAGTCTAACAATAATAACATCAAAGGAAAGTTTTGATCACCTAACAAGAAAACAATTATAAGAGTAGAAATTTGCGCTCCTGCGGCCGAGTGGTTAGCGCGCTTGGGTGCTGATCTAAGGGACCTGGGTTCGAACCCCGGGTAAGGCACGGATGTTTGTGTCGTTTTTCTGCTGAGGTCCTGCCATCCTCACAGACCTTCTACTTTGGCATATAAACTGACAGGCTCCTGTCAGACCTCTGTGGCAAGCAGCTGCTTGAGGGGGTATTTATTTATTATTTATTTATTTTAGCTGTCCCATGGCCGAGTGGTTAGCGCGCTTGGCTACTGATCTAAGGGACCTGGGTTCGAGCCCAGGGTAAGGCATGGATGTGTGTGTCGTTTTTCTGCTGAGGTCCTGCCATCCTCACAGACCTTCTACTTTGGCATATAAACTGACAGGCTCCTGTCAGACCTCTGTGGCAAGCAGCTGCTTGATGGGGTATTTATTATTTTATTTATATCTCAGCCAAAGATCACGCATTTCACTTGGCAAAAGTTTCACAAACTTGAAACTCGTCACCTAGAGAGAAATTACATCCTCTCCACTTTGATGTGGAAGGATTATCTTCTACTCGACCTCTCTCGTCTCGGCACTCATCAATGCAAAATATCTCATCCATTTCAAGACAAACACGGCGATCACCATTTGCTTCTCGTGCATACACCTTTGCCCTTTTCTCTTCGCTCTTCAAAGCGCAAGCGCAGTAATTTATTGCACCCCTGACTTTATTATTTGACCTGCAGCTGTTGTTGTTTCACCGCCACTGAAATGGCAAACAGAAACTTATTTAGCAATCGACGGAGATTAAAGCCAGAAATGTTTTCTTAAGAGAATGTCAATTTAAGCAATCGGGATGGATGCTGCACGTGGTTTTCTGAGTGGCACGTGCCTCACGTCGTCTCTTTCTCTGCACGAGATGCAGAGAAAGAGACGACGTGGTGGCTCAGTCGGTAGCGCACCAGACTCGTAGTCTGTAGTTCCCAGGTTCGAGTGCCAGCTGGGTCAGCGTTGAGATTTATCTCCGCAAAATTCCCCGCCCTGTCTACAGTCAGTAGGGGACACCGATGGGATTGGAAAGGCCGCCGTCCGTCGGATGGGACGTTAAGCCGTGGCCCCGTGTGTGGGAGAGCCATACCCTGTGCACGTTAAAGAACACACTGGATGGCCTTGACGGGAGGCTACCATCTGTCTCCCAACAGCTGTTCCAGTGGATCCACTTTCCCAACCTTCTCTGAGCCTTCGGGGTCCATGTGACCTGGCCATTTAGCCTATGGTGTGCAAAAAAATGCTGCTCAGAGGTTAAACAACCCAACCTACGCCCTGGCTTTCTTTCTGGGGCGGGGGTGGCTCAGTCGGTAGCGCGCCAGGCTCGTAGTCTGTAGTTCCCAGGTTCGAGTCCCAGCTGGGTCAGCGTTGAGATTTATCTCCGCAAAATTCCCTGCCCTGCCCACGGTCAGTAGGGGACACCGATGGGCTTGGAAAGGCCACCGTCCCTCGGATGGGACGTTAAGCCGTGGTCTCGTGTGCGGTAGAGCCTACCCTGTGCACGTTAAAGAACACACTGGATGGCCTTGACGGGAGGCTACCATATGTCTCCAACGTTCTCTGAGCCTTCAGAGTTCATGTGACCTGGCCATTTAGCCCACTGTGTGCAAAACAGTGCCGCTCAGAGGTAAAACAACGCAAAACAATCTGCACGAGGATAACTCATCGAGTTGGTGTGAAACCAAGCCTGTATGGTAGATAATAGTCACAAGGCTCTGAGTTAAGAGAACGGAGCCCACTGGATAATTGTGGACAGTCTGTTCTTATTTTCACGACTTAATTCACCTTAGCTTAGTTTAATAATTTTCTAATTCTATTTATATCTACCCCAGAGTGTCAGTGTGAACTTCTTCACAAAGACCCCCCAAAACTCAGAATCAGTGAAGAGAGCCCACTGAATAGTTGTTCATCCTTATCCTCAAGCAGCCATAGATTACGGAGGTCCGACCCAGACCGTGCAGTTTAATTCTCCAAGCATATCTGTCCTGAGCTACATCTGCTGTATCTGGCCACTGCACACCAATTCTAACAAGGTCCTGTTTGACATTGTCTGCCCACCGCATCCTAGGTCTCCCCTTCTTTCTGAGGCCTTTAGGCACACTGTTCATAACCCTATTCGCCAATCTATAATTATTCATACGGGCAACATGGCCAAACCAACGGAGTCTCTCTCTGCACAATATGCTGCTTAAAGGAGGTTGCAAACTCCTTCGCCCAATCTCATCATTAGTTACAAAGTTGAACCACCTAATGCCCAAGATACTGCGTAAGCATCTGGAATCAAAAGCATCTAGTTTCCTGTTATCTTGTTTACAAAGTGTCCAAGTTTCACTACCATAACTAACCCTAGAAAGAACCAAACTATTATACAGTCTAATTTTAGTCTTTAGGTGTATACGCCTATTTCTCCACACTCTCCATAGGTTCTTAAAAGTCCCGGCAGCAATCCCTATTCGTCTGTTAATCTCATGCCGCACATCACCATTATCTGTTACATAGCTCCCAAGATAATTAAACTGTGACACCTGCTTAAGACTGCAACCATTCAGATTAACTGAATCACAGCCTGCCTGACCAATTTTCATCACTTTAGTTTTCTCTCTGTTTATAACCAAACCTACTCTACTACCAGTCTCATCAACAGCTCGAATGAAAGAGTTCATCTCATCAACATCATTTGCCAACAGGGCTAAATCATCAGCATAATCTAAATCAGAAATTTTCGTATCTCCAGCCCATTTAAGGCCAAAATCTTTCCCTTGAAGTGAATTTCGCATA
This sequence comes from Ryuthela nishihirai, assembly GCA_038380435.1. NCBI lineage: Eukaryota > Metazoa > Arthropoda > Arachnida > Araneae > Heptathelidae > Ryuthela > Ryuthela nishihirai. Next base: position 54,324,907 of record JAWZYU010000027.1, read on the forward strand.
ACATAATCAATAACCAAGCTAAAGAGAAAAGGAGACAAAATGCAGCCTTGTCGAACACCAGAAGTAATGCTAAACCAACCAACTCTCACACACTACTCAGTGTTATTATAGAGAGCTTTCATTATGTTAACTAACTTGTCTGGTATACCATATGATTTCACAATCAACCACAAATTATGACGATCAACAGAGTCGAAAGCCTTTTTGAAATCAACAAAGCTAGCAACCAAAGGTTTCTGAAACTCTAAACATTTCTCAAGAATCTGCCGAAAGTGAAAATATTTGATCTATACATCCTCTACCACTTCTGAATACACACTGTTCATCATGCAGTTGTCCGTCAACCAAATTCTTAATTCTATTAAGCACAATCATGGAAAGAACTTTACCTGGAACAGAGAGTAGGCTGATACCCCTATAGTTATCACAAGAACTGCGATCACCTTTTTTAAAAAGTGGGACAATAATAGCTTTAGTAAAATCCTTAAGAACACATTTATCATAAAAAAAAATCAAAATTTCAGTCAGCCATGTTACAACACAAATGTTTCCAGCTCTAAGCATTTTAGTGGTGATTTCATCCACCCCTGGAGATTTATGCTGTTTAAATTTAGAGATAGCCAAAGTGACTTCGGAATGTGATATAGAGCTATTACTAGAATGGGAGTAGAAATAATCACATTATTTAGAACTTCTCTGAAATGCTGTCCACCTAGCCATCACAGGATCCTCACTTTCAACCACCTAGCCATGTTTATCTCTTAAACCCTGTATACCTGTCTATTTCTTCCCGCATAAAATATTAATAATCTGGTACAAGCCCCTGTTGTTGTGCTAACTGCTTCCTCAGCTTTGTCAGCCAAGATATCAAGCCAAAGATTCTTATCACCTGTTAACTGATCCTTTACACGTTTATTAAGCTCGTTGGAATGCCTTCTGTTAGGACTAGTAGGGTGTTGATTCAGATTAATCTTGCAATTCCTTCTTTCGGAAATAAATTCCATAGCTTTATCACTCAAATAATTTTGTTTCCTCTGTTCCCTTTTACCCAAAAGAGTACTGTTGGTTTCAAGAAAAGCCTGTTGAAACTGATCCCATTCTTTCTCAACGTCAGCAGTAATAAAACCACGATTGTCATAATGACCAAGTAACCTATCATGGTAAGCTTTAGCTATTACTGGGTCTTTCAGAGCTTCAGAATTTAAGTTAAATTTTTTAACCTTAACACAACACTTCTTAAGTTTAAGTTCAAGACACTTTGATCCAATTTCAGCTCTCCTATATTTATTATTTATTATTTATATGCCCTGGTATTCCTAACAGAACTAGCCCATTTACTGTTAATTAATATACAATCAATTATATTCTTATGCAGCCCATCGGGTGAAACCCATGTGTACTTATGTATGTCACGGTGTGTGTAATAAGTGTTAGTTATTCTGAATCCATTGAGTTTACTTACCTGTAGGAGACGTTGCCCATTGCCATTGCAGCTACCAATACCAAAAGCGCCTATTACTCCACTCCAAAGGTCAGAGTCAGTACAAACTTTGGCATTGAAGTCACCAAGAACAAGGGTAATATCTCCTTTCTTGACAGAATTCAAAATATCCTGAAGTTGTTCATAAAACCTATCCTTCTCATCCTCATCGGCTCCTCAGTGGGGGCATAACAGCAGATAACATTCAAGTCTTTAACGCTTGTCTGAAATTTTGCTGTAAGAAACCTTTCATTAATGCACTCATATCCTAGAAGAGCATCACTAGCGTGTCAGCTGAGTAGCAGACCCACGCCTTGGTGATGCTTATTGTTGTCCCTCCCTGAAAAGAGAAATTTAAAATTATTTTTAAGAATCTGACCTTTACCTGTCCATCTGGTCTCTTGCAAGCCCAGAATATCTAAATTATAATGGTGGAATTCTTGTGTGAGGACATCAAGAGAAAAAGCTCTGTGCAGAGTCCTCACATTCCAACTACCTATGGAGAGAAAATAATTAGTAGGATGTTTAAAGAAACTATGTTTATTGAGAGAGGGAATGCCGACAATATCAAACAGCCCCCTAATCGCAGACATGGGGCAAAGACCCGTTCCCCCACTACTAAAGGCTGAAGCCATCTACACTGGAAGACTTCCTCCAATGTAGAATTTGACGATGCCAATAGAAGCAAAGAGTTCAGGTGCCTGCGATGACCTCTGCTCAGGATTATCCACCAGCTGATAAACATATCCTGTGAATCTATTCACTTGGGGCTGTCAACCCACAAACAAACAGAAAATACAGCGGAAGATATTCCCTCCACAGAAGCCCACCAGTGCAGCAAAATCAGGATCCATAATCAAGGTTAATTCGAAATTTCTATAAAATTAGAATTTTTATTTTAATATTAAGACCCAATTAATTTGATAGTAAAGCATCTGGAATATTCTAAAACCTTGTTAATTTGTAATTGGCAAAAAAAAAATTAACCGTGCTCGTAACATTCATATTCTTGATGCCTGAATAATTTTAAAAGAATTATATAAAGAAAATAATGTTTATAAGATTGCGTGTGGAAACATTGTTTTTTGTTAATGGATGGTGTTTGAAAACACAGCCATTAACATCCACGAGATAACGAAAGCGAAGATGGTAATGACACATCGATTAAGCCAATGCCTTCTAAGGAATGAGATTTTTTTAGCTTTGGACATAATCTGGCGATGGTTGTCAGGAATACAAGATATGAGAGAGATAATACCTGAAAAATCTGGTGATTGGATTGGATTGTTTTACCTCTGAGCGGCACTTTTTTTGCACACCATGGGCTAAATGGCCAGGTCACTTGGACCCCGTAGGCTCAGAGAAGGTTGGGGGAGGGAACCCACTGGAACAGCTGTTGGGAGACAGATGGTAGTCTCCCGTCAAGGCCATCCAGCGTGTTCTTTAACGGTGGGTTGTTTTACCTCTGAGCGGCACTTTTCTGCACACCATGGGCTAAATGGCCAGGTCACATGGACCCCGAAGGCTCAGAGAAGGTTGGGGGAGGGGAGCCACTGGAACAGCTGTTGGGAGACAGATGGTAGCCTCCCGTCAAGGCCATCCAGCGTGTTCTTTAACGTTGGGTTGTTTTACCTCTGAGCGGCACTTTTTTTGCACACCATGGGCTAAATGGCCAGGTCACATGGACCCCGAAGGCTCAGAGAAGGTTGGGGGAGGGGAGCCACTGGAACAGCTGTTGGGAGACAGATGGTAGCCTCCCGTCAAGGCCATCCAGCGTGTTCTTTAACGTTGGGTTGTTTTACCTCTGAGCGGCACTTTTTTGCACACCATGGGCTAAATGGCCAGGTCACAAGGACCCCAAAGGCTCAGAGAAGGTTGGGGGAGGGGACCCACTGGAACAGCTGTTGGGAGACAGATGGTAGCCTCCCGTGAAGGCCATCCAGCGTGTTCTTTAACGTTGGGTTGTTTTACCTCTGAGCGGCACTTTTTTGCACACCATGGGCTAAATGACCAGGTCACATGGACCCCGAAGGCTCAGAGTAGGTTGGGGGAGAGGACCCACTGGAACAGCTGTTGGGAGACAGATGGTAGCCTCCCGTCAAGACCATCCAGCGTGTTCTTTAACGTGCACAGGGTATGGCTCTCCCACACACGAGGCCACGGCTTAACGTCCCATCCGACGGACGGCGGCCTTTCCAAGCCCATCGGTGTCCCCTACTGACCGTGGGCAGGGCGGGGAATTTTGCGGAGATAAATCGCAACGCTGACCCAGCTGGGACTCGAACCAAAAAAAAAAATCTGGTGATATCGTGCAACACGTTGCTCTGGGCAATCCGCAGAAAATGGAACAGGCAAAATTAGTGACTATTTTAGACTAATTTTTTTTTTACTTATGGTATTTGGTGATTTTTATGAGTGTTGTTTAGTGTGCAGTATCAAGAACATAGCCAGCAACACTGATAACGTTAATATTTCTATTGTCTATTAAAAAATAAATACCCCCTCAAGCAGCTGCTTGCCACAGAGGTCTGACAGGAGCTTGTCAGTTTATGCGCCGTAGTAGAAGGTCTGTGAGGATGGCAGGACCTCAGCAGAAAGAGAATACAAACATCCAAGTATCCTGGCCTATCCGGTATTCCCTACTGACCATGGGCAGGGCGGGGAGTTTTGAGGAGATAAATCTCAACGCTGTCACAGGCGGAACTCGAACCTGGGAACTGCAGATTACGAGCCTGGCGCGCTGTCGACTGAGCCAACCCCGCCCTAATGATCTAGGATTTACTGTATTTTGCTTCATAAGTTAACGAACCGAAAAAAAAAAAAAAAAATGGGCGGGGGTGGCTCAGTCGGTAGCGCGCCAGGCCCATAATCTGTAGTTCCTAGGTTCGAGTCCCAGCTGGGTCAGCGTTGAGATTTATTTCAATTTCCCCGCCCTGCCCACGGTCAGTAAGGGGACACCGATGGGCTTGGAAAGGCCGCCGTCCGTCGGATGGGACGTTAAGCCGTGGCCCCGTGTGCCGGAGAGCCATACCCTGTGCACGTTAAAGAACACGCTGGATGGCCTTGACGGGAGGCTACTATCTGTCTCCCAACAGCTGTTCCAGTGGGTCCCCTCCCCCAACCTTCTCTGAGCCTTCGGGGTCCATGTGACCTGGCCATTTAGCCCATTGTGTGCAAAAAAGTGCCGCTCAGAGGTAAAACAACCCAACACAACCGAAAAAATGTTTTTTTTTAATCTTTACCATATAGAGACATATGTGAGGAAAAATATCAAACAAGTAAAAGAAAAAAAATGAATATTCGAAGGAGAAACTTAACGATGTTTATCTTTGCTAAAAACAAACATGTCTGTTTGTTGCTTTTTCCGTGATTAAATTGCTTGGGTGGATTTTACCCGCCAGTCTCCATTCTTCTCACTCCTGATTAGTCGAAATTGTTCGTCATATTGCGCAATAATCAACGCAAAAGGAACTTTAGCGCGCGCAAAAGTGCACGGTGCAGGAGCGTTTCCGTTTTCATTTCGCTGACTTCACGAGCTCTCTGCGCTTTGTTCGCTCGCCCTGCAGATGTTTTCTTTGCTGCGCGACACGGGGCCTTGTTCTCTCTTGCAGCGTTGTTACCGTGGCAACAAAGGAGGATGAGATTTCGCGAGAGTCACGTGAAGGAAAACGGGTTTCGTAATCAATCTGAAATTGAAAGATACTTAGAGGAAGTTGGAATTGGGAGGGTGGCGGGAAATGACATCCCGACGATGAAATGAGTTTTTTTTTTTCTACTAATTTCTCAGTGACTAGATACGAGAGATAAAACGTTTTTTTTTTTGGATTAAAAGAAATAAAAATTTCCTTTAACGCACTTCAAGTTTCGCAGTTAAATGAAAAAATTAAACCTATGCGAAGCATTTCAATTCTGTCTTGTTCTTCTGGTGATTGGATAATCCTCTAGTTAAAAACCTTAATTGGAATTCCTTTTGTAGGATGAAGTTGGATCTATGAAATAAAATATTATTATACTGTGGTGGTCAGCAGTAAGGAACGACGCAGATTTTTTATTTCGTCTCGTCAAATTACACATGCTGCTGAACTGCGCCAAATGTCGTGTTGGGAATTCAATCGCAATCTTCTGATATTCACGTGCAAAAGGGTATAATTTAAGAAACAATGACAAGAAAGGACTTTATTAACTTCATCAATATCTGTTAGCAAAGCACACGAATCCAGTTCGGACTGACTATCACAGACTAAGTCATCCATTTTGTTCAGTATATTCCTTTACGTCTCTTTCGTTCTTACTCTTCTAAACCTGCAGTTTTCTTTTAGAATTTTCTTCCTTTCTTAAAAACATTTTACCGTCCTTAATCCATAAAGATTTATTTTTATGTTCTAATTTGAATTGCTTTGCCATATAGAGCAATTTTTTATTTCGTTCTGTCAAATGTTCATTTAGATAAATTGGTTATCATCAAAATTTCTATTTATGTTGCTAGCCTTAATCCGTTTCTTCTTTGCCTCTGGGGGCGGGGGTGGCTCAGTCGGTAGCGCGCCATGCTCGTAATCTGTAGTTCCCAGGTTCGAGTCCCAGCTGGGTCAGCGTTGAGATTTATCTCCGCAAAATTCCCCGCCCTGCCCACGGTCAGTAGGGGACACAGATGGGCTTGGAAAGGCCGCCGTCCGTCGGATGGGACGTTAAGTCGTGGTCCCGTGTGCGGGAGAGCCATACCCTGTGCACGTTAAAGAACACGCTGGATGGCCTTGACGGGAGGCTACCATCTGTCTCCCAACAGCTGTTCCAGTGAGTCCCCTCCCCCAACCTTCTCTGAGCCTTCGGGGTCCATGTGACCTGGCCATTTAGCCCATGGTGTGCAAAAAAGTGCCGCTCAGAGGTATAACAACCCAAAATCCACAAAGTCTTTTATACAATCGGAATTAAATTGAATAGCTTTTGCAACGTCTTTGATTTCATTATACATTTCGTTTGTATTATTTTTCATTTCTTCTCTTAATTTAACATATAAAACCTACAAATTACCTATTTTGCATACAGCAGGATCATCGGACAGATCTTTACACTCAGACGTGACCACCTGATTAACAAAATCACTCTCATCCCTTTCCAATACAGAAAATCTATTTGGACGGAGATTCCTGCTTGCGAGTCCTCGTTTCGTTTACGCGAGTCACAAGACTGCCGGACGCTTTGAGCGGAGGACCTCCCCCAAAGCTATCGGGAGCATCACGTGGTGTGTCCATGGCGACTCGTGCAGCACCGAGCTCCTTTGTTGTAGAAGATTTCTGTTTCATACAATTACAATATAACCACCTACCTTTCCGCTCTTTAGATAATTTCCAGAAGTTTTACTCAGCAAATGCTGCACATGAGAAGCAATAGTATTTCCTGCACCCATTTAAACAATGGGGGACGGGGGTGGCTAAGTCGGTAGCGCGCCAAGCTCGTAATTTGTAGTTCCTAGGTTTGAATCCCAGCTGGGTCATCGTTGAGATTTATCTCCGCAAAACTCCCTGCCTGTTGAGATTTATTTCCGCAAAACTCCTCCGCCGTCCGTCGGATGGGAATTTAAGCCGTGGCCCCGTGTGCAAGAGAGCCATACCCTGTGCACGTTAAAGAACACGCTGAATGGCCTTGACGGGAGGCTACCATCTGTCTTCCAACAGCTGTTCCAGAGGTCTGCTCCCCCAACCTTCTCTGAGCCTTCGGGGTCCATGTGACCTGGCCATTTAGCCCATGGTGTGCAAAAAAGTGCCACTCAGAGGTGAAATAACCCTATCCTGCACGCAGAGATCCCGGCTTAACATTCCCTTAGGCGAACGGCCGATTACCCAATCCCTTCTCTCCGAAAAATTCCCCACACTGCCCACGGTCAGTAGGGGACACCGATGGGCTTGGAAAGGCCGCCTACCGTCGGATGGGACGTTAAGCCGTGGCCCGTGTGCGGGAGAGCCATACCCTGTGCACGTTAAAGAACACGCTGGATGGCCTTGACGGGAGGCTACCATCTGTCTCCCAACAGCTGTTCCAGTGGGTCCCCTCCCCCAACCATCTCTGAGCCTTCGGGGTCCTTGTGACCTGGCTATTTAGCCCATGGTGTGCAAAAAAGTTTTGCGAAGATAAATCTCAACGCTGACCCAGCTGGGACTCTAACCTGGGAACTACAGATTACGAACCTGGCGCGCTACCGACTGAGCCACCCCCGCCCCAAATTTTACCACGTATCCCCCAACGTTGAGAACTGTAAAGTAGATTTGACTCTGAACAGCATCTGTGATTACGACAGAGACTTTTTTTTTTTCCATTTTTACAAGCAATTCAACTTTGAGTGAGTGCAATTTTTTTCGCAATTTGTTTGCTGGGTTGATTGGGAAATTTTCTCTTCAGCTAATCCTAATAATGCGTGAGCAGCTCTTTTTAGTCAAAAGTGCAGTAGGGTGGGTTGTTTTATCTCTGAGCGGCATTTTTTTGCGCACAATGGGCTAAATGGCCAGATCACAAGGACCCCGAAGACTCAGAGAAGGTTGGGGGAGGGGACCCACTGGAACAGCTGTTGGGAGACAGATGGTAGCCTCCCGTCAAGGCCATCCAGCGTGTTCTTTAACGTGCACAGAGTATGGCTCTCCCGCACACGGGCCACGGCTTAACGTCCCATCCGACGGACGGCGGCCTTTCCAAGCCCATTGGTGTCCCCTACTGACCGTGGGTAGGGCGGGGAATTTTGCGGAGATAAATCTCAACGCTGACCCAGCTGGGACTCGAACGTGGGAATTACAGATTACGAGCCTGGCGCGCTACCGACTGAGCCACCCCCGCCCCCCAGATCACAAGGACTCCCTGCTATGGCTTCACTGAGCACTCAGAGATTCGAAGTTCTCAGAGAAGGTTGGGGTAAGAGGACCCACTGAACAGCTGTTAGCAGATAGATAGAGTTGGGTTGGGTTGTTTTACCTCTGAGCGGCACTTTTTTGCACACCATGGGCTAAATGGCCAGGTCACATGGACCCCGAAGGCTCAGAGAAGGTTGGGGGAGGGGACCCACTGGAACAGCTGTTGGGAGACAGATGGTAGTCTCCCGTCAAGACCATCCAGCGTGTTCTTTAACGTGCACAGGGTATGTCTCTCCCACACACGGGACCACGGCTTAACGTCCCATCCAACGGACGGCGGCCTTTCCAAGCCCATCGGTGTCCCCTACTGACCGTGGGCAGGGCGGAGAAATTTTGCGGAGATAAATCTCAACGCTGACCCAGCTGTTACTCGAACCTGGGAACTACAGATTACGAGCCTGGCGCGCTACCGACTGAGCCACCCCCACCCCTCAGATAGATAGAAGTCCCCTGTGTAAAGTCGTCCAGTATGTTCTTTGACGTGCACAGGGTATGACTCTCCTGCACTTACAGTCGCTCAAATTTCTAAAAAAATCGTTGCCAGATATTTTTTCTGAATTCTGTAATCAACCGTGGTGTTCGGATATTTTTTTGAGCGACTGTACATAAAGCCGTTGTTCGTGTGCGGGAGAGCCATACCCTGTGTAAAGAACACGCTGGATAGCCTTGACGGAAGACTACCATCTGTCTCCTAACAGTTGTCCAGTGGGTCCCTTTTCCCCCAACTTTCTCTAAGCCATCAGGGTCTTTGTGACCTGGCCATTTAGCACACTGTGTACAGAAACGTTTCGATCAGAGGTTGGGTTGTTTTACCTCTGAGCGGCACTTTTTTGCACACCATGGGCTAAATGGCCAGGTCACATGGACCCCGAAGGCTCAGAGAAGGTTGGGGGAGGGGACCCACTGGAACAGCTGTTGGGAGACAGATGGTTGCCTCCCGTCAAGGCCATCCAGCGTGTTCTTTAACGTTGGGTTGTTTTACCTCTGAGCGGCACTTTTTTGCACACCATGGGCTAAATGGCCAGGTCACATGGACCCCGAAGACTCAGAAAAGGTTGGCCTTGACGGGAGGCTACCATCTGTCTCCCAACAGCTATTCCAGTAGGTCCCCTCCCCCAACCTTCTCTGAGCCTTCGGGGTCCATGTGACCCGTCCCACTGGAACAGCTGTTGGGAGACAGATGGTAGCCTCCCATCAAGGCCATCCAGCGTGTTCTTTAACGTGCACAGAGTATGGCTCTCCCGCACACGGGCCACGGCTTAACTCCCCATCCGACGGACGGCGGCCTTTCCAAGCCCATCGGTGTCCCCTACTGACCGTGGGCAAGGCGGGGAATTATTGCGGAGATAAATCTCAACGCTGACCCAGCTGGGACTCGAACCTGGGAACTACAGATTACGAGCCTGGCGCGCTACCGACTGAGCCACCCCCGCCCCCGGATCAGAGGTAAAAGACCTCAACCTTAAAAAATATAGTTTTTATTTCAATTCAGTTGCTAATTAGAAATGTATGTTTTCGTTTTTAACTAGAGAATTTTTTCATGTGGCTCTTTAAGAGCAGTTTTTCTGCTGGTGACTCTTCACTAAGTTTGGATGGGAGGAGCCTGACTTAGTATAACAAGAGAGCTTCACTAATACCGAAATTCTTTTTCTCTATCAACCTTGACTTCATTATTAAGGCGATTTAACCAAAAATCGGCTTAGCCGGCAAGAACACTGAGAAGCGAACAGCAATCGTTTTGGGGTTAAAAACTTTCCACTTCGTTAATCCCTAGTTGCATTAGAAGAATCTGAAAAGGTATATCCACACAGAAAGAGGTTAGAGCGATTTAACATTTACCAATCTCTCTGGCTTCTTCAAACAAAAACCATCACCAACGACTGACGTGGCCTCACAGGAAACTAGAACTAGTGCAGTTAGTTCAAAGCTCTGAGGTCACTTCCGTCGTTGGGACTGGGTATTACCTTAAGACACCCAAAACTTTGGGAACGTTCACGACGATAAACAGCCCAAACTTCTTTCTAAGCGGACGTAACCTAAGAACGAATGCTTTGTCTGGTGAGAGAACTATCTAGAAAAGTTTTACGATATCTGGTTGGTCATTGAAAAAAAAAATGTCTAGACTTTGAGCAGTCGACTTTCCTTTTTCTTCGTCTAATGAAATGCTGGTCCAACAAAAGCAGATGGTGTAAACTTTTCTTTTTCTTAATCTTCAGAAATCGAGACGGATCTGGAGAAAATAGACTTGGACTAAGCCTTCTTTTATGAAGAGTATAATCACTTTTGTTCCTAATGAAGGAGCTCGCTACCTAGGAGGTAGAGTTGGGGAGGAGGGCTTAATTTCGAAGTTGGGTTGTGTTGTTTTACCTCTGAGCGGCACTTTTTTGCACACCATGGGCTAAATGGCCAGGTAACAAGGACCCCGAAGGCTCAGAGAAGGTTGGGGAGGAGACCTACTGGAACAACTATTAAAAGATTGATGGTAGCCTCCCGTCAAGCCATCCAGCGTGTTCTTTAACGTGCACAGGGTATGGCTCTCCCGCACACGGGGCCATCCAGGCGTTCTTTAACGTGCACAGGGTATGTTCTTTAACGTGCACAGGGTAAAAAAAAATGTAGTGTGTTCAACGTGCACAGGGTATGTAAGGCCATCCAGCGTGTTCTTTAACGTGCACAGGGGATGGCTCTCTCGCACACGGGGCCACGGCTTAACGTCCCATTCGAAGGACGGCGGCCTTTCCAAGCCCATCGGTGTCCCCTACTGACCGTGGGCAGGGCGGGAATTTTGCGGAGATAAATCTCAACGTTGACCCAGCTGGGACTCGAACCTGGGAACTACAGATTACGAGCCTGGCGCGCTACCGACTGAGCCACCCCCGCCCCTAGAGGTATAGGGAGATTATCCTCTATTATTCTGTGGGTATATAGTCGTATATACCCACAGGTATATAAGTCGTATATACCCACAGTCATATAAGGGAAATAGTTCTTTATTCCGTCTCTGGGTAAGGCCACCTAGATACAGTGGGCTAGAACAGTCGTTGAACTAAGGGGGGGGGGGAGAAATTAATTATGTGCAATGATTGAAATGACTTATTTGTCAAAAATTTAATTGCGATATATTTATTTTAAAATAGCATAAAACAAAACAAAAAAAATTATGTTTTTTAAAAATATTTATGAATATTTAAAAATTTATCATCCAATAAAAAAAAAAATTCCTACCAGATTAATTTTAAGAGATAAAAATTAATTAGAATACCTATATGCTCAAATATGATTTTTCTGTTAGTGCACTGTTTGGGCCCATTACCTGGCTCTGTAGATGGTTCTGCATTGAGACGCTGTTCCGTGAGAGTCCCATTACCTGTCTCTGCAGATGGTTCTGCATTGAGACGCTGTTCCGTGAGAGTCCCATTACCTGTCTCTGCAGATGGTTCTGCATTGAGACGCTGTTCCGTGAGAGTCCCATTACCTGTCTCTGCAGATGGTTCTGCATTGAGACGCTGTTCCGTGAGAGTCCCATTACCTGTCTCTGCAGATGGTTCTGCATTGAGACGCTGTTCCGTGAGAGTCCCATTACCTGTCTCTGCAGATAGTTCTGCATTGAAACGCTGTTCCGTGAGAGTCCCATTACCTTTTTCTGCAGATAGTTCTGCATTGAAACGCTGTTCCGTGAGAGTCCCATTACCTGTCTCTGCAGATAGTTCTGCATTGAAACGCTGTTCCGTGAGAGTCCCATTACCTGTCTCTGCAGATAGTTCTGCATTGAAACGCTGTTCCGTGAGAGTTCAGTTCGTGGAAATATTGCCATTGCAGGAAAAAGGAGGCGACTCTGTCTCTCCTTACACTTTGGCGTTGCCAATGGCGATATTAATGAAAATGTTAATTGACTGAGCCGAAAAATAAAAGATATTTCTCTCCCCCCCTCCCTACCTCCTCTGTCTCCCTCCCTGTACAACTTTCGATATAGAAGTCTCCCTTTGTACTCCTCTCCTTTGACTGTTACGAGCGAATATCCGTTAAGCCGCCATTTCATCCTCACCACGTCCACTTCGAGGACGCTTCAGCGGTAATAATGAGAATAATTCGCAATTCCATTTGAGAGGAGAAATATCCTTTGTCCTCTCGATCTTCCGCGCACGTGGCACCATTGCCACTCGCATTGTCGTCGCTCGGTTGTTGTTGTGGTCAGGAGGAGACTGCGGAGCATCTCTTTTGTGACGCTTTTGCAGACGCTCCACATTCGTGTCAAAAGAGATTCCGCTGCAATGCAACTTGTGCCGGATGTGCTACTGCTGCTGTGGGGATTTCTGTCCGCCGAGTTACGGAATATTCTATCCAGGCCTCGTCAGTGGCATCGCAGAGGGGTTTCATGGAATATATATGGCTCGTCGTCAGGAAGGTTATCCGTCGGATTTTAGACAGGGAAGGAAGAAAGGCAGAATAGCGAATGGATTATGCCCAGGGAGGGAAGAAAAAAGGCAGGATAGTGAATGGATTGTGCCCGAGGAGGAAAGAAAAAAAGGCAGGATAGCGAATGGATCATGCCCAGGGTGGGAAGCAAAATGCAGGAGAGCGAATGGATCATTCCCAGGGTGGGAAGCAAAATGCAGGATAGCGAATGGATTATGCCCAGGGAGGGAAGAAAAAAGGCAGGATAGTGAATGGATTGTGCCCGAGGAGGGAAGAAAAAAAAGGCAGGATAGCGAATGGATTGTGCCCGAGGAGGGAAGAAAAAAAGGCAGGATAGCGAATGGATTATGCCCAGGGAGGGAAGAAAAAAGGTAGGATAGCGAATGGATTGTGCCCGAGAAGGGAAGAAAAAAAGGCAGGATAGCGAATGGATCATGCCCAGGGTGGGAAGCAAAATGCAGGATAGCGAATGGATTATGCCCAGGGAGGGAAGAAAAAAGGCAGGATAGTGAATGGATTGTGCCCGAGGAGGGAAGAAAAAAAGGCAGGATAGCGAATGGATCATGCCCAGGGTGGGAAGCAAAATGCAGGATAGCGAATGGATTATGCCCAGGGAGGGAAGAAAAAAGGCAGGATAGTGAATGGATTGTGCCCGAGGAGGAAAGAAAAAAAGGCAGGATAGCGAATGGATCATGCCCAGGGTGGGAAGCAAAATGCAGGATAGCGAATGGATCATGCCCAGGGTGGGAAGCAAACTGCAGGATAGCGAATGGATTATGCCCAGGGAGGGAAGAAAAAAGGCAGGATAGTGAATGGGTTGTGCCCGAGGAGGGAATTAAAAAAGGCAGGATAGCGAATGGATTGTGCCCGAGGAGGGAAGAAAAAAAGGCAGGATAGCGAATGGATTATGCCCAGGGAAGGAAGAAAAAAGGCAGGATAGCGAATGGATTGTGCCCGAGGAGGGAAGAAAAAAAGGCAGGATAGCGAATGGATCATGCCCAGGGTGGGAAGCAAAATGCAGGATAGCGAATGGATTATGCCCAGGGAGGGAAGAAAAAAGGCAGGATAGTGAATGGATTGTGCCCGAGGAGGGAAGAAAAAAAAAGCAGGATAGTGAATGGATTGTGCCCGAGGAGGGAAGAAAAAAAAAGCAGTATAGCGAATGGATTATGCACAGGGAGGGAAGAAAAAAGGCAGGATACTGAATGGATCATGCCCAGGGTGGGAAGCAAAATGCAGGATAGCGAATGGATTATGCCCAGGGAGGGAAGAAAAAAGGCAGGATAGTGAATGGATTGTGCCCAGGGTGGGAAGCAAAATGCAGGATAGCGAATGGATTATGCCCAGGGAGGGAAGAAAAAAGGCAGGATAGTGAATGGATTGTGCCCGAGGAGGGAAGAAAAAAGGCAGGATAGTGAATGGATTGTGCCCGAGGAGGGAAGAAAAAAAGGCAGGATAGTGAATGGATTATGCCCGAGGAGGGAAGAAAAAAAATGCAGAATAGCTAATGGATCATGCCCAGGGAGGGAATAAAAAAGGCAGGATAGCTAATGGATTGTGCCCGAGGAGGGAAGAAAAAAAAAGCAGGATAGCGAATGGATTATGCCCAGGGAGGGAAGAAAAAAGGCAGGACACTGAATAGATTATGCCCAGGGAGGGAAGAAAAAAGGCAGGATAGTGAATGGATTGTGCCCGAGGAGGGAAGGAAAAAAAGGCAGGATATCTAATGGATCATGCCCAGGGAGGGAAGAAAAAAGGCAGAATAGTGAATGGATTGTGCCCGAGGAGGGAAGAAAAAAAGGCAGGATAGCGAATGGATCATGCCCAGGGGGAGAAGAAAAAGGCAGGATAGCGAATGGATTGTGCCCGAGGAGGAAAGAAAAAAAAAGCAGGATAGCGAATGGATTATGCCCAGGGAGGGAAGAAAAAAGGCAGGATAGTGAATGGATTGTGCCCGAGGAGGGAAGAAAAAAAGGCAGGATAGCGAATGGATTATGCCCGGGGAGGGAAGAAAAAGGCAGGATAGCGAATGGATCATGCTCAGGGAGAGAAGAAAAAGGCAGGATAGCGAATGGATTGTGCCCGAGGAGGAAAGAAAAAAAAAGCAGGATAGCGAATGGATTATGCCCAGGGAGGGAAGAAAAAAGGCAGGATAGCGAATGGATTGTGCCCGAGGAGGGAAGAAAAAAAGGCAGGATAGCGAATGGATTATGCCCGGGGAGGGAAGAAAAAGGCAGGATAGCGAATGGATCATGCTCAGGGAGAGAAGAAAAAGGCAGGATAGCGAATGGATTGTGCCCGAGGAGGAAAGAAAAAAAAAGCAGGATAGCGAATGGATTATGCCCAGGGAGGGAAGAAAAAAGGCAGGATAGTGAATGGATTGTGCCCGAGGAGGGAAGAAAAAAAGGCAGGATAGCGAATGGATTATGCCCGGGGAGGGAAGAAAAAGGCAGGATAGCGAATGGATCATGCTCAGGGAGAGAAGAAAAAGGCAGGATAGCGAATGGATCATGCCCAGGGAGGGAAGAAAAAGGCAGGATATCGAATGGATTATGCCCGGGGAGGGAAGAAAAAGGCAGGATAGCGAATGGATCATGCCCAGGGAGGGAAGTAGGGAAGAATGTTTTCATTTAAAGCTAACGGAAAGTTTTTGTGTGAAATGGCAATCCCGCCGCGAGCGTACATTAGAGTTGGCTTCTTAAATGCGACTCACGGGTTGTGTTTCCTCCATATACTTCAATTCTAATAACTTTAGATCAGATCCGTTTGACCCAAACTTAGTCAAGAGACATTAGGAAAATGGTTATATTCTGAAGGAGCCGTAGAAAAAATTCTCTACTTAAAAACAAAAAAACAAACATTTTTAATGAGGTGAAGAAACGGAAAACAAAACTTATATTTTTAAGGAATAAAGAGACTCTCTTGATTATAAAATAAAATTATACATGTTTAATGAGTGCTATAAAAATGTTCCGTCAAGCAGCTGCTTGCCACTGAGGTCTGACAAGATCCAGTCTGTTTACACGCCATAGTAGATTGGTAAAATGGTTTAATTTTACACCTAAAAGTGTTTGGTCAAAAAATCGGAAGAAATGCCCAAGATTCAGTATATCAACATTTTTTTTGTCGTATGCTGTTGGACGGGCCCAGGATCGGATCTAGAGCGAGGGGGGGGGGGTATTAGCTCTGATCGGCACTTTTTTGGACTCAATGGCCAGGTCATAAGGACCCCGAAGGCTCAGAGAAGGTTGGGGGAGGGACCCACTGGACAGCTGTTAGGATACAGAATGTAGCCACCCGTAAAGGCCATCCAGAGTGTTCTTTAGCATTCACAGAGTATGGCTCTCCTGTACACGGACCGCGGCTTAACGTCCCATTCGACGGACGACGGTTTTTCCAAGCCCACCGGCGCCCCCTAATGGCCGAAAGCAGAGCGAAGAGTTTTACGGAAAGCCTGGCGCATTACCGATTAAATCACCTCGTACCCATAAGGGTAGAGGAGGCCAAAAATGATTAAACATGTGCATATTTTCTGCTGAGGCCCTGTCATCCTCTCAGATCCTTCTACTATGGCATATAAACTGACAGGCTCCTGTCAGACCTTTGTGGCAAGCAGCTGCTTGAGGGGGTATTTATTTTTATTTATTTATTACGTTTTTATGCATTTTTCTAGAGCATTTTAAAAATCTCTTAAACGAAGGGAAAACTGTTATACTTCAACGGAAATCCAGTCTCTTGACTCCCCCCCCACCATCTTTAATTTTTTTCCGTCTTTTCTTTGTCAACCATTGATCTTTGTCAACCATTGATCTTTCAGTCAACCATTGATCTTTGTCAACCATTGATCTTTCAGTCAACCATTGATCTTTGAGAACTCTCGAAGCATCGACTGCGCAGTCTCACAGTCTCACCATACTTGCCCTTCCTATAAGCTCGCTGATATTTAGAGACTTTTTTTCTTTATGTGCTCCTTGAAACACATTTTTTACACCAATTCCCTACTCATTAGTATTGTATCAAGAATCTATCGTTTTTCAATTATTTATAATGTTTTCGAAACGTTTCGGGAGCTGATTGCTGCTTTTGCTCCTGTTTACTAATCGAAACCATTTGTTTGATGTTTATTTTTCTCTCCTTCACGGTAATAACTCCGATGTGAAGGGGCGGGGGTGGCTCAGTCGGTAGCGCGCCAGGCTCGTAATCTGCAGTTCCCAGGTTCGAGTCCCAACTAGGTCAGCGTTGAGACTTATCTCCGCAAAACTCCCCGCCTTGCCCACGGTCAGTAGGGGACACCGATGGGCTTGGAAAGATCGCCGTCCGTCGGATGGGACGTTAAGCTGTGGCCCCGTGTGCGGGAGAGCCATACCCTGTGCACGTTAAAGAACACGCTGGATGGCCTTGACGGGAGGCTACCATCTGTCTCCCAACAGCTGTTCCAGTGGGTCCCCTCCCCCAACCTTCTCTGAGCCTTCGGGGTCCATGTGACCTGGCCATTTAGCCCATGGTGTGCAAAAACGTGCCGCTCAGAGGTAAAACAACCCAACCCAGCTGGGTCAGCGTTGAGATTTATCTCCGCAAAACTCTTCGCCCTGCCCACGGTCAGTAGGAGACACCGATGGGCTTGGAAAGGCCGCCGTCCGTCAGATGGGACGTTAAGCCGTGGCCCCGTGTGCGGGAGAGCCATACCCTGTGCACGTTAAAGAACACGCTGGATGGCCTTGACGGGAGGCTACCATCTGTCTCCCAACAACTGTTCCAGTATGTCCCCTCCCCTAACCTTCTCTGAGCCTTTGGGGTCCATGTGATCTGGCCATGTAGCCCATGGTGTCCAAAAAAGTGCCGCTCAGAGGTAAAACAATCCAACCCGATGTGAAAAATATTGCTTTTTTAAGATCAGCGGATTCAAAAAACAAATAAACAAAATTCTTTCGTCTGCTTCCATTTCTAGAAATCTAAATCGGAAATTTTTCTTTTTTTACCTTTGATCATTTTGCATTCACTCTCTATAAAAAAAAATCGATAGACGTATTACCATAAAACTCATTGAATTTAAACAGATGGAATTTGGATTGGGCTTTCGACGCCAAATCCCTTCTTCCCTTTCAAATCACCCCTTCTAACCGCCCCCTTAAACAAACTCAGAAAATTTCCTCCTCCATTTCAACTTTTACCCTGTCTCACCCTTCGTTTATCCGCTTCATCTACTGCATCAGATGTTACTAAATATAGCTTCGGTCACACACGCTATTGCTGAATGCGCATGGCGCATTTTCTTCGGAGAAGCGCATTCTTGACGTAATAATTGCGTGATTTAACGTTGCACTCCAACAGAAAGATGCCCAAGAATAGATAAAACGAGTTTCCAATTATTGCTTCTCTTCCAACTCTCTCAATGGAGAGTAGAAAAGCAGGTCTCCGTCTCATCAGTCTCCCAACAGCTGTTCCAGTATGTCCCCTCCCCTAACCTTCTCTGAGCCTTCGGGGTCCATGTAGGATATATAGGCCATATAGCCCATGGTGTCCAAAAAAGTGCCGCTCAGAGGTAAAACAACCCAACCCGATGTGAAAAATGTTGCTTTTTTAAGATCAGCGGATTCAAAAAACAAACAAACAAAATTCTTTCGTCTGCTTCCATTTCTAGAAATCTAAATCGGAAATTTTTCTTTTTTTTTTTGCCTTTGATCATTTTGCATTTACTCTCTATAAAAAAAAATCGATAGACGTATTACCATAAAACTCATTGAATTTAAACAGATGGAATTTGGATTGGGCTTTCGACGCCAAATCCCTTCTTCCCTTTCAAATCACCCCTTCTAACCGCCCCCTTAAACAAACTCAGAAAATTTCCTCCTCCATTTCAACCTTTACCCTGTCTCACCCTTCGTTTATCCGCTTCATCTACTGCATCAGATGTTACTAAATATAGCTTCGGTCAGACACGCTATTGCTGAATGCGCATGGCGCGTTTTCTTCGGAGAAGCGCATTCTTGACGTAATAATTGCGTGATTTAACGTTGCACTCCAACAGAAAGATGCCCAAGAATAGATAAAACGAGTTTCCAATTATTGCTTCTCTTCCAACTCTCTCAATGGAGAGTAGAAAAGCAGGTCTCCGTCTCATCAGTCTCCCAACAGCTGTTCCAGTATGTCCCCTCCCCTAACCTTCTCTGAGCCTTCGGGGTCCATGTAGGATATATAGGCCATATAGCCCATGGTGTCCAAAAAAGTGCCGCTCAGAGGTAAAACAACCCAACCCGATGTGAAAAATGTTGCTTTTTTAAGATCAGCGGATTCAAAAAACAAATAAACAAAATTCTTTCGTCTGCTTCCATTTCTAGAAATCTAAATCGGAAATTTTTCTTTTTTTTTTTGCCTTTGATCATTTTGCATTTACTCTCTATAAAAAAAAATCGATAGACGTATTACCATAAAACTCATTGAATTTAAACAGATGGAATTTGGATTGGGCTTTCGACGCCAAATCCCTTCTTCCCTTTCAAATCACCCCTTCTAACCGCCCCCTTAAACAAACTCAGAAAATTTCCTCCTCCATTTCAACCTTTACCCTGTCTCACCCTTCGTTTATCCGCTTCATCTACTGCATCAGATGTTACTAAATATAGCTTCGGTCAGACACGCTATTGCTGAATGCGCATGGCGCGTTTTCTTCGGAGAAGCGCATTCTTGACGTAATAATTGCGTGATTTAACGTTGCACTCCAACAGAAAGATGCCCAAGAATAGATAAAACGAGTTTCCAATTATTGCTTCTCTTCCAACTCTCTCAATGGAGAGTAGAAAAGCAGGTCTCCGTCTCATCAGTCTCCCAACAGCTGTTCCAGTATGTCCCCTCCCCTAACCTTCTCTGAGCCTTCGGGGTCCATGTAGGATATATAGGCCATATAGCCCATGGTGTCCAAAAAAGTGCCGCTCAGAGGTAAAACAACCCAACCCGATGTGAAAAATGTTGCTTTTTTAAGATCAGCGGATTCAAAAAACAAATAAACAAAATTCTTTCGTCTGCTTCCATTTCTAGAAATCTAAATCGGAAATTTTTCTTTTTTTTTTTGCCTTTGATCATTTTGCATTTACTCTCTATAAAAAAAAATCGATAGACGTATTACCATAAAACTCATTGAATTTAAACAGATGGAATTTGGATTGGGCTTTCGACGCCAAATCCCTTCTTCCCTTTCAAATCACCCCTTCTAACCGCCCCCTTAAACAAACTCAGAAAATTTCCTCCTCCATTTCAACCTTTACCCTGTCTCACCCTTCGTTTATCCGCTTCATCTACTGCATCAGATGTTACTAAATATAGCTTCGGTCAGACACGCTATTGCTGAATGCGCATGGCGCGTTTTCTTCGGAGAAGCGCATTCTTGACGTAATAATTGCGTGATTTAACGTTGCACTCCAACAGAAAGATGCCCAAGAATAGATAAAACGAGTTTCCAATTATTGCTTCTCTTCCAACTCTCTCAATGGAGAGTAGAAAAGCAGGTCTCCGTCTCATCAGTCTCCCAACAGCTGTTCCAGTATGTCCCCTCCCCTAACCTTCTCTGAGCCTTCGGGGTCCATGTAGGATATATAGGCCATATAGCCCATGGTGTCCAAAAAAGTGCCGCTCAGAGGTAAAACAACCCAACCCGATGTGAAAAATGTTGCTTTTTTAAGATCAGCGGATTCAAAAAACAAATAAACAAAATTCTTTCGTCTGCTTCCATTTCTAGAAATCTAAATCGGAAATTTTTCTTTTTTTTTTTGCCTTTGATCATTTTGCATTTACTCTCTATAAAAAAAAATCGATAGACGTATTACCATAAAACTCATTGAATTTAAACAGATGGAATTTGGATTGGGCTTTCGACGCCAAATCCCTTCTTCCCTTTCAAATCACCCCTTCTAACCGCCCCCTTAAACAAACTCAGAAAATTTCCTCCTCCATTTCAACCTTTACCCTGTCTCACCCTTCGTTTATCCGCTTCATCTACTGCATCAGATGTTACTAAATATAGCTTCGGTCAGACACGCTATTGCTGAATGCGCATGGCGCGTTTTCTTCGGAGAAGCGCATTCTTGACGTAATAATTGCGTGATTTAACGTTGCACTCCAACAGAAAGATGCCCAAGAATAGATAAAACGAGTTTCCAATTATTGCTTCTCTTCCAACTCTCTCAATGGAGAGTAGAAAAGCAGGTCTCCGTCTCATCAGTCTCCCAACAGCTGTTCCAGTATGTCCCCTCCCCTAACCTTCTCTGAGCCTTCGGGGTCCATGTAGGATATATAGGCCATATAGCCCATGGTGTCCAAAAAAGTGCCGCTCAGAGGTAAAACAACCCAACCCGATGTGAAAAATGTTGCTTTTTTAAGATCAGCGGATTCAAAAAACAAATAAACAAAATTCTTTCGTCTGCTTCCGTTTCTAGAAATCTAAATCGGAAATTTTTCTTTTTTTTTTTGCCTTTGATCATTTTGCATTTACTCTCTATAAAAAAAAATCGATAGACGTATTACCATAAAACTCACTGAATTTAAACAGATGGAATTTGGATTGGACTTTCGACGCCAAATCCCTTCTTCCCTTTCAAATCGCCCCTTCTAACCGCCCCCCTTAGACAAATTCAGATAATTTCCTCCTTCATTTGGGGCGGGGGTGGCTCGTAATCTGCAGTTCCCAGGTTCGAGTCCCAGCTGGGTCAGCGTTGAGATTTATCTCCGCAAAATTCCCCGCCCTGCCCACGGCCAGTAGGGGACACCGATGGGCTTGGAAAGGCCACCGTCCGTCGGATGGGACGTTAAGCTGTGGTCCCGTGTGCGGGAGAGCCATACCCTGTGCACGTTAAAGAACACGCTGGATGGCCTTGACGGGAGGCTGCCATCTGTCTCCCAACAGCTGTTCCAGTGGGTCCCCTCCCCCAACCTTCTCTGAGCCTTCGGGGTCCATGTGACCTGACCATTTAGCCCAAGTTGTGCAAAAAAGTGCCGTTCAGAGGTAAAACAACCCAACCCAAATTCTCCTCCATTTCAACCTTTACCCTGTCTCACCCTTCGTTTATCCGCTTCATCTACTGCATCAGATGTTACTAAATATAGCTTTCGGTCAGACACGCTATTGCTGAATGCGCATGGCGCGTTTTCTTCGGAGAAGCGCATTCTTGACGTAATAATTGCGTGATTTAACGTTGCACTCCAACAGAGAGATGCCCAAGAATAGATAAAACGAGAGTTTCCAATTATTGCTCGTCTTCCAACTCTCTCAATGGAGAGTAGGAAAGCAGGTCTCCGTTACTAACGATTAAGAAAATTAGAATTTCCTCGTCGCCGTCACGTGCAACAGGTTATCTGACAGCGATCTTCTGAACTGTGATGCACTTCTACGTAACGAATGCTCGAGGCAATCAGTGATCGATACGACGGAAACAACCGTTTCAGAGTTATTAGCAATAATAGGTTGCGTGGGTTGAGTCCGAAAAGTTTCGTTGACTGAAAAGGTGACGCGCGTTGAAATTCGTGATTGTTGTCGAGAAATTGAACACAATCGCCGTGTTAATAACCTGCAGTTAATCATATTTTTCGAAACAATACAACTTATTTTAGAAGTTAGAGAGCTTTGATGTTAACTTCCCATTGACTTAACATGGGAATTTTCCTTAATTTATGGAAAATAAATAAATATCCCCTCAAGCAGCTGCTTGCCACAGAGGTCTGACAGGAGCCTGTGAGTATGAGAGGATGGCAGGCCCTCAGCAGATAAACGACACATACATCCATGCCTTATCCGGGGCTCGAACCCAGGTCCCTTAGATCAAGCAGCCAAGCGCGCTAACCACTTGGTCACGGGACGGGCTCGAACCCAGGTCCCTTAGATCAAGCAGCCAAGTGCGCTAACCACTTGGCCACGGGACGGGCCCGAACCCAGGTCCCTTAGATCAAGCAGCCAAGCGCGCTAACCACTTGGTCACGGGACGGGCTCGAACCCAGGTCCCTTAGATCAAGCAGCCAAGCGCGCTAACCACTTGGCCACGGGACGGGCTCGAACCCAGGTACCTTAGATCAAGCAGCCAAGTGCGCTAACCACTTGGCCACGGGACGGGCCCGAACCCAGGTCCCTTAGATCAAGCAGCCAAGCACGCTAACCACTTGGCCACGGGACGGGCTCGAACCCAGGTTCCTTAGATCAAGCAGCCAAGCGCACTAACCACTTGGCCACGGGACGGGCTCGAACCCAGGTCCCTTAGATCAAGCAGCCAAGCGCGCTAACCACTTGGCCACGGGACGGGCTCGAACCCAGGTACCTTAGATCAAGCAGCCCAGCGCGCTAACCACTTGGCCACGGGACGGCCTTAATTTATAGAACCTAATGTATATGTAAATACGTCATAAATATTATTATTATTAATTTCAGACATTTGATCATAACAATTGTTTCTACAGTTGTATCTGATGTTATGTGGAAAGTGAATATTTGTAAATCTTTATCTATCGATGTAAAGTCTGAAGGCAAAACTGTTGCGGATGAGGTGGGTGATGATGAGTGTGGGTGAAGCTGCACGTGGCAAAGTCATCCTGCGCCTACACGTGATTCTGAATTATTCAATGAATTAGACTGCTGTTCCATTTCCGTCCCTTTACTATCAGATAATCTTTTAAAATCCGTTTCAAATATTGTATTTCTGCATGTTTCTTTGTTTTTTTCTATTTATGTTCTTTCCAATTCACTTTTTCATTTGTTTTTATATTTTAAGTTTCTGATTTTAAGTACATCATTATATTTATTTTTCTTTTAGTTTTCTCATTTGTTATTTTACTATTTTGCTTTAAATATTTATTATACTTACAACTTTTTTCCTATGTTTATGTTTTCAAGATTTATTCAATGTCTTGTTTTTATTTTATTATTTTATTGGATTTTTTTTTTACTTTTGAAGAGACAGAAGCAAACATGTGCTTAACAATAAAGGAGACCCGGATGAAAGTATCACGTGATCTGTGGGTTGGATTGTTTTACCTCTGAGCGGCACTTTTTCTGCACACAATGGCCAGGTCACATGGACCCCGAAGGCTCAGAGAAGGTTGGGGGAGGGGACCCACTGGAACAACTGTTGGGAGACAGATGGTAGCCTCCCGTCAAGGAAATCCAGCATGTTCTTTAACGTGCACAGGGTATGGCTCTCTCCCACACACGGATACACGGCTTAACATCCCATCCGACGGATGGCGGCCTTTCCAAGCCCATCGGTGTCACCTATTGACCGTGGGCAGGGCGCGGAGTTTTGGGAAGATAAATCTCAACGCTCACCCAGCTGGGACTCGAACCTGGAACTACAGATTACGAGCCTGGCGAGCCACCGACTGAGCCACCCCCCGCCCCTGATCTGTGGGTGTGCATTCAGAGTTTACTGTTGCTCGCGTGGGCTGACTCAGATCTTGTGTTCCTTCTCTTGTTGTTCCGCTGGAGTAGGCGTTGCTTTGTTTGTTTACAGCGACGAACCACTTCATTGAGCTCCGATGGCAGTTAGGGATCCATATCAATGATTACTTATATTCTTAGTCGATAACATTGAACAAAAAACGAAGTTTCGAGCTTGAATGCTGAGGGTTTTAAGTTGCTGAGACTAAATTTCATTTTTCTAACTCTGTTGGCTCAATGGTAGAGGTTGGGTTGTTTTACCTCTGAGCGGCACTTTTTTGCACACCATGGGCTAAATGGCCAGGTCACATGGACCCCGAAGGCTCAGAGAAGGTTGGGGGAGGGAACCCACTGGAACAGCTGTTGGGAGACAGATGGTAGCCTCCCGTCAAGGCCATCCAGCGTGTTCTTTAACGTTGGGTTGTTTTACATCTGAGCGGCACTTTTTTGCACACCATGGGCTAAATGGCCAGGTCACATGGACCCCGAAGGCTCAGAGAAGGTTGGGGGAGGGGACCCACTGGAACAGCTGTTGGGAGACAGATGGTAGCCTCCCGTCAAGGCCATCCAGCGTGTTCTTTAACGTTGGGTTGTTTTACCTCTGAGCGGCACTTTTTTGCACACCATGGGCTAAATGGCCAGGTCACATGGACCCCGAAGGCTCAGAGAAGGTTGGGGGAGGGGACCCACTGGAACAGCTGTTGGGAGACAGATGGTAGCCTCCCGTCAAGGCCATCCGAGTGTTCTTTAACGTGCACAGGGTATGGCTCTCCCACACACGGGGCCACGGATTAACGTCCCATTCTACCGAGGGCGGCCTTTCCAAACCCATCTATGTCCCCTACTGACCGTGGACAGGGTGAGGGGTTTTTCGGAGATAAATCTCAACGCTGGCGCAGCTGGGACTCGAACCTGGGAACTACAGATTAGGAGCTTGGCGCGCTATCGATTGAGCCACTCCTATGTGTAGGAGAATAATGTCCTGTGCACGTTACAAACACGCTGGATGGCTTTGACGAGATGCTTGAATCTCTGTCCTAAGAGCTCTCCAGTGAGTCCCCTTTCACCCAACCTTCTCTGAGCCTTTGAACTTAGTCTGAATTTAGTCTGTTGTGTACAAAAAAGTGTCGGTCAAAGATAAAATAAACAACCCGAATTTGCTCTTATCGCCTGATAGTCGCGCTCTTTTGCTTCTCTATTAGGGGCGGGGGTGGCTCAGTCGGTAGCGCGCCAGGCTCGTAATCTGTAGTTCCCAGGTACGAGTCCCAGCTGGGTCAGCGTTGAGATTTATCTCCGCAAAAATCCCCGCCCTGCCCACGGTCAGTAGGGGACACCGATGGGCTTGGAAAGGCTGCCGTCCGTCTGATGGGACGTTAAGCCGTGGCCCCGTGTGCGGGAGAGCTGTACCCTGTGCACGTTAAAGAACACGCTGGATGGCCTTGACGGGAGGCTACCATCTGTCTCCCAACAGCTATTCCAGTGGGTCCCCTCCCCCAACCATCTCTGAGCCTTCGGGGTCCTTGTAACCTGGCCATTTAGTCCATGGTGTGCAAAAAAGTGCCGCTCAGAGGTAAAACAATCCAACGTTAAAGAACACGCTGGATGGCCTTGACGGGGCTACCATCTGTCCCCCAACAGCTGTTCCAGTGGGTCCCCTCCCCCAACATTCTCTGAGTCTTCGGGGTCCTTGTGACCTCGCCTTTTAGCCCATGGTGTGCAAAAAAGTGCCGCTCAGAGGTAAAACAACCCAACCCTCTCTATCACAGATAAATTTATGTTGACTAGTAAGGTGTTTTAGCTAATACCAAGAGTGTTCCTTAACATTCACTGAAGAAATGCCTAAAGCAAATTACCTATATTCAGTTCTGCAAAGATTTTGATATCACGGAAAGGAACTTGATGAATTTGTGTCGTAAAGTTTTGTCAGAGTGACGTCGAAGAATTGCAAAATTTTTATGAGATAGTTTCTTATGAATTTGCAACTCTTACAGATGACTGAAGCTGAAAGTGCGTCATTAATCAACAAATTTTCAAAACAGAACTCGTCAACGCTAATGCATGAAAAAACGGTATTCTAATTCTTTAGTCTCACGACACGCAGATTTTTAGGGCACGTCAATAATTTGGGAGAATTTAAAGAAATAATGCGAAATGTAAACTTCTTTTTTATTTACTGAAGCAGGTAGGAAGTCGAAATTCATTTTGCAGCGGATATTTTATATTGATTGATTGAACCTCAGTTTTGTTTTGTTTTTCAACCCTTTTATTTTCGTTCACAGCATGAAAAGCGAAAATTATTCAATGTAGCCGATATAAAAAGGAATTTAATATCTTAAATGGAATCGCTGCAATCTAGTCTTAGAAGAGAGTTATTTACATATGAGCTTAAAATTCACCAATTTAAAGAATACGAAATACAGCTTTGAAATATTATTGGACGAGACAATCACCAATTAAATCATCAAAAAAAATATATCGATGGATACAAATTCAGTTATTGGACCCTTAGTTTCTAGCTGACAGTAGGACGGGGTTTGGCTTAATCTGTACAGTCGCTCAAAAAAATATCCGAACACTATGGTTGATTACAGAATTCAGAAAAAATATCTGGAGCGTGTACAGCAACTGTACACGCTCCAGTTACCGTTCACAGCAAACTGGAGCGTGTGCAGTTACTGCACACGCTCCAGTTTGCTATGAATGGTAACTGCACACGCTCAATGTTTCTGTAAGTGGGCCCACACGATCCAGGTTTTTGTGAGCTCACACGATCCAATGTGCTGTGAACATTAACCGCAACCGCTCCAGTTTGCTGTGAACGGTAACTGCACACGCTCAATATTTCTGTTAGTGGGCCCACACGATCCAGGGTTTTGTGAGCTCACACGATCCAATGTGCTGTGAACATTAACCGCAACCGCTCCAGTTTGCTGTGAACGGTAACTGCACACGCTCAATATTTCTGTGAGTGGGTCCACACGATCCAGGGTTTTGTGAGCTCACACGATCCAATGTGCTGTGAACAATAACCGCAACCGCTCCAGTTTGCTGTGAACGGTAACTGAACACGCTCCATATTTATTGCATTATATATTCATACGCATTACATATATTAAAAAAATATCCGAACACTATGGTTGATTACAGAATTCAGAAAAAAATATTTGGCAACGATATTTTTTTATTATATATTGTAAAAAAATATTTTGCAACGAAATTAGTGATCTGGCAACCTTCGTGTCACGTGACACGAAGGCTGCCAGATCACTAAGTTCTAAAAAAATCGTTGCCAGATATTTTTTCTCAATTCTGTAATCAACCATAGTGTTCGGATACTTTTTTGAGCGACTGTATGTGAAGCATAAAAGGTTGAGAGCCACTTAACTAGAGTATTGTCAACTTCTGAGAATGACTTGCAGTCGTTGCTGCAATCTCGCGCATGCGCAAACTGAAACGTTTTAGATTTAAAACTGTCATTTCGAAAAAAAAAATCCGTTTCGCGGCTACGTCTTATAATAATTAATTGCTGACTCTTCATTTTCCAAAAAAAAATATTAATTACAGTTAGTCGTATTATGGAACTTCAACAGCAAATTACGTTCTTCAAAAACGTTCTGCGAAAGTTGATGTTGAGGTAATAGGTTGAAGAAGTGTTAGTATTGCAAGTGAATTATTATTTTAACGAGATTATAACAAGCGACAAAATAAAAATGAGAAATTTCACCGTCTGTTTCGTTATCTTAATGAATGCTATTCCAAAAGAATTGGGGCAGGGGTGGCTCAGTCGGTAGCGCGCCAGGCTCGTAATCTGTAAGTCCCAGCTGGGTCAGCGTTGAGATTTATCTCCGCAAAATTCCCCGCCCTGCCCACAGTCAGTAGGGGACACCGATGGGCTTGGAAAGGCCGCCGTCCGTCCGATGGGACGTTAAGCCGTGGCTCCGTGTGCGAGAGAGCCATACCCTGTGCACGTTAAAGAACACGCTGGATGGCCTTGACGGGAGGCTACCATCTGTCTCCCAACAGCTGTTCCAGTGGGTCCCCTCCCCCAACCTTCTCTGAGCCTTCGGGGTCCATGTGACCTGGCCATTTAGCCCATTGTGTGCAAAAAGTGCCGCTCAGAGGTAAAACAACCCAAAAGAATTACTAAATATAGATTCTTTTAGAAGACTTAAAATGGAATTAAAAAAATTATTTGGTACTTTCTAGTTAGCTGATTTTTATGTGTTGTGTTTTGTGGATTTATTTGATGTACACCATTTTTGTGGCTGAATGATCTATGTTTAATATAATTTATTCATTTTCCTGCAGATAAGCAATTTAGCTTTGCGGGTCAAATTGTAAATGTATTTGTATTCTTTATTCTTATGAATAAAAATTATATTCTTTAAAAAAAATAGCACTCGACACTTAACTAGCGTTGAGATTTATCTCCACAAAATTCCCCCGCCCTGCCCACGGTCATGAGGGGACACCGGTGGGCTTGAAAAGGCCGCCGTCCGTCGGATGGGATGTTAAGCCGTGGCCCCGTGTGCGGGAGATACTCTGTGCACGTTAAAGAACACGCGGGATGGCCTTGACGGGAAACTACCATCTGTCTCCCAACAGCTGTTCCAGTGGGTCCCCCAACCTTCTCTGAGCCTTCGGGGTCTTTGTGACCTTTCCATTTAGCCCATGGTGTGTAAAAATGTGCCGCTCAGAGGTAAAACAACCCAACGTTAAAGAACACACTGGATGGCCTTGACGGAACGCTACCATCTGTCTCCCAAAAGCTGTTCCAGTGGGTCCCCTCCCCCAACCTTCTCTGAGCCTTCGGGGTCCATGTGACCTGGCCATTTAGCCCATGGTGTGCAAAAAAGTGCCGCTCAGAGGTAAAACAACCCAACGTTAAAGAACACGCTGGATGGCCTTGACGGGAGGCTACCATCTGTCTCCCAACAGCTGTTCCAGTGGGTCCCCCCAACCTTCTCTGAGCCTTCGAGGTCCATGTGACCTGGCCATTTAGCCCATGGTGTGCAAAAAAAAGTTCCGCTCAGAGGTAGAACAATAGATCTCGACGTTGTCGTTCTGTTTTTCCCCACATATTTGAGAAACAGTCCGAAATTTGGAACACAGGTCACCCCCTATGTCGCGATTAAAAAGTCCCAACCCGTAATAAACCGGGGTTTAAAACCTCAAACAGATTGCGAATGTGGAAGGGGGCGGGGGGGGTGGCTCAGTTGGTAGCGCGCCAGGCTCCTAATCTGTAGTTACCAGGTTCGAGTCCCAGCTGGGTCAGCGTTGAGATTTATCTCCGTAAAATTCCCTGCCCACCGTCAGTAGGGAACACCGATGGGCTTGGAAAAGACCGCCGTTCGTCGGATGGAACGTTAAGCCGTGGCACCGTGTGCGGGAGAGCCATACCCTGTGCACGTTAAAGAACACGCTGGAGGCCTTGACGGGATACCATCTGTCTCCCAACAGCTGTTCCAGTGGGTCCCCTCCACCAACCTTCTCTGAGCCTTCGGGGTCCATGTGACCTGGCCATTCAGCCCATGGTGTGCAAAAAATTGCCTCTCAGAGGTTAAACAACCCAAAGTCTTTAGTGGTGAATTAGATTTTTGTTTGGCTTAGTGAAGGCAGTATGACATGTCTGGAGACAGTCGTGGGCAGAGGTAATCCAGCGAGCATTACGGAGCGTCATACCTGGCTAGCACACCAGGAATCATGGGATGGAAAACCATTAGTTATAATAGCCATTCCCGTACGGTTGTTATTGATTATTAAAACCTACATTTATTAATAATATTTTATTTATCGCTAACGATTCTTTAAATTCACATTTTAGTGATGTGTGGTTTCACCTCTGAGCGGCACTTTTTTGCACACCATGGGCTAAACCAGGTCACATGTACCCCGAAGGCTCAGAGAAGGTTGGGGGAGGGAACCCACTGGAACAGCTGTTGGGAGACAGATGGTAGCCTCCCGTCAAGGCCATCCAGAGTGTTCTTTAACGTTGGGTTGTTTTACCTCTGAGCGGCACTTTTTTGCACACCATGGGCTAAATTGCCAGGTCACATGTAACCCCGAAGGCTCAGAGAAAGTTGGGGGAGGGAACCCACTGGAACAGCTGTTGGGAGACAGATGGTAGCCTTCCGTCAAGGCCATCCAGCGTGTTCTTTAACGTGTGCGGGGTATGCGCTGCTCTCCAGCACGCGAGCCTCGGCTTAACGTCCCATCCGACGGACGGCGATCTTTACCAAGCCCATCGGTGTCCACTATTAACAGTGGGCAGAGCGGGTAATTTTGCGGAGAAAAATCTCAACGTTGACCCAGATGGGACTCGAACCTGGGAACTACAGATTACGAGCCTGGCGCGCTACCGACTGAGCCATCCCTGCCCCTTTTAGGGATGTGAGTTTCACTTTTGAAGAACAGTATAAAACGGCTTTTGGATTCTGTTGATCAGCATTATTAGTGTTAAAATCTGAAATGCTTTGGAGATAACAGATAAATTAGTTATAAATAACTCTCTATAGCTTTGCTTCTCAATTTGGGGTATCTGGGTTGGGATATTTTACCTCTGAGCAGCACTTTTTGCACACAAATGGCTAAACGCATTTTGGGCACAATGACTCAAAAGCCAGGTCACTAGGCCCCCAAAGGTTCAGAGAAGGTTGGGGAGAGGACCAACTGGACAACTGTTGGGAGACAGATGGTAGCCTCCCGTCAATGGCTCTCTCGCACACGAGCCACTGCTTAATGTCCCATCCGACGGACGGCGGCCTTTCCAAGTCCATCGGATGTCCTCTACTGACCGAGGGAAGAACGTGGAGTTTTGCGGTGATCTCAGCCGTTCCGTGGCCAAGTGGTTAGCGTGCTTGGATACTGATCTAATGGGATCTGGGTTCGAGCCCCGGGTAAAGCTATATCAAAATACTGATTTGTTTTACGTTATCTTTCTGCTGCCATCCTCGCAGGCCTTCTACTGTGACGTATAAACTGACAGGCTCCTATCAGAACTCTGTGGCAAGCAGCTGCTTGAGGGGGTATATTTTGTTTAATCTCAACGCTGACCCATGCTAGGACTCGAACTTGGCAACTGCAGATTACGAGCCTGGCGCGCTACCGACTAAGCCAACCCCAACCCACAATCCATTGCATTGAAAGAAACAGAACAAAATATTACTTGCCCATTCCTAACTTTACGTCTCTGATCAAGAACGTTTTATTTCAATATTTGGGTTGGGTTGTTTTACCTCTGAGCGGCACTTTTTTGCACACCATGGGCTAAATGGCCAGGCCACAAGGACCACGAAGGTTCAGAGAAGGTTGGGGGAGGGGACCCACTGGAACAGCTGTTGGGAGACAGATGGTAGCCTCCCGTCAAGGACATCCAGCGTGTTCTTTAACGTTGGGTTGTTTAACCTCTGAGCGGCACTTTTTTGCACACCATGGGCTAAATGGCCAGGCCACAAGGACCACGAAGGTTCAGAGAAGGTTGGGGGAGGGGACCCACTGGAACAGCTGTTGGGAGACAGATGGTAGTCTCCCGTCAAAGCCATCCAGCGTGTTCTTTAACCTGGGGTTGTTTTACCTCTGAGCGGCACTTTTTTTGCACACCATGGGCTTAATGGCCAGGCCACTAGGACCACGAAGACTCAGAGAAGGTTGGGGGAGGGGACCCACTGGAACAGCTATTGGGAGACAGATGGTAGCCTCCCGTTAAGGCCATCCAGCGTGTTCTTTAACGTGCACAGGGTATGGCTCTCCCGCACACGGGGCCACGGCTTAGCGTCCCATCCGACAGACGGCGGCCTTTCCAAGCCCATCGGTGTCCCCTACTGACCGTGGGCAGAGCGGGGAATTTTGCGGAGATAAATCTCAACGCTGACCCAGCTGGGACACGAACCTGAGAACTACAGATTACGAGCCTGGCGCGCTACCGACTGAGCCACCCCCGCCCCTTATTTCAATATATATATGTAAATATGGAAATTAAAGTGAAGAAAAGACTAACCACTGTTACTTTCTTTTCATCTTTATTTTAGTGTCTTCACGAAAAAATAAAATGTACATTTCAAACACAAATACGTGAACAATACGTGTTCGATCAGTGAATATGATAATAATGCTTTACACAACAAATTATCTCTCGATTCTATACATTTGTTTTTATTTATTTATTTATATATATTTATAAAACATTTCGTTTCAATAGCATCATCAACAAGGCTTTATTTCGAAAGACAATTTCTAAAAAAACATTCTGAGCAGAAGAGAAATTAAAAATATGAGTGACGTAACTGTCTAGCAAAGGATGTGCCATTGTTCTTAATAATAGAGGAGCAGTGGGGCGTAGTGTTGGGTTGGGTTGTTTTACCTCTGAGCGGCACTTTTTTGCACACCATGGGCTAAATGGCCAGGTCACATGGACCCCGAAGGCTCAGAGAAGGTTGGGGAAGGGGACCCACTGGAACAGCTGTTGGGAGACAAATGGTAGCCTCCCGTCAAGGCCATCCAGCATGTTCTTTAACGTGCACAGGGTATGGCTCTCCCGCACACGGGGCCACGGCTTAACGTCCCATCCGACGGACGGCGGCCTTTCCAAGCCCATCGATGTCCCCTACTGACCGTGGGCAGGGCGGGGAATTTTGCAGAGATATATCTAAACGCTGAACCAGCTGGGACTCGAACCTGGGAACTACAGATTACGAGCCTGGCGCGCTACCGACTGAGCCACCCCCGCCCCTGGGGGGGTAGTGTAATTTGTAAATGAGAGACGGGGGTTGAGGGGCATTACTAGAAGGAGTGACCTAATTTTGAAGAATTTTAAAACTGCAATGGGGACAAAAATAAAGTTAGACTTAACATTACAGACTTCTTATATAGTGTATGCACTGTACAGTCGCTGAAAAAAGTATCCGAACACTGTGGTTGATTACAGAATTCAGAAAAAATATCTGGTAACGATTTTATTTTTAGAAATTAGTGACCTGGCAACCCTCGTGTCACGTGACACGAAGGTTGCCAGATCACTAATTTCTAAAATAATCGTTGCCAGATATTTTTTCTGAATTCTGTAATCAACCGTAGTGTTCGGATACTTTTTTTAATATATATAATGCTTATGAATATATAATGCAATGAATATGGAGCGTGTGCAGTTACCGTTCACAGCAAACTGGAGCGGTTGCGGTTAATGTTCACAGCACATTGGATCGTGTGAGCCCACTCACAGCAAACTGGAGCAGTGCAGTAACTGCACACGCTCCAGTTTGCTGTGAATGGTAACTGGAGCGTGTACAGTTGCTGTACACGCTCCAAATATTTTTTCTGAATTCTGTAATCAACCATAGTGTCCGGATACTTTTTTCAGCGACTGTAGCAAAGAAGTCTGCAATGTTAAGTCTGAAGTCTGTGATGCTTCTCCAGTTTATGAGACTTTACTCCGTTTTTATGCTTCACATCCTATTGTGTTATTTTTCCCATTACATTTCTTTTTTCTCAACCTCGAAGTTAAATCTTATTCTTGCATTTGATATTTAAATTCAAAGCATTATTTAAAAATATATGGTGCATTTAGAAATTTACCAAAAATGTTTAAATAAATGGTGCATATGGCGTTTGGTGTCTCAAATCATTGACTTGAAACATGCTCAGTTAAATCAAAATATTGATTTGAACCCAAGTGTTATAAGGGGTCCCTATTGTCACAAAATATTGATTTTGAAATGGGATCTATGGGTTGGTGATGGTGTGACATGTATAGATTTTTGACTTTCCCGCAATTATGAGCCACTGGATGTTGTGTTTTTTCTTAACCCTTTCGCGACCAAGGGAAACATTTTTCCCATTTTAAAATTGGTGATTGTCGTATTTAATTATAACCTTATCTGCATTTTTTATACAGAATGTCAAAATAGAACGTATGCCGAACGCAATTACGTAAACGGGAACGTTTAGAAAACAAAAACAGAACTGTCAGGACGCATAATATATGTACTATGTGCAATGTCCATCTTTGCCTCACTACCAAAAGAAATTGCTTCGCAGAATATTATAATTAGCACATCATTTTGTATAGTAATTTTATTTCATAATTTTGTATTATTTTAGTTAACATTTTGTTCTAATAAACCAATAAATAAAAGACATTGCATAATAAGCCTAACTATAATTTGTGTTACCTTTATAGTCCATTGGGAAAAATATTTCCCATAAAATTCCAAAAGAACTACACATTGTTATGTATTTTTCTTATGATTTTTATTTATTTTACGTCTAAACAAACTAAAATAAACAGTTACATACTAATATGCACTCTTAGAAACCTTATGGTCCTGAAAGGGTTAACAACTAATCATTTAAAATTAACAATATCGTAAAACTTTCACAATAAATAAAATAAAGTTCAAAACCTTTATAGAACAAATTCTCCATAAAGCCTATATAACCTAAATTAAACATCGAAATACAAACATGGCTTATCTATACATAATTTATATATATATTTATATCACATTTCTCTTTTTTTACATTTATTTATAAGAAAGCACTTTTTTGATTTCATTCCTGTTATTTAAACTTTCTTTCTGCTTACTC